>OX337234.1:0-585725 GCA_946965045.2 Epithemia pelagica | reverse complement strand
AATGGATGACACCTGTAGATCTCCGTAGATAGCACATGTGGCGATTTGATCCATACACTCTATGAGCGATGGTGTCTTGTTTTGTGAAACACTAGCATCTTGCTCACATCCAAAACCAGCCACAACGATCCAACAACAAATTTGGAGGACACACAAAATTGGTTCATCCGCAATCAGAAACAACAACTCTTGAATCCCAACGTTTTTGGACGATATCTCCTTACTACTACTTGACAGCAAGCATTAATAGACAGTATGAAGTTTGCCTCCTTGTTTCTTTCCTGGTCCCTCCTTTTGGCCTCCACCATGGTTCGCAGCACCATGGCGGTTTGGGACGACGGAACCTACTACTTGCGCACGACGACTGAAGAAATCGAGGAGGAGGAGGACGACGAAGAACCTCGCAACGAAGGCTACGATGGTGAGCAAGACGCCGAGCGTCTCCTTCACGGCTATGGCAATATGTCCAAAAAAGGCAGCAAGATGACCAAAAAGAAGAAGTCAAAATACATGAAGAGCAAATCGATGAAGAGCATGATGAAGTCGTACAAGCGCTAAGTACCTCTACCTGGAGCAGGTGGATGATGGAGTTGATGTGGGACGAGAGGAGGAACCAGGATCTCTGCGTGATACACAAAACAGAAACTATTTTACATGACAAGAAGAAAACAGGAGAGATACCAAAGCCAAAACAGACAGAACAAGACACAAAATAGGCCAGTCCATGGAGATTGAGAACGGCCACTGTCGGATGTAGTATCTCGACCCCTTTAGTAGTAGTCGTAAGATGAGAATGAAATTTCATGAATACACATCCCAGTGTATAGTGAAAACCGCAAGATGATTGAGCTTTGAGTATCCCCGTTTCCTACTTCTACTCCAACTCCATTGCCACAATCTCTTACTTAGACATGGAGAGTGGAGTCTACTCTTTGCAGCCGCTGTTATCATACACATAGACACGCTAGCCGAATCACGCGCCTCATGAGTCGTCGCTATTGACAATACAAGAGGGGGAATGACCTGCATGACGTGTCTGAATATGGAATGTCTCCTGTTCTCATTCACACATTCCCATCGGTTGAGAATCAACGATCTCGAAAAGTTTCAACAATAAAAAACCAACTGACCCGCCTGGGTTTTTTCGTGTTCCCGCTCCCATTCGCGTTTTCTTTGTTCAAGTGGAGGAGGCGCTTTGTCTCTCTCACAAAAGTTGCCGTCGTCCATCATGATGTGGTTCCACCACAAGAATGCCGCCTCCTCCTCCTTCTTCTCACTGAGTTCTATGGTGGATGGTTGCCCCCCAACATACACACACACAACGACACGGAAGGGACGGCGGGACTGCCTTTCCTCATTCCAAGACTAGCTCAAGTCTCTCTCCATCATCATCACCATCACTCCTCACAAAAAACAGTCCACTCACACTCGCATCCTTCACCTGTTGTGGTTGTTGTGGTGGTACTGATCCTTGGTGTGGAGTGAACAGCCGAAACACGGAACGTGCAAGTGTGTTCCCCTCCCCAAAGTCCAACGAGAAAGAGCGAAAAGGCACGAGTTGGATTGTTGCAAAACGTCGTTGACAGCAACAGGTTGTCCCCTCTTCTATTGCGAATACAAGCCCTTGGTTCGAGCCTTTACCTTCCATGACCATGTCCCTCATGTCGTCCTCTTCCTCTTCGTCCTGCTCCACTCCTTCCGGGAGGCCTCAGGATTTGCGAGAAAGGTCGAGTCATTGGTTCCATCCCACCACCACTCCAGCAACGCTGCGACGCCGCATACGAGTACCGTGGCACCACCATAATCACAGTCACAAGAGGACCGTGCCAGCACCACGACCGCCCTTGTTGCAAAAGAGTCGAAGTCTAACCACCATTCGTACACCCACTGCAGCAGGAACAGCCACGCCCAAGGATCCCCTGTCCGACTGCACCAACGGGATACTGCCAGCAGCAGCGCCACCACCGCCCTTGCGATATACCCAGTCCCTCCCGTTTCACGCACTTCCAACGCTGTCCCAATCACAATCCCAACAAAAAGAAGATCACCCACACAAGGACCGTAATGACGAGGACGAAGAACGGGAACGATTGCAACTCGTGGCCAAACTCACATCGCTCTGTAGCAACAGCAGTCGCAGTCTGGGAGGTGGTGGAAACAGCGGCGAGGAGCGACACTCTTGTTTGGAGAACCAAGGGCAAGGAGCTCCCATAACAACAACAACAACACGGCAAGCACACGACGCTTCAGAAACAGACAAATTCCTGCCCATCGGTCACGACAAGTTCCTCGTTTCGGCTAGTACTCATAAGAATGGTAATGAAACGGAACCGCAGCCGCAGTACGAAGGACCATCCCCACACCACCGAGACCAGTCAAACCCTCACACTGTGGCATCTTCACCATCACCATGCATGCATCAAGTCATGGAAGCAAGAGGAGCAACCCGTATGGACGTACCACAAGACGAACAAGAAGAAGAAGAAGTGGCTCCACCACCACCCTTGGAACGCAAATATTCCTTGTTGCAACGATGGTTTGGCAAACCACAACCACAGCAGGCACAACAACCACAGGAACCCGCACCAGGAGGTTTGGTCATGGTGGTGTCACCACCACCACCACTACTACCAGAACATGAGTTGTCCTTGCCGAACCAACACCCGACGTTCGCCCCAGTCCAGGGTTCCGCAATGGTGCTTCCTCCAGTCGTCGTTGGTGGTGGTTCCCATGGGCCACAACCTATTGGCGGTGGTGGTCCGGCCGTACCGCCTTCTACAAGGACCAGTCAAATGCGGCAACGGCCCGAGACTCATACTGCCACATTCCATCCAAAAAAGCAGCACGGTGAGTGGAGGGTCGTGTCGCAGACCCCTCCTCCTGCACCACCCGTACAAGAATCCATGGTAGCAACAGCAGCCGTCGGTGGAACAGTCCTGGAAACACCGCCCCGAAGTACCAGTCAGGATTCGAATGGCCGTCACAAGAATACTAGTCCTCCTCCTCCTCCGCAGCAGCAGCACCATCACCATCCTGCCCCGCCACTGCGAGGCATGGGGGCCATGCGTCGTCCGTGTCGTGTACCATCGCTTCGCAACTTGTGGAGCAGCAGCACTACTACCAATAGCACCACAACCATGAGCCCAAGCGCGACAACCCGTGAGAGCCTCAAGAAACCTCTGGAGCTGCCCCCGGAGCAGCATCCCGACGTTAACGACCACAAGGACAACCACAACAAGAAGGAGAAACTGGACCACGAAAATGGCTTGGTCACCCCTCCTCCACTGCCACCACCACCTCTCTTGAAACGAAGACCTTCCTTGCTCCAACGATTGTTTCAATTGGGTGGTGGGAGTTCACGGACGTTGGTCGCAGTTCCCACCGGCGATCACCATCAGGGTGGTCCTCCTCCTCCTCGGTATTCCAGCACCACAACCACTACTGCCATGACGACAACAACGACTGCTGCTTCCCGAATCCTCACCACCCCCACGCTGGGTGGTGGGAGCGCCCGTTCGACCAAGCCACTACCACGACAAGAAACTGAGGCCGACGACCAAGATCCCAGTAGTGAAACAAGCATTGAGGAGGAGGAGGAGGAAGATTGGAGTCCATGGTTTCGACCCGTTCCTTCCGTGACACCGTCGTCGTCCTTGTCCGTGAGTCACAGCCACAACAGCAACCAGACGTTCTCAACGACGACGACGACGACGACTGCCATGCGGCGTCCCGCGACACCGGATCGATGGTCTCCTTCTCCCACGGTGGAACAAATGATGATGATCACCACGCACACGCATACGAATAATCTCATGGCCCCTCCCAAGTTGCCCCAACGATGTCACGAAAGTACCGCACCAACAAGAACTCCCAGTACGGCTGCCAGTGGAGACCCAGACACTCGGAAAAAGGAGGAGGAGGAAGAAGATTCCCCGAGTCGCATTCCATCGTCCTTTGCTCCATGCTCCTCCCCGCAACTGCGTACACGCACAACGGACCAAGATGTCGTGGTACCACCCATGTGTTGTGGTGGTGGTGGTGGGACGTTTGCCGCCTCGCCCACTTCTCCGATTCGCCATCCTGGTCTCGGCAGTAGTAGTCATGGTGGTGGTGTTCTCGCACCCCGAGCCACACGACCGTCCATCACCACGGCGCATCTACAACGGCCCACCTTGTTTTCGCCCTTGCCCACCAGCACTGCAAGTAGCAGCAGCAACAACCGAGACCCGTGGTTCTTCCAACGATATGGTCCCAGTCCAACGGCCTTTGCCATTCCAGCACCTCCACTACTCCAAGAAAAACAAGAAGCAGACCCCAAGAGTCACCGCATTGCTACCCGAACCCAGTTGTTGGTGTCTTCGAAACAAGCATCCTTTTGTTGGGCACAGGGCAAAAGCAAGAGACAGCCACTAGAAGAACGAATGACCCGGCCCTGGCACGTTGACCAACAAAAGAATTACTCCGTCCTCCCATCATCGCATCTCAAGAAACAGAGCGACTACGACACTGAGGATGACGAAGAAGATGAAGAACTCACGGGTTTATTGGGACGACAACCCTTGCCATTCCGTGAGGCATCCTGCACATCAGGACAATTAGTTGCGCCAAAGGGCATTCTCAAAACCAGCAGCTCTTGCAAGAGCAAGACTCTTGCTCCGCGGACCAATACTCCCTCAACGTCCTCCATTTGTTCCCAATCTCCCTCTCCCACCATCATGGAAGAAATGACCTTGTGTTCGAACCAACCAGACGGCTCCAACCATCAAGAAGAGCAAGAAGAAGAAGACGATGGCAACCACTCCTCCTTTCAAGATCTGCTTCCCTTGGAATCGCTCCTACTCGAGACACCTCGGCCCCGCGTCAGATTTGATGGCGGCGTTCAAATTCGTGAATACGAACGCCTCTTACTGGTCGAGGATGACCACGGCAAGGAGGGACGTCGTTCGCCCTGTCTTGTCCCCCTGGCCTTGGGATGGGGCTATTGCCCGGCTCCTGCTCGAATGGATTTGGAGGAGTATGAACGATTGCGGCAACCGGTCCGCTGCAAGGAACGACGAGACTTGTACTTGAATGCCCGACAACGCCAATCGTTGTTGTGGCGCTATTGTGGAAGGTCGGGACCGCCCCCACCCATTCGCAGCGAGCCTCCCAAACTCAAAAAGCAGCAACAACAACAGCATGCAGCCGCCACGAACCACAACACTAGCAAGAGTCGTACCCGCAGTCGCAAAAAGCAAGGACTCCAATCCTCGCCCCAACACAAGCGACATCGTCCTCATCAGGATCAGGATCCAGCCAAATCTCTTTGCAATGGCAGCCATGCCCAGTCCCATCCAATGGGTCCTTCGCCTCGCGTCGTTCTCTGGCATACCAATCTTGGTGGTGCCAATCCTTCCAGTACCAAGATTATTAGTGGTGGTAGTGGCGAATGGCATCAACCCGATGTCTCGGATACCTCGCAACCCGTCGCCACTCGGCCCCCGGCTCTAACCGCAGCAGGACCATGGGACTGGCCAGAAGAACGCCGTGGTTCCACAAGATCCACCACTGCAAGGGCACCGAGTGAATCGGCTCCAGTTCCAGTGGTCGATCGAACAACAACAACATCCATGATGTCCGGCTCCAGGACCCCGTATCATCAACCTTGCTATCCATTGTATCGAAACTCTCCCATCTCTCTTCCTCCTCCACATGCATCCTACTCCTCCGTATTCGCACCGCAGCAACATCCACAACAAGAGGAGCATTCCATGGATCGAATGACTGGGCTCTTTCCAGAATCTCGCGAAACACCCTTCCAGGAATCTTCCTAATAGGAGATAACACGCACGTTCCATGCCATTCGGACCCCTGTCACAACAACACCACTACCATGCGAAACGTGAGAGATGGACTTTTGTGGAAAGAGTCTCGAGACCAAGACTTCCAAAGGATTGAATCCTTTTGGTGTGTCACGTAGCTCTTCTTCCTCCTCAAGTCACGCTGTCTCTCTCGTTCGATGGGGGCAGAACGGATGCCTGCCGTATCATCCAGTCATTTCATAACCCCATACACACACACAGATCAGGAGAAGCCATGGATTCCATCCAAAGAGAGAGAGATATATATACCATATTATATAGATATTGTCGAGCCGACTGTAAAAAATGCCTTGCTACCTCTTTTGTAGACTCACTCCACTTCTTGTTGTGTGGACAACTATCTGTCGCATGCCATCATTGTTCGTGGCGTTTCGCTGGTGGGGATCGTGTGTGGTATGTGGGTTCATGTCCATCGTCAATGCCTTGGAGGATCGCGCTGTGTGTTCCAATACAGTGTCAACTGCAAAGGTCAGACTTTTTCCAGGGGAGGGCGAAACGCCAACCAGCTATTACCACCATGGAGCATCAGGAGGATACACAACCGTCCGTTTGTTGGCTCGCGAGGAACTGCCAGGCATCCACATGGTGGTGGAATGAGGACAATGCCAGCGAATCGAAACACCTTTTATCATCGTCGTTGATCGTTAGGGCACAAAAACGCAATCTCAACTCTGTTGTCACTCCTCGCCCGTCGCGCCGAAAAACCTCGTCTGTCTGGCGCGGACATATGCCAATTGCTTGAAGTGGAGAGAGGCAGCCCGGCTCGGCCCAGGGCAATACAATATACACACAACAGCAGACAGCACGTCCATGACCAATGACCAAAAAGTTACAGTGGCCCCGGGACCCCGGGACACATAACACGGAGTCACAGGACCTGTCTATGAGCATCCTCGTATGCTCTTTTTTTTGGAGAATTTATCGATCTCATGTTTATAATCTGTTGGCCTCGTTAACAGAGTTAGTATTCTTGTCTTTTATGGGACAAAAAAGTCGTGTCTCAATTGCAAAAAGCTTAATTCAATGGCCGAACCAGCCGTCCACCAATGAATGTTCGGTTCTCTGTGAAACATGACATATCCTTGCTCATGCATGCCTTGGAAAAATTTCTCATGCTCCGGTTCGATCGTTTTCTTGAAGGCATGCACTTCAACCAAGACTTGAGACAATTCACACTGCTAGTAGATAAGTACTTACTCCTATGTCTTATGTGGTTGGGAACTCTGTATATCCATATCGATACTCGTAGCCATATGAGAGTAGGTAGTCCATCCATTCTCCCTTCCTTTTTACTCCTATCACTGTTGCCACTTGCCACAATTCTCCTGAGGCAAACTATAAAATCCCAAGTCCGAAGACGAAGCCGCTCTTGAAAAGGACAACCGGAAAAGACAAATGAAGACACTTTTCCGTGACCAGCTTTGCTTGAAAGGGATGGAATGAAACACATGACAGTGCAGACACAACAAACCAACTTTCTTCAAGTATAGAGACAATGACTGAAAGCAATCTATCCATCCATTAGCGGCGCACCTGCCGTCGTTTAGCATTTTTCGCAATGGATTCGATTCGCTCCAAATCCAACTCTAGCAACTCGTCATATTTGAAGCGGCTTGATTTAAACGCGCGACGCAATCTGCGCAACCATCGAGGCACAACATCCATGTCTGCCTCTTGCCAAAAAGAGGCCTCCTTCGATAAGAGCTCTCGGAAAAGATTACGAATCGCTTCCTCCCCGTCCTGCGTCTGCATCGAACTCAAGCACGCAACCAGGACCTCTACATACAATAAGAGGTTGGGATCTAGTGCTCGATCATTTTTCTCACGAAACAAACTTTTCAGCTCCTCCAGTAATCGAAGCGCTCTTTTACCTGCTTCTTTTGACTTAGACTTGGCATAGGCCGAGATCACAGCTGTAAAGGAATGCCGGTCAGGAAAGCATTGAAATCTCCCTGTCGAAGCAAGGTCCATCATTTGTTGCAAGCCTCTGTCAGCCTTTTCGGCGGCATCGGAACGGTTGGATCGGAGCCATGCTGTCAAAACCGCAGAGAAATCCCTCGTATCTGGCATATCGTGGAAGGGTTCAGCCTCAGCAGAAGCAATCCAGTCATTCAGTGCCTCAGACGTCTTTTCGGGATTGCCTGCTTTGGACCAGGACTGGAGACGGACTATGTGTGTTGCAGCTGTTGGTTTTAGGGCTTCGTTCCCGGAATTGTATCCATCTTTCATTTCTTGAAACAATGCTTCCACTTTGTCAGGCCGTACATGTCGCATCCAACCCGACATCAATGCGTTGTACATGAGACAGTCTCGTTGTACTTCATCTTGTTCACATTTACGAAGCAGTTCTTCAGCTTGCTCCAACTTGATTGACTCACTTGACCATCCAAGACTCCATATGACTGCATTGTAAGTCCGCTTTGTCGGCTTTGCAAACTCATCACCATCTCTCGCTTGCTTCTTCATCTTTTCAAACAGATTCAATACAATCTCGCATTTATCAGATAGTTTTGTTCTCGACAAAGCCAAGATCAATGTGTTGTAGTTAACAGCATTTGGTTTGATGTTCAGTGATTCCATAAGATTGAACACACCCATTGCCTTTTCCGCTTGTCGAGAGTCTTGAGACAAAGACCATGCATCAATCACAATATTGAAATAACGATGGTCGATCGCCGACACATCCAAACTCTGTTCACGTACTCTTGTACAAAAGCTACGTAGAGCAATCTCAGCTTGATCCGGTTTGCCAGCCTTGCACCATGCCAAAATCTGACAATAATAGCTATCACCATTTGGTTTCAAAGCAGCAGTGTCTTGGTTTTTCATCCATTTAATCAAGGCTTCTGTCGACTGGGCTCCCTCAATTGTTCCCATTAATGAGTAACACTCCAAGAGTTTATTCAGCGTTGATGTGGTGACCATTTCAGGAACATGGTTTTCTTCCCCATATTTGATTAATCGCTGAATCCATTTAGATATATAGACAGCCGCGTCGGCATGTCCTGACCGTGCCCATGCCACAAGAACACCATCCCATACTGCCGTCTCCTCGAGCTCTGCAAATGATATGTTTCCGATTTCCATTTCCTCAAAAATGTTGTTTGCAACCACTTCAGAGCGTAAGCTGTCTCCAACTTTGGCGAAGGCCCAGAGGAGAGCCGAGTAGTTAATCGCTGTTGGTCGTAAACTGTCAGCTCCCGTTTCGTATGCCAGTTGTTTCATTTCATTGAACAATTTCTCCGCCTTATCTGGGTTTCCCAGTTGCCCGTAAGCGGTAATCAGCGTGTTGAACATATAACTGTTGGGCATTGGAGTTGCGTTGCTTTTCTGCGTGACTGCGTCGCACATATCGTTCAGGATTGTGTGAGCAGCCAAAACCGATTCTTGAGACTTGCACTCGACCAAAGCATGACATACTCGGGTGTAGGTTCGAACATCAAGTTCTTCTGTAGAACAGGTTTGTTTCATTTCGTCGAACAATTGCTGAATTCGTTTCAATGCCGCTCGTGACTCATTCATCCGACTGTGAGCTTCCATGACAGCACAGTATATGTTCGGTTCGGGTCGCTGGTCGTGACGATTGGTTTGCTTATACCATCCTTTCAGTGATATCAGATAGTCTTCTATACGGTCGATACTGCCCGGAAGCCAGCTCTGGGCCCAAATTTCAACCATGTCATTGACAATGCATCCGTTTGGATGAAACGACATGTCATTCGGATTGCCTTTGCTTTTCTCTATCAACAGGTTGTAAATTTTGTCGGCCTCGTAAGGAGCATATTTTGGATCGTCCAGCTTGTTCATCGCACGTAGAATAATGGAGTATGGTATCGTGTTTGGCTTGAACAAACCGACATGAAAGTATCGATTGACATTTGAAAGGATCGATTTTGTTCCAAGGGACACCGAAAGGTGGCCTAGATTCCATTGTCCTCCACGCGCACGGTGCTTTTTGGCATGCAAGAGATTTGTCACGCTCTCTGTTCCAGCTCGTACTTTGATATGGTCAAGCCAAAGATCCAACGTATGATTCAACAAGTTTGTCTTCAACTCAGGTTTCTTATCGGAACAGTTCTGTTTGATCCATTCCATTTCATCGGCGAGTCGATCTAGTACATCAAACATATATTCTACGCGCTTTGGGACAGCGTCATCAGATAGTTTCGGGTTTGTCCGTAATGCTTTGAGAAGTTCTTGGGCTTCCATCCAGTTTTGTGACTCGAAGGTTCCTGGTTCCATGAATATCAAGCGGTCCTTGGTAGAAATCCACGAATTGACAAAACTAGAGTCTTTTGAAACCCCCACTTTCCCTCCGACACCTTGTTCATCATTTGTTGACATGAAACGAATTGCTTCTCGTTCGTGAAAATGAGGAGTGATCAACGAGAACCAAGGTTGAGTAGGATTTCCCAGTAGACTGGATTTCCTGCGCACATGTTGTACCGTCCGTTGCGGTCGATATGTGACTCTTGTGATTCGTCCCAGGGGACGAAACAACAGATACTTCGATACTACATTGAATGTGTTTACCATGGTGAAGAAACGAGATGTGGATTGTCCCTACCACCATTGATCATGTGCGTGGACACACTTCCAAAGTCGGACTTTGAGGTGAACTAGGAGCTTCGAAGGCCAGACGGTTTAATAACAACAACACCTTTTCCAACCTTGCTAATAATTCCTGTAAAAAATATCGCATTCTGTCTGTCGTGCGTACGTTGGAGCGGGGCAGTTGATCGCACATAGACTACGACAAGCCCCACCGGACTTGGACATCTCTGATGCGATGTCCATGCTCACAATTCTTGAGATTGCGAGCATTGCAACTGCCATCTTGAGAGGTCTACACAGAGATAGATAGACTAAGACAATCAAAAACAACTTTGGATCTACGATGACTGTTACTACTGCCTTTGACGACGAGATGTTTTCCAACATGGAAGACACGGCTTCTCCTTCCGATTCTGGCGGTACTGAAGGCAACGGGACTGCCACTTTGGCTCAGTTTATCTCGCAGCCTTCCCAGCCCGAATCTCATTACGGTACGAATGATGATGACGATCTTTTGAGCTTGGACGGTAACCCTCCTGATGTCCCCGAGGACTCTGGCATTGGCCGTCGTCGCACTCGTTCGAGTAGTTCCGGAAGTCTCGAGTCCCGTTCTTCTAAGAGTGTCAAAACTTCGAAGAAGACGACGAAACCTTCATCGAGTCCCGATCAGGATGACGAAGGTACTACCCCGGCGAACTACACCTCTAAGAAATCTTCTGCCTCCTCCAAGGTGACTCATAAGAAGATTTCGAAGAAGGATTTTGTTTCTTCTAATCGCCATCAGCCCCCACGTGGATCCGAGGATGACACCAAGACGCCGACTTCCCTGTCCCGTCCCTCTGATCTTTACCGAGTTCCTATCCCGTTCTCCCAAGATACTCTTGAACTGGTCGATTCAATGAATCCTGTGGATTGGTCTGACGCTTTTAGCTCACCCTTTCACCGATCTTTGGATAAATCGTCGAACTCCTGGTCTGAATTCTTCGACAAGTTTGATACCGTTTCTTGTGCAGAAAAGCTCCAACGCTTTATCTCCTGCGACCTTGGTTCCAACACCCCATTGGCCTTTTTAGGTGTTGACCGTCGCGGCAAGATCCGTATCCTCCACAACTTATTGGTGGCCCCGAACACCGGAAACTTCGTGAACCCCGATCCGATTTTCTTTGGCCTTTCCCATTGCAAGTTCAACTCACCCCCTATTTGGCTGGATCCCGAAGACGTGGATGCTTTACTGCTTTCAGTCGAGTATCCTGATGTACCTTCAGCTCACGAGATTATGAAGTTTTGTTGTATCGACAAGAATGCTCCTTCTTCGTCTAAGAAATCCCGTGCAGCCGATACTTTGCCCTCCTTCCATTTCGATACCCTTCGATTTGGCTCCCTCAAGAAGCCGACTGCAGACTTGGATGAAGCAGCGACTACCTTCTCCTTGAAAGGTTTGTTCCCCCTTCATCCTGCTCTCTCAGGTTTATTGTTGAGTCACTTTGACGCCCAAGAACTCAATTCCTCAAAACTCTCGGCCCCTTTCCTCGCTTCATTCATTTTCAAGTTTCTGAATGATCGTTGGACAATGTCAACTCCCCAAGAACTTCAAGCCAAGTGCACCTCAGTCCCTATGTATCATGACCTGTTCAAGTCGAGCCTCCCTCTGTTTAGGTTCCTCTGGTTTGCTCATCACAAACGGTCATGTGTGGAACCTATTGCCATTGAGGTTCCCCCGAACTCATCTGAAGCAACGACTGCCTTTGAGTCATACAAGTTTCAGCTATTCCCCTTTCTGAAAACCGAACCAACTTCTTCTTCTCCCCAAGGTATCCTCCCTCCACCTGTGCTGGACGCCCCTGTTGCCCCTCCCCACGGTCAACCGCCAACATTTGAGAATTTTAGAGTCAATGAACATTCACCCGCAAGCCATCCCATTTCAGCTGATACAATTTATATGACTGAGAAGCTTACCGATAAGTTGTCTGACGCCATTGCTAAGCACACTTCCAAGATGACACGTGAGAAAGAAGACGAAAAGAAAGAGATTTTCAAACACACTACCCATCTTCGTAACGCCATAGTGTTTGGCCAGGTTGGTCCTTCCTCATTGGAACTCCCTTCTTCTCCTTCCGAGATCGCGACCGAGTTGTTCCATCAGAAGAGTACGCATACTCTTTATTCGACGATTCACGCTCGTGTCTTTCGAAAATCAGACAACGCCTGTTACATCCTTTTTGGTCAATGTGGCGTTTTACAAAAGTTTGGACTCCGTTGGCGAGGAAATGACCATCCGAGCGGATTTTCTCCTTTCTCTTTCGATCCTTACTGTTGTTCTGGTCCTGACTCCCACCTTGCTCTCGACCACGACATTCAACATGCTATCTACGAGAGCTCATTGCGGAGCGATAACGGGCTTTCAACAAAAGACATGAGAGATATTTTTGTGAACGAAAAGCTTTTTTGTCCACTTACCTGTGATGAGTATCAAACACAACTCCGTTCATTTTATCTCTTTGCATGCGCGATTTGGAACAACGAATGTTTCGTTGCCCTCCAACTCCATAAGATGGTGGAGCACATCTTATCGAACCGATATATTTACCGCAGCAGCCAGGCAGTTGACCCTACCTTCCTTTGTCGTGTCCTTTTCTCGATTGATTTTGCGATTCAACGATTTATCGATTCGTATCTTGAAGACGCCAAGTGTGTTGAGGATATCCGTTGCGACCGCCTTGAGTTCCATATAAATAAACTCTGCGACAAGATCGAATCCAAAGAAGATATTTGTAAGATGCTGCCGAAGTTTATCGAATCAGCGATTCGGGCAAAAGCTAAGACTCAACATGACTTTCTCAAGAATTCGTCGGCTTCTTCCTCTACTTCGACAAACCCCAAGAAACGCAAGGCCTCTGTTGAACCCGACCCTTCTCCACCAACGGTTGTCCGATTCGATTCACCGGCTGATTGGTGTATACCCGCTGACCTCCAATATTCTCGAGTGTTTCCTCGCTCTGTTTTGGCGAAAATCCCCCACATGACGGCCGATGGTGTTGACCGTCCGTTTTGCAATAAGCTCTTTACCTTGAAATATTGCAAAAATGGAAACCAATGCCATTTCAGTCATGCCGACCCTCGAGAACATGGTAAAGGCCCAGCTATGTCGTCATTTTACAAGAAGGCCTTCAACGACGCGAGAAATAATTCTTGACATGGTACCGGGCCGATTGATGATACTGGTAATGTTGCTCCTTCCTCCTCTAGCAGAAACAGTTCTTCTTACTTCTCATCTCTCTGCCCACCTTCCCCACCAATCGCTCGAAGACAATCTATCCCTTCTTCCCCATCAGCAGATCCCATCCCTTACCGAGTACCAAATACCCCTTCACCACTGATTCCCCAAGTCTTTTCGGATGAACGTCGAATCTCGTCGTCTGATGTTGCTCAAAAGATTCTGCTCCCCAGCACTCCAAGCCTTCCCAAACCCGGCGTCCGTTTCACGACAGAGTTCAAGACTAAAATTTTCGACTTGCGGAAACCAGCATGTAGAGTTGCGAACCCGAACTCCCCCAAACCTAAACCTACTACACGTCCTATACTACGTTACCCCAAGAATGACTTATCTAGACAAGACCCAACGGATAATACTTCACCCACAACGATTATTCCAGATAACGACGAATTTATCAAGGACATCGAAATTGCATCGACTCGGAACCACGAGCAGGACGAAACCCTGACCACTACACAACACCAACTAATTCCTTTTGGCAAACCGCGATCGTTAGGCTCACCTTCTCCGAATATTTCTTCTGACTTGTCAGGAAAGTCCCTTCAACGGAATCTTTCTCGACTTGAATCTGAGATCCAATTGGGAGAATCTATGCTAGGTGAGTCTAACCCTGTTTCCATTACCAATACCACAACAGACAACCACGAAAACCCCTCCCTTGTTGACTTTCAAGGGGGCAACCACAACTATCTACCAAACGACCCAAAGCTGATTTTTACTCATAAGATTCAGCGCCCACCACTAGCTACACCAACCCATGAACACAAGATCGAGACAATCTTACACATCTGCAAAGAACAAGTTCCTGCTCCACGACCATCACCTTTTCGACACCAGACGACAGCCGATGCAGCAGAATTCAATTCAAAACTCATTGCATCATTTGGGTTTGACCTCCAACGATTGTTCGATGCATACCCAGGCACGACAATTAGCCCAGGCTCTGAGTTCCGTCCGTTAGGATCGATTGCCCAGCTCCTTCGATACCACCCTTTCTGGAACAAAATTCAAGACACATTGAAAAACGGGGCCAGTTACGACTTCAAACCTCTTCCCCCAGATATCAACCGACAATTTGAGAATGATGCGATACTCGCATATGGGAACCACGCCTCCGCACGACAACGCCCAGAAGCTCTTATCAAAGTCTGCAAAAAAGACACAAAATTCGGTTACTCGTTCCCCATATCATTTGATTGTGCACGACAAATCCAACAAGGCCGGGCTGGACCACTGGGCGTTGCCCAACATGCCGGAATTGATGAGCACGGTAACATCGTGATCAAAGATCGTTTAGCTCACGACCAATCTTTCTCCTTGGGATTTGCGCCGTCCTTGAACGACTTAGTCGACGAATCGGATTTAATTGACCTCGTCTTTGGATGGTGTCTTGACCGCATCATCCATCAAACCGTCGCTCTTCGGCAAGAATTCCCAAATAGGCGTATTCTCATCTGCAAGTTTGACTGGGGTTCCGCCTACCGAAGAATTAACGGTGACGGAATCTTAGTGGCCAACACAATCACAACAGACGTGAGTGGAGACTTCGCAAATCTCTTGACCCGTCTCACCTTTGGTGGCCGTCCGCACCCCGCGATGTTTAGTACATTTTCAGAGGCAGCCTGCGACCTCTGCAACGATGTTGCAGATTTGGACGAGTGGGACCCCTCTGTTTGCCGTTCGCCTTTACAAGACCTTATGGGCAAAATCCAACGGCTCGATGAATCTATCCCATTCCACCCAGCCCAACCCATGGCTGTCGACGTCGAGCCCAGACCACAAGGATACCACGACGTGTATATTGATGATATGATTCAGCTTTTTGTGGATTGCGAAAAATTTATCAACCGAGCACCAGGCATCGTCCCTCTGGTCCTTCATCTACTGGTTCGACCATCCATGCCGGATGAACCGATCGACCGAAACGACATTCTCGCTGAAGACAAGATGAAAGCAGAGGGAGCACCGTCAGAAGAAATGCGCGTATTGGGCTGGATTATTGACACACGCCGGTTACAGATGCGCTTACCTTTTGACAAGTTCACATGCTGGTCGCGCGAAATTGAGACTTGGTTAGATCCCAAACGAGTTTATGTGACTTTCAAAGAGTTGGAATCGATGCTGGGCAAAATGATTCATGCCTGCAAAGGCATCCCCTTAGCATTATACTACACCAAGAGGTGCCAAGAGTTGAAAGAACACATTTTGAGCAAACACCGAGCCAAAAGATCAGATAAAAAAGGCCTCAACGAGCACGTCAAAGATGTACCTTCCGCTAGAGTCCAAGACCGCCCCAAACCCTGGTTCAGGTACAAGATTCCAAAAGCAGTTAGACAGGACCTCCAAGTATGGACGAAACTTTTGGCAAAAGCCCACAAAGGGATCAGCCTCAACCTACTCACCTGCCGGCGCCCAACTCATGTTATGATTGCTGACTCATGCCCGTATGGCATGGGCGGCTTTTCCGTCCGTACCGGCAAGGCGTGGCATGTTCCTCTCGACCCCGAGATTTATGCCTTAGCCGCAAACAAGACAGACACAGAAACCGACGAACTCGGCCAAGAACCCGACCTCAAACTCTCAAACAATCTGTTCGAGTTTGTGTGCCAAGTGGTCACGATTTGGGTAGATTGTTTGGCCGGTGCAGTCCCAACCGAATCCTGTGTGCTCGGGCTATCAGATAGCAGCTCAGCAACTGGATGGATGCACAAATCATCCTTTGGGTCCAACAAACCCAACCACCAACGGGTATCTGAAAAACTGACAGACTTGGTGTTAGAATACAACTTTCTCCTCCACCCCGAGCACATCCCGGGCAAAGCAAATGTGGTTACTGACCTTCTCTCTCGCACGTTTGATTGTTGTGACAAAGTTCTAACGCAAAAAATCCATTCCCTTTACTCTTCCCAGATTCCGCAGAACTTCCGGATCTGTCCCCTACCCAACGAAATCGCGTCATGGATCTCATCCGTCGCACCGCGGCTGCGCGAATATTCTTTGGACGAGTTGAATCGTCCAATGAGGCCGTCGACAGGACATGGAGGAGATGGCTCCTCCATCTCGAATTGTTCAGACTCCGAGACGACCCCTTTCTTGACCGAATCAAGACCCTTCGTACGCGATCGCAGATCGTTGGCACCTTCCTCCAACGACTGCGAGATGGAGCTTTCTCGAGAGGGGCTACGGAGCCTCTTCGAGCATCGACTCTCGAGAAGGCCCTTAGCGACGTGGCATCGCGCTTCCGGTATAACGACCGGCCGAGCCCCTGCCACGTCCCGGGATGCAACCGGCACCACCCCATAATCGAGTCATTAAAGAAAGCTTGGGCCCAAATAGACCCCGACGAGAAAAGACAGAAAGCGATAACACCCCGACACCTTCGCTTCATGTGGGAGTACGCCACGAGAATCCATGGCGACATCAACCTCTCCACGTTTGACGCCTGTATCGCAGACCTCGCACTCGCCGGATACTTCTTCGCCATGCGCAGCTGCGAATACTCCACCGTGAAACAACGTGGAAAAACAAAGCTGTTGACGATTGGAAACATACGGTTCAAACGAAACGACGAACTGCGATCCACAATCGAACCAACAGACCCCCAATTTAACGAACTCGCACACTTCGTTTCAATCACCTTCACCCAACAAAAATCCGACGCCAAGTATGAAACACGCACACAAAGCCGTACTGCCGACCCAATTCTTTGCCCAGTGCGACTCTGGGGGCGCATCGTCCGGCGCATCCTCCATTACAGACCAGACGCACCACCAACGACGCCGGTGAATTGTTGGTTTGACCCACACCAACTTTCCAAGACGACCACGCCCAAACCACGATTCATCAGAGCCGAAGATACAATCCGACTCCTCCGATCATCATGCACCAACGGTGGTGGACAGTCCATGTTCGGATACCGTCCCAAGGAAATAGGGACGCACTCCCTTCGCTCTGGAGCCGCGATGGCCCTGTTCCTTGCCCGCGCCTCCGTCTTGAAGATCATGATCCTGGGGAGATGGTCATCCGCGGCATTTCTCCGATACATCCGACCCCAGGTCATGGAGTGGACGGCTGGCATGTCAACAATGATGTTGACTAACCCAGACTTTCGACACGTCGACCCAGCCAACCAAACCGAAATCACACGAGGAGACGTCGACGCCATCCAATCAAACCTTGAGGCAGCAATAGAGTCTCCGGAGGAAATCAAGTTCAATGGCTCCGTTGCATTCGGAACCTTTGCGACACAGCTGAATCTTGAGTTTTGAGAACAAGATCCATCAAGTCAGACGATTCCGAAATGCTGTCTTCTTCAATGGTGGTGGGAGCCATCTTGGTTCCTTCTGGGCCTTTCGGCAAACGTGTGTGTCTACATCCTAGCACTCTCTCCTACTAGCTACTGTGACGACCTCGCGACAACACAGACCGCTCCAACCTGCAGGATGTGTTCGCTGGGTCGATCCCCGCGGTGTCTGTCGTGCGTACGTTGGAGCGGGGCAGTTGATCGCACATAGACTACGACAAGCCCCACCGGACTTGGACATCTCTGATGCGATGTCCATGCTCACAATTCTTGAGATTGCGAGCATTGCAACTGCCATCTTGAGAGGTCTACACAGAGATAGATAGACTAAGACAATCAAAAATTCCCCCTTCCCGCCCGTGGGAGCCATCTTGGTTCCTTCTGGGCCTTTCGGCAAACGTGTGTGTCTACATCCTAGCACTCTCTCCTACTAGCTACTGTGACGACCTCGCGACAACACAGACCGCTCCAACCTGCAGGATGTGTTCGCTGGGTCGATCCCCGCGCACCTCCTTATGCTCACCCCACAAACAGCAGGTGCAACCACCACAGGAGGGATGAATGGAATGCACCTCCACTTTCTCTTCCAATCACAGAATTAGCTTCTCTCTCTCTCTCTCTCTCTCTTATGATAGTCATGGAAAGGACCATGATTCAAAGGCCGGACAAATGGTTTGGGGTGGATCATCTTGTGGTCGCGCCCACTTGGAAGCCTCTTGATATCGTGCTTCAACGGCCGCAATCTCGGGTGCCGAAGAACGACTCGAGGCTCTCATGCTCTGCAACAACCCATACACGGCAAAACGACTGTCTTTGACAAGTGTTGTTGCATCCTGTTCAAAGAGTGCCATGGCTTGCTCGTGGTGACCCAACTGTTGTAACAAGGCAGCTTCACACGCGGTCATGGACAAGAACCATTTGGGCGGTTCATTATAGGTCCAACTGTCCTGTTCTTGTCGGGCCAAACGAATGGCATTCAGAGCCACATCGGGCAGTCCATCCGCCAACGCAATAGCAGCCGATAACATTCCGTCGGCCACCTTGGAGATGGAACGAAAGCCTTCTTGCTCGATCCCTGTTGCTACTTGGCGAAGTTGGTTCAAATACTCCTTGGCCGGGTCGGTGGTACAAGGTTCCGTGCGTAGGACCGCAATGCCCTTGCAAAAGTGTCCCAAAAGCACCGCATAGGGCCAATCGGGACGAGGCAATTGGTCCGAATCGTCCAGAACGGCCTGCCAATCGCCAAAGCGCAACCGCGTTGTGCGCCAAATATGCCATCCCTGTTCGGGACCGGGTCCGTCGGGTTGATTGGGATGGTCGGCATAGTGCTGTCGCAATTGGTCGGCATAGTGATAGGCCACGTCTCGTTCTCCCGATAAACCGGCCGCATGAATCAAAAAGGCCAGGTCATGGGCAGGCCCGTACGGCCATTGATCGTGCTGTATCCAGACTTGGTCTGAGGCACGGGCCTGTACATTGGCTTGTACGGCTTGATGGTAGGATCCAACCCTTAAGGCTGTGTGCGAGGGCATGTGTTGCAAATGCTGGGCTTGGGTATCGGCAAACCAGTTGGATAATTTTTGGGCAACGGCCGACGCTCGTTCGGGCTGGAGACTGGGTTCCGTCACGTGAATGTACAAGTGTGCGCAGAGTGGATGAAAGGACACGGCCAAGCAGTGCTCCAACACGTCCATGGCCTCGACAATGTCGGGCAGTGGCGTTCGATTGTCGTCTTGATAAAAGTGGTATCCATTGTCGTCGCAATGCAACACCATGATCGCATCGGCATAAAATGCCAGGAGATCCGTGTCGTTGCACAATTGTGGTTGTTGCAAGACGTTGCGCAGAGCCTCACGATAGGCTTGGTAACCTGCCGTAGGATTCTCGATAGTGTCAAATCGTACGCTCAAGGAGTGAATCAATGCGGATTCTTTGGCCGTCAACACGGCACGATGCTGCGCTGCAGCTTGTACAGCTTGTTGTGCGGCATGACGAGCCTCCCGAAACGTGTCATTGGACAAGATGGGATGATTGAGGAAGGGAGCTCGTGCCATGGCAGCCAGCCAAAAGCACATGGGGCATGTTGCGGCCGCAGTAGCATTCGTATCGTGCAGTGCTTGGTTCGCCATTTCTTGCGCTTGTCGTTGCGCAAATCCATAGCAGTGCATCAAACCCGTATCAAAGAGCCGTTGGACTTTGAGATATGCTGGTCCGTTGCCCACCGTAATGGGCAGAGAATAATTTCCCACATTGGGCATCCAACTACTGTCATCTTTGTTGTTGTTGTCGTTCTTGTTCCATACCGTCTTCCCTGGAACAATTTTATTTCGTGCCGAAAAGGAAAAGCTCCGTGCATGGAAACCGTCATTCAAGGAATAATACATGCCGGAACCAACCACCATCACCACAACAAGAATCCACCATCCGACACCCACCAAGAAGACGCGTGAGAGAAAAGGAAGCGGCGAGACAGTATTCCTCCTTGGCTCTGCTGCTGGTATCGTGCTGGGCGCGGCAGCAGAATTCCACAACGAGCCGTACCAAGGTTTGGTGGTGGTTTCGTGATGGTTCGAGGTCGTCATCGTAATCAGAGTATTATGGAAACCAAAGATTCATTTCTCACGCCAACAAACCTTCCCCCCCCAAACCCAACGACTGACGGTAGCTACCCCCACATTTCACCCCCTCTTTCTGTGGATCAAGAGACTCCCCCCCATTTGTTTTGCACCCGCCTCCTTGCAGCTGCAGAGAACGAGACAATGACAGCCTTCGAAGCAATCACCACGACGTCCGCGTTTGGAAGCGTGTCCACGCACATGGTCACGGAGGGAGCACATGGTTCGGTGGTAGAGACAACTACCCATTCACATCTCGGTTCTTCAACATGGTCAATACATTGAATGTAGCATCAAAGTATCTCGTGTCTCGTTGGTTGAGACGAATCACAAGAGTCACATCTGGGCCGCAATGGACTTTCCAACATGTGCGCAGGAAATCCGGTCTACTGGGAAATCCTACTCGACCTTGGTCATCGTTGACGACTTCTCATTTTCACGATCGAGAAGCAATTCGTTTCATATCAACAAATGATGACCACGGTGTCGGACGGAAAGTGGTGGTTTCAAATGACTCTAGTTTCGTCAAGTCGTGGATTTCTACCAAGGACCGCTTGATATCCATGGAACCAGGAACCTTCGAGTCGCAACACTGGATGGAAGCGCAAGAACTTCTCAAAGCATTGCGGACAAACCCGAGACTCTCCGATGACGCTGTCCCAAAGCGAGTTGAATATATGTTTAGTGTGCTAGATCGGCTCGCTGATGAAATGGAATGGATCCAACAGAAGTGTTCGATAAACACAGACGACATAAAATCTGAGTTGGATACAAACTTGTTGAATCATACGCTGGAGTTTTGGCTTGACCATATCAAAGCAAAAACCGGAACAGCAAGCACGACAAATCTCTTGTATGCCAAGAAGCAACGTGCGCGTGGAGGGCAATGGAATCCAGGGAACGTTTCGGCTCCCCTTGGAACAAAATCGATCCTTTCAAGTGTTAATCGATACTTTCATGTCGGTTTGTTCAAGCCAGACACGACATCATACTCCATTATTCTACGTGCGATGAGCAAGGTGGACGATCCAAAATATGCTCCTTACGAGGCCGACAAAATTTACAACCTGTTGATAGAGAAAAGCAAAGGCCATCCTCATGACATGTTGTTTCATCCAAATGCACGTATTGTCAATAGCATGGTTGAGATATGGGCTCAGAGCTGGCTTTCGGGCAGTATCAACCGTATAGAAGACTATCTGATATCATTGAAAGAATGGTATAAGCAAACCAATCGTCACGACCAGCGACCCGACCCGAACGTCTACTGTGCTGTCATGGAAGCTCACAGTCGCTTGAATGAGTCACGAGCGGCATTGAAACGAATTCAGCAATTGTTTGACGAAATGAAACAAATCTGTTCTTCAGAAGAGCTTGATGTTAGAATCTACAACCGAGTATGTCATGCTTTGGTCGGGTGCATGTCTCAAGAATCGGTTTCGGCTGCTCACACAATCCTGAACGATATGTGCGACGCAGTCGTACAGAAAAACAGCGCAACTCCAATGCCCGACAGGTATACGTTCAGCACGCTGATTACTGCTTACGGGCAATTGGGAAACCCAGATAAGGCGGAGAAATTGTTCATTGAAATGAAACAACTGGCATACGAAACGGGAGCTGACAGTTTACGACCAACAGCGGTTAGCTACGCGGCCCTCGTCTGGGCCTTTGCGAAAGTTGGAGACAGCTTTCGCGCTGAAGTGATTGCAAATAAAATTTTGGAGGAAGTGGAAATCGGGAAGATATCATTTGCAGAGCTCCAGGAGACGGCAGTATGGGATGGTGTTCTTGTCGCATGGGCACGATCGGGACATACGGACGCGACTGTCTATATATCTAAATGGATCCAGCGATTAATCAAATATGGAGAAGAAAACCATGTTCCTGAAATGGTCACCACATCAACGCTGAATAATCTCTTGCAGTTTTACTCATTGATGGGAACAGTCGAGGGAGCCCAGTCGACGGAAGCCTTGATTGAGTGGATGGAAAACCTCAACAATGCTGCTTTGAAACCAGATGGTGATAGCTATTACAATCAGATTGTTGCATGGTGCAAGGCTGGCAAACCGGATCAAGCTGAGATTGCTCTGCGTAGCTTTTGCACAAGAGTAAATGAACAGAGTTTGGATGCGTCGGTGATCGACCATCGTCATTTCAATCTTGTGATTGATGTGTGGTCTTCGTCTCAAGACTCGCGACAAGCGGAAAAAGCAATGGGTGTTTTCAACCTTACGGAATCCCTGAACATCATGCCAGGTGTTGTTAGCTACAACTCGTTGATCTTGGCTTTATCGAGAACGAAACAGTCTGATAAATGTGAGATTGTATTGAAGCTATTTGAAAAGATGAAGAAGCAAGAGAGAGAGGGTGATAAGTTTGCAAAGCCGACAGAGTATACTTACAATGCAGTGATATGGAGTCTTGGATGGTCAAGTGAGTCCAAAATGTTGGAGCAAGCTGAAAAACTGCTGCATGAATGTGAACAAGATGAAGTACAACAGTCTTTTCGTATGTACAACTCATTGATGTCCGGTTGGATGCGACATATACGACCCGACAAAGTGGAAGCATTGTTTAAAGAGATGAAAGATGGATACACTTCCGGGAACGAAGCCCTAAAACCAACGGCTCAAACCTATACAGTCCGTCTCCAGTCCTGGTCCAAAGCAGGTAATCCCGAAAAGACGTCTGAGGCACTGAAAGACTGGATTGCTGCTGGTGAGGCGGAATCCTTTGATGATATGCCAGAGACGAAGGCTTTCAATGCGGTTTTGATATCATGGCTCCGATCCAACCGTTCCGATGCCGCCGAAAAGGCTCACAGAGGCTTGCAACAAATGATGGATCTTGCTTCGACAGGTAGATTTCAATGCTTTCCTGACCGGCATTCCTTTACAGCTGTGATCTCGGCCTATGCCAAGTCTAAGTCAAAAGAAGCAGGAAAAAGAGCGCTTCGACTACTGGAGGAGCTAAAGAGTTTGTTTCGTGAGAAAAATGATCGATCACTAGATCCAAACCTCTTCATGTATGTAGAGGTCCTGGTTGCGTGCTTGAATTCGATGCAGATTCAGGACGGGGAGGAAGCGATTCATAATCGTTTTTGAGAGCTCTTATCGAAGGAGGCTTCCTTTTGGCAAGACGGAGACATGGATGTGCCTCGATTGATGCGCAGATTGCGTCGCGCGTTTCAATCAAGTCGCTTCAAAGATGTCAAGTTGCTAAAGTTGGATCTGGAGCGAATCGAATCCATTGCGAAAAAGGCTGAACGACGGTAGGTGCGGCGCTAATCAGAGGATAGATTGTTGTCTGTCATTGTCTCTATACTTGGAGAAAGTTGGAGTCTACAGTGTGTCATGTGTTTCATTCCATTCCCTTAAAGCACATCTGGGCACTGAAAAGGGTCTGCACATTTGTCTTTTCCGCTCGTCCTTTTCAAGCTTCGGACTTGCTTGCGTTTGTTTCATTGTGGCCATGTGGATAAACGGAAGAGGGAAGAGAGAGAGAGGATGGAGGCTTGCGCTCTATCAGTCCTTTTTACAATAAAACTCTAGAAATTTGGTGTCAGTCCGCACCAGACAGTCGAGGTTTTTCGGCGCGACGAGCGAAATCATAGGGACGATGATATAGTATATTTGCTGGCATCGTCCTCCTTCCACCACCTTGTTGATGCCTGGCAGTTCCTCTCGAGGCAACGAACAGAAGGTTGTACCCTCATGATACTCCATGGTGGCAGCAGTTGGTTGGATCCTGTGGGACTTGATTGGTAGTTTGCGTTTGGAGAGTTGGTGGAGCGAATCGAATGGATGATTGCCAAAAAATCCGAAACGACGCCAAGAATCAAAGGATAGATCAAATGTTCGTAGATTGTCTGGAGTCCCATTGTCTAGTTCCTGCGAGAAACGTTGGATTGTTGTGTCTGCACTGTCATGTGTGTTTCATTCCTCCAGCAAGGCTGGTCACTGAAAAAGTGTCAGCGCATGTGTCTTTTTCCGTCGGTCCTTGTCCAGAGCGGCTTGTTCGTGGGAGTTTCGAGTTTGCCTTTGGAGCATTGTAGCACTGTGGTGGAGAGGCGGAGCGTACCGTTGGATTTGGAGCGAATCCATTCCGAAAAATCCAAAACGACGGCAGGAACGCCAAGAATCCTAGGATAGATGAGATTCGTATATTGTCTGGAGTCTCATTGTCTAGTAGTTACGGGGAGACACGTTGGATGGTTGTGTTTGCACTGTTCTGTGTGTTTTATTATTCCATTCCCCTTTCCAGCACACTGCTGGGCACTGAATAGTGTCGGCGCATGTGTCTTTTTCATCGGTCCTGTTCAAGCAGAGCGGCTTCGTCTTGGGATTTTATATAGTTTGTGTTTGGGTTCCAGCACAGTCGGTCTTTTGAAATGTGTGTCGGCGGATGTGTCTGTTCCGTCGGTCCTTTTCCAGCAGAGCGACTTCCTCTTGAAAGGTGTATTACCGTAAATAGCGTTAGTTAAGCCTCACCGGAAGATAAGCCTCAGTGGGTCCAGCTTTTGAGTTGCGGCTTGTACACTGGGGACATATCGTATATCAATCTTTATGTCTTTTCACACAGAAATGAACTATAGAAACATAGTATCTGGTCTCGAGTGCCAAAAACGTTTCGTACCTCGGCCGTTGTGGCCTCGGTGGCCGGCATTGCGTACCTGGCGAATGAAGTGCGTCAATTGCAACGCCTCCACGACTACGAAACGCAATCATCCAACGACGACAACAACAACAAAAAGAAGTGCTTGTCGATTGCCTTTGATCAATTGGAATTGACGCAACAAGCCCCGAGTGCCAGTACGCGACAACGTCAGACCTTTCGACGATGGCTGCAACAATGGAAACCAAATGACGATTCGTCGTGGCTCGGCTCGTCTTCGCCCGAAGCGTGTACCCTGTCGGTGGTGGAATTGGTGCACTTGATTCACTCGGCCGCCCAAGATGCGCAGATTGTCAGCTTGTTTGGCACCTTTGGCAATGGCATGGGACATCCGACACCCCGCAGCAGCAATACGAATTTGGGCTGGTCCGATTGGGAAGAAATTCGCAATGCCCTGACCGTCTTTCGCCAATCGCATCGGCGACATTACGAACCAAACAGCAGTGGTGCAAGTGGAACCACAGCACACCATCCCACCATGGTCCCCCGCGTTCCCAAAAAGCCCTTGTATTGCTTTGCGCCGCATTTGGGCAGTGCCGCGCATTCGGGCAATCCCACCTTTTTTTGGCCAGTGTCTTTGACCGGATTCATTTGAAATTTTGAATATATGAATCGTTCGACCCACATGTCCCAAGATTTCCACTGTCTCTTGCAAAGTGCGAAAGACTCCCCGTTCCTTCCTCTTGCTTGTGTTGTTGCCGTTGTGAACGGAGCTGCTTCTGGCCCCATGGATGAAAGTGTAAGGGTAGGGGATAATGATGGGGTTGCAAGAGTTGTTTGGGACTTGGAATACGACCTTCTCGAATTTTGGCTGCCGTGGTCTCGTAACTGGTAATGTCAAAGGTATGGATTTCACAATGAGGACCAATATCATCCCAAATACCCTGTTCAAATGAAAAATCCAACACTGTACACCAAACATGGCTGTGGCTGTTCCTGCAAAGAGGATTCCACCTTTGTTGTGGTTGGTCGCAATCGATGAGGATCACAGATCCACTTGCCTCCATCCCCCAATCTCCCAACCTGGCGTTCATGACGACTGCCAAATTCTGGTTCGTAATTGTTTTGAAACAACCAAGCGCCAGGGGCATTGCCTCCACCACAGTGGGGAGAGTTATTGGGTAGCAGCTCTTGCACATGATGCCGCATCAATGTCCATTCGTCATGGTGAAGAACCCAAAACTTTGTTGATAGGCCATGTCATCCTCAGATCCTTCATGACCAGTTCACGACCAGTCATATGAATGACTGGCCCAACACAATTCACACTAGATGAGTACTTATTACTTATGTCTTATGTGGTTGTTTGTATCGTAGAACTCTGTATATTTTATGCATGTATCCAATATCCATAATGATAGCCATATATGAGAGATGAGAGTAGGTAGGTATTAGGTATAGTCCATATCATAGTTCCATTCTCTCTTCCATTTTACTCCTATCGCTATTGCCACTTGCCACAATTCTCCAGAGGCAAACTACAAAATCCCAAGTCCCAAGACGAAGCCGCTCTGAAAAGGACCTACGGAAAAGACAAATGAAGACACTTTTCGGTGACCAGCTTTGCTTGAAAGGGATGGAACCAACTTTCTTCAAGTATAGAGACAACGACAGACAACAATCTATCCATCCATTAGCGGCGCACAGCATTTTTCGCAATGGATTCGATTCGCTCCAAATCCAACTCTAGCAACTCGTCATATTTGAAGCAGCTTGATTGAAACGCGCGACGCAATCTGCGCAACCATCGAGGCACAACATCCATGTCTGCCTCTTGCCAAAAAGAGGCCTCCTTCGATAAGAGCTCTCGAAAAAGATTACGAATCGCTTCCTCCCCCTCCTGAATCTGCATCGAACTCAAGCACGCAACCAGGACCTCTACATACATGAAGAGATCCGGATCTAGTGCTCGATCATTTTTCTCACGAAACAAACTCTTAAGCTCCTCCAGTAATTGAAGAGCTCTTTTCCCGGCCTTTTTGGAATTAGACTTGGCATAGGCCGAGATCACAACTGAAAAGGAATAGCGGTCAGGAAAGCATTGAAATCTCCCTGTTGAAGCAAGGTCCATCATTTGTTGCAAGCCTCTGTGAGCCTTTTCAGCGGCATCGGAACGGTTGGATCGGAGCCATGATCTCAAAACCGCGGTGAAACCCTTCGTCTCTGGCATATCTTCACAGGATTTCGCCTCACCAGCAGCAATCCAGTCGTTCAGTGCCTCAGAAGTCTTTTCGGGATTGCCTGCTCCGGATTTTCCATACAAATGTTTCACTTACACTGCAACCAGAATGTATATCCCAAGCAAATGTGGCACAGCAAATGAAGGTTGATAAATCTGATACTTACTATTGTTTACCTCTTTATCATGGTACACAAGCTATTTTAGGACATTTTGTTTGTAACAAATGGTTTATAGATCGGGTGATAGATGTCGTTGCCGGCTGATGCCGTGATGATGCCGGCAGGACCGCCTGAATAGGTCCAGAAGGCGTTGCCCTTGGACACCATGAAGGCCACCAGCATGCCACCCGACAGCGACATCAGGAAGTTCATGGTGATCGCACCGAGCGTCGTCGGTGTCAGGTAGATGGTCGTCGCCGTCCAGGTTTCTCCGGTGATCAGGCCGTCAATGGTTGCCGGGTCGATCAGCGGCACGTTGCAGGCCACGTAGAAGCCCCAGAAGCCGGTATAGATGACGAACAGGCGTCCTTTGGCCATGTCCGTGATTTGCCGGCAAAGGACGGATCGGTAAAGCCGGACGAAGACTTCGACATGACCTGGCAGGTCGACACCGCTTCCAACAAGCGGCTCAAGGAAATAAGTGATGCCGTCAAGGACTCGGATGGCCTGATCCTGGCCACGGACCCGGACCGCGAGGGTGAGGCGATTTCCTGGCACGTGCTGGAGGTGCTGCGCAAGAAGCGTGGTGTCCTGGACGACAAGCCGGTCAAACGGGTGGTGTTCAACGCCATCACGAAACAGGCCGTGCTCGACGCCATGGCCCATCCGCGCGACATCGACGAACCGCTGGTCGATGCCTACCTCGCTCGCCGCGCGCTCGACTATCTGGTCGGCTTCAACCTGTCGCCCGTCCTGTGGCGCAAACTGCCGGGCGCCCGTTCCGCGGGCCGCGTTCAGTCCGTGGCACTGCGTCTCATCTGTGACCGGGAAAGCGAAATCGAGCGCTTCGTCAGCGAGGAATACTGGCAGCTCGTTGCCACGCTGAAGACCCCGCGTGACGACAGCTTCGAGGCCCGGCTGGTCCTGGCGGACGGGCAAGGCAATAGAAGCACTAGTGTGGCCAACGACAGCTGCTCCTGCATTGCCCAGACATGCACACCAACCAAGGATCATACCTGGCTCCTCGCTCGTCGTCTTGTTTTGCTGAGCGACACGGACCCAGAAATTGCCTTTGTCGTTTCCGAGTTGCACTAGCAGCTGAAGGAGAGATCATCTAAAGCACTCATATGCTCCATTTCTCTTACACCTACGTTGCAAGCCTCTATTGGAGCTTCATCATCGGAGACGTTGTGATTGGTCTTTATGCGTCACCTTACTTCATCGAGAACTTGAGTTCTTTCATTGGTCGAGGCATTTCATTGGGAGCCCACGCCCATGCGACGTTGGAAGTGATCATCATGACTGCCACAGCAAAACCACCCTCAAAAAATTGCTAGTTATAGTTAGAATAGCTAGGATCGTCGTGGTCTGACGATGGTCCACCTCTCTTAAAAGAAACGAGGTACGGTTCGGGCTTCCAGCTTTGCCCCTTGGACTCTTAACTTTTTAGTTCCACAGTGGAAGGAAGAAAAATAAACAACTTACTGTAACTCTTGTTGCTCTGCCTGAGGAGAGCGTGGCTATTGCATTCTCCCATCCTCTCGAGCGCAATAGAAGCAACCGTATACCGAGGAGGTTAGCAATCCGAGAGTCATTGACCACCAAGTGAACCGAGCAAAAAGATATGGCTTGGCGAAGACACATTGCAGCCCAAAAAGAACTCCTTGAAGGACAAAGTTGGGACTCGAAGTCAAATAATCAACGCGCAGAAACGTAGTGGCTGTGAAAGGGCGGCCTAGCTAGTATGAGCAACAGGAATCAAAGGGGTGATTCCAGTCGTTTCTCGTGTCTGCTGCATGTGCACAATTGAACGTTACCGTAAGAATCAAGCCCCTAGCTAGCTAATACATGTTCGAATGTGGGTAGCAAGCGCTGCCTCCGGCTTTTCTTTGGGTTCATGTGGTTGAAGCATTCCTACTTGAATATCCTCTAATTAAGGCACCAAACGATGAGCCAGTCACCTGTCATAGATATGTAAGCCGCATGTTGTTGATAGCCTGCTTTAATTGTTGATGCAGCTTAGGATCTCTGGTCATCCTTGAGTCTGACAGAGCCTAGTTTGTCAGAGCTAGTGTGTCCCAGCCAGTTGAGCTGGAGTGATGTGGTATTCCAATGCGACGAGAGAGATTAGAATGTATAGATAAAACTCACGAGTTTAAGGATCAAGAGTTGCGAAACAGGAATCAAGGAGACCAGGGACTAGAAAGTCTCAAAAAGTAAGCATGCAAAGATAGTCATGATAACACAGGCAGCATTCTCTCCCAGTTCCCCCTACAACACCAATACTTGCATGTCGACTTCTTCATGGCAAATGGATTCCAAAACGACTCGCACGGCGGTGGAGTTAGCATTGTTCCCCACTACCCCACGAAGAAACCGGGCCACAATGTTCACATATTCTTCCGTGGGCAAGGGTTCATGATGGGTGGGACTGCGATAGACAAAGACCCGTTGTTGGTTCCAAAGGGATCGAAGGCCAATGGTGTCACGCAGCCATAGATCTGTATCGCAAATAGCCAGCAGCTGTTCCGGGTCTCGATGCGGACCAAACAGATCCTCCTGATTCCAGTTCCTTGGGACGGCCACAGCCCGACTGAAAAAAGCGCTTTGGGTAGGCCTAATGACCTCATCCTTCATCGATGCTACCAACAAAATGTTTCCGGAAAGGCTCGTGAGAGTGTTCTTTGCCGAACCAACGGCATCGGACGAAGGTCCCGCCAAGTGATGCAGAGCGTCTTGCTCGTCTAACAACCAAGTGCGTTGGACGACGACGACGAGTACAACGGAAGTGATGATGACGATGAATGCAACGATGAAAGCGACTTTTTAATTGCATGAATGGAATGTTTAGTTTTAGAAACACAGTTGAAATCGTCATCTCGTTGTATCAGCTTTTAGTTGGCTTAGGATGACTTGCCTAGTCTCCAGCCTTGAACAATCAACGACCATGTTATTATAATTAGAATCGTACCGTACTTTCTTAAACTAGCTAGTAGGTCCGATCCTTCCTCGTTACGAGCAAGAACGAGCAAGTTTAGAAGCTCAGTTAGCTGCACGCTGTGATGTGGCAGGACAGCGTTCATCATGGTGTGCTTGTGGTTGTAGTCGATCAGGTAGCCCTTGGCCTCGCCCTGGGTGGGCTGCTCGAAGTACTGATAGTTGGCATCCCACCACTCGTCATCCTCGAGGTAGATCACCTCGCGGGCGTAGGCCTCAGCGATCAGGTGCAGCATCTCCGGCGTGGGCAGAGAGCGACCGACGATGAATTGCACAGAGACGTTCATATAGAGGTCAGCCACACGCGGGACCATGCCCTGGTCAGTCGCCAGTTTTGCCGCACTGATGCCAAGCAGAACGCACCCGGTCCAGGGGAAAAACGGAACAAAATCATTGGACATGACGGGAACGGTGAAAAGCCCCAGCCACAGCAGCAGGCTGTGATCAAAAGCGGGTCCGGTGATGAAGGGTCCGGAAAACAGGATCACCAGTCCGACCAAAAGGCTGATCGGGGCCGGCAACCGGACAAACAACAGGCCGAATACGCTCGAGACGGCGATGTTGTGAAGAATGCCGAAGAATATGAATCGATCCGGCGTGGCAAAATAGGTGGCGAGGGTGATCAGTCCCGCCGCCACGGCGATCATGGCAAACCGCTTGCCGAATGACCTCCACCTTATGCCCCTGCCATGTCCGAGAACCAGGCTGACGCCAACGAGAAACAGGAAGCTGCCGGCAATCAGGCGGGCAAAGAGTTTCCAGCCGCCGATGGCCGTTGTGCCCCGTTCAACGTAGCCGAAGAACTCCAGGTCCCACGTGAAGTGATAGATCGCCATCGCAACCAGTGCGCCACCCCTTGCGACATCGATGAGCGGCAGGCGTTGGGTGGAACGGCCGTCGGACAACGTGTCAGTCATGGGCTGTTGTTCCCGTGGTTTGCGGTTTGCTGCCGAGCCTGGTCACGAACAGGCCACAGACGACCAGCATCAGGGCAAGAATGATATGCAATGACAAGGTTTCACCGAGCAACAGCACGCCCAGAACAATGCCGGACACAGGGATCAGATTGAAGCCGATTGCGAAAGTGGAATAGCCGATCTTGCGTATCAGGTGAAAGCGCAGAAGGTAGGCAAGACCCGTCGGTACCAAACCGAGATAGACCAGCGCCAAGGCCGCATTGGCCGACAGGTCAAACGATGGCCGGCCGTCGGCGACCAACGAGATGGCGATGAGGGCCAGGCTGGATACGCCCAGCGCAAGGCAGGCAAGGCGGCCGGGTGGAATATCGATCATGCGAACCAGCAGGCCGCTGACAACATAGGACAGGGATGCCAGAAAACAGGCCAGCTGGGCCGCGAGGTTGGAACGCCCGAGCCCGGCAATGGCGTCAAACCCGACAATGGTCAAAACGCCCAGGAAACCCAGAAGGACGCCCAGCGCCTTGGTCGGTGTAAGCTTGTCATCGTGGGTGAATATGTGGCTGCCGATCAGCGCCAGGAAAGGCCCTGTCCCCATGAGCAGGGAGGTGACGCCGGCATCGATGAACAGTTCGGCCCAGGAGATGAGGAGAAAGGGGACAACAACGTTGAAAGCGGCCATCAACAACAGCAGGAGCCAGGTCCTGGCCGTTCTCGGAAATACAAGGCCGCGCCATATCGCGTAGGGCAAGAGGACCAGGAAACCGATGGTGACGCGGATGGTCGCCAGCCAGTAGGGGCCGGTTTCGGGCACCGCCACCTTGATTGCGACAAATGATGAACCCCAGATCACGGCTGTCAGAACGACCAGCAGAAGATCGGCGATCGAGGATTTTCTGATTGTGTCCAAGCAACACCTGTCGGCTGAAAATGACCTTGCTGGCGTGTTCAAAAGCGGCGGGCTCGCTGCTGGGAACGGCGGCAAGGTTGCAGCGCAAAGCTTCGGCAAACTGGAGTGACTTCGACGGCATGTCAACGCCCCCGGAAAACTGACGAAGCAGTGTGCTCCAATCCGAACGACTCGGCCCGCAACCGTGTCAGGACCAGTGTCACGGGATTGTCACGTGGCAAGGCGGCTCAGCGGGCTACCGGTGATCATGAACGCATCCTGCTCATCCAAGTCCTGCGGCACCTCACCGCCAATCGTCATGTAAATGCGATACTGGAAGCGGTCTTCCTGTGCATCGAACATGTCGCGAAACCGGTGGGCATCGTCGGGAAAGGCGTCCCCGACTTCCACCGACTTGTCGTGGTTGGTTTGCAAGATGCCAAGTCTGATGCGCTGCATGAATTTTCCCGGAACGAAGCGGTGACCGCGCCGGGCGGTCACCGCGGGTTGGCGATCACTCTTCGATGATCTTGTCCATTTCGGCGCTCTTGACCCGGTCGGCCTCGATGCGGGCAATGGATTCCTCCGTGCCCTGCCAATAGACCCGGGCGCCGGTTGCCTTCATGAGTTCCTGTGCTTCCTCACTGGCCATGGTGGCGGCCGAGATTTCGGCGAGCTTGTCGATCACCTCCTGCGGTGTGCCCTTCTTCACGAAGAGACCGTTCCACAGCTCCAGATCGCTGGCGCCGGATTGCGAGGACAGGGTTTCCACGCCGGGCAGCTTGCCGATCGGCTCCGAACCGATATTGGCGAGGATTGTCACGTCGCCGAGGCACGGTTCGATCAGCGCCAGGGTCGTGTTAATGACGTCGGCATCACCGGAGGACAGCGAGTTGCAGTCCAGAAGGTCAAAGGCCGAATCGTCGGCAAACTCGAAGTCCATGAGCTTGGCCGCCACGAACGTCGCGCGTGTCGGGGTCAGTCCGGCTCCGAAATGACCAAGAACCACGTCATTGTCCTGGGCGTGGGCGGCGAGTTCTGCCATGTTCTTGTAAGGTGCGTCACCCTTGGCCGCGAGCACGAACGGGTAGGTCAGGAAAATGCCGACCGGCGTAAAACTGTCGTTTTCCATGCCGATATCAATCAACGGGCCGACGATCGGCACATCGATGACAAAGGAACCCACAACCGAACCGTCGGTGGGGCCGTCCAGCACCTCAAGGGCGCCCGGGAACGGTCCATCGCCGCCGCCCGGGCGGTTGACCACCGAGGCCGAAACGCCGGTCATTTCCTGCATCTTGGCCGCGATCATTAGGGTCTTCAAGTTTCTTAGCCGAAGTTTCTCCGCCTAAATTTAGGGGCCTAAGTTTTCGTAACTTACAAGACTCAACGCCATGTCCACCGAAGTTTAGGTAGGCCCTTTTGTTAACTAGGCATAGGTACCGTAGGTATCCAACCGTTGATGTTGGCAGTTGGCATGAGATCTTGACAGGCTGATATCTTTGGGATCTTTGCAAGAACAACAACAATGATGACACATGAACGATGAACAACAACAAACGATTCAGCAATCAAACAAACTCCGATCACATTTGTTGGAGACAGGATCAGCAGAAGTTGCAATGGAGAACGAAAGTACTGCTGACGAGCAGCCGAATACTACTGTTGTGACGTTCCAAGATCTGTCACCGTTGACAGCTGCAACACAACAACGACAAGGACAAGACGAGGAACAGCAACAACAAGAAGGCACGACGACGGCCATGGTTTCGACGACGACGACGGAAGGCGACGAGGAGCAGGATGAACCATTCGAAGTGGCTACGGGACGAAGTGACGCCAACGATGAAGACGATACTACGACCAACGACTCAACGACGTTGTCGCAAAATAAGCGAAAGCCACCCAAAAAGAAAGCCAACCAATACATCCGAGAGCAGTTTGAGATTTCCCCTGACCCGGATCGAGAAGGATACTTGAAGATTGTGTGCATCCATTGCAAGATGTACAAAAATTGGAAGACTTTCAATGCAAGTGTTGCATCTGATCACATCATTCAGAAATGCAAGAGCGCTCCTACTGAAATTCGCCAACTCTGTGATGGCCAAACTCAAGCTAGTAAGCGTGCCAAGAAACAATTGGGTTTGATTGTTGGTGGTCCACTCAGCCAAGAGAGGGTGATGGCATCAGAGTCTTCAGGTGCATCAAGTTCTGTATCCTCGCTGTCAACAAGTTTACGAGACAAGGCCAGGTCCAAACCAGGAGACAAAGCAGGTCGCAAGAAACACCAGCAGTCGTCCATACAGAGTTTTGGTACTGTTCTGACAGAACAGATGGCCAATCGTCTCATCATGAAGTCTGTCGAAACAACCCTCGCACGCTTCGAGCCCATGCAACGTCTGTTGGACCCGTTCGTCCAAGACGAACTCGTCACACGGTTTGGTAAGGGTATTATGAAGTTTGTGCCCCACCACCCAGACACAATCTACAAGCGCTACGTCATGGTGATTGACAAACAGTGTCAACTAGAGCTGAACACCATGATGCAAAAGATTCCAGGAGGCATGACCATTGCAGCTGATGGTGTCACCTGCAACGGTACCAGCACCATTCTCTCCACCATTGCGAAAGGTAGTGTTACTTTATTTGCAAAGGCCTCTCGTCTTCGCAACCTCGCCCATGCAACAGAGGCTGAGACGCAAGACATGGTTGATTTCATGGTGAAGACGCGACGTGAGTACAATTCTCCCTTGTGCTGTGTTGCAACAGACAACGCTGCCACGAAAGTTGTGAAAGAGGCATGTGCAATCTACAAGTCCAACAACCCCAAAGAGCCCAACATACTGAGCAATCGTGACTGTGCTCATTGTATTGACCTGTTGGCAAAGGATGTGGCCAAGGTCCCATGTATTGATTCACTCCTGTCAGACATTGCCATGCTGATGGAGTTTTCAACCACAGACAATGTAGATGGGATTCGACATGAGCTAGTCCGAACTGGCGATCTACCAGCAACCTGTGGCAATGTCTCCAACTACTCTGAGACAAGGTTCAACAAGGTTGGTATGACCTTGGAGTCGGTTCTGAACCAAAAGCCTTTTTATGAATGGTGCAACGGGCACCATCCCATGTTTGAGCAATACTACAACTCGCGAACACAGAGGCGTAAGGAAAAGATTGATGCAACCCTTCGACTAGTTACACGTGATCTATGGGCTAAGGTGGAAGTTGTTGCCAAGATTTATGCTGTGATTGAACATGCAACAAAGCTTGTGTCGGACGATGACTTTCCAATCTCCGCGTACTACCCCGTGATTGTTGCCATGCGCAACGAGTTGAATGGTGTATTGGGTTCAGGAACAGCAAGTGGCAGCAGATCCATTGATGCAATCTTCAATCTCCGTGGGGCACGGAACTCCATTGTTGAGTTCTGCGACAATCGGTTCAACTATGATGGATCGGAACCACCTGGACGGAAAGTTGGTCTCTTAGACAAGTACCAAATCTGGGCTTTTCTCGTGGATCCCTTCAGGTCCAGAATCCCCAAGCGACCTATCATTCACCCATCAATTGCTCGTTGCATGCAGGATGCAATTGAGTTCTTTGTGATTCCTGCACAGGAACCACCTCCACCCCCACCACCGAATGCTGGACCTGTCGAGCCACCCAATATGCGTCCCACTGTGTGGGGAAGGGTCGAAGCTCCGGACACAAGGGACATCAGGTTGATTGTGGATCAGGAGTTCAGGTCCTATCTTGGTCACACAGGGAAGTGGATTGATCTCTTCCCCACAGAGAGCCCACGTCCACCTTCTGATCGATTCCAGGAAGAGCGCGAACTCACGATCCAAATGGTGAGTCAGTGGGTGAGTACCACAGGTGGCCACCAAGGGAGGCTGGAGTTTTTTAGCATTGCTCCTCCAAGTAAGTTGTACGATCTTGTGATTGAACCACTTCTTTCGGTTCGTTCGACTGGCTCTATCTCTGTCGAGCGAGTTGCCAAGCCACTCAAAAACAACGTTTGGAGTAAGTTGCGCAGTAATCTTGGGCAAGACAAGGCGGAAGTCTGTCTGCGAGCTAGGCTGAACTTACGGTATTTAATGAAGGTAAGATCCACTGTCCATAAAGCAACGAATGAACAAGTTGTGGATCATTGTGATGATGACTTGTTTGGTTCGATTTCTATGTATTGAAAAAAATGAGACTCCATAGCCGTATTCCATAGCCACCTAAACTACCTAAACTTCAAAACCTAAACTTAGCCTAAATTTCATAGCAAGTTAAGCAAAAATTTCATTTACCTAAGTTTGAAGACCCTAGCGATCATGCGGGTCAGGATGTCCTCGAAATCCCCCGGCGGGAACGGCACCACGAACTGGACCGGCGATTCGGGGTATTCAGCGGCCGCCGGCATGGCGCCGGAGACGGCCACGGTGGCGGCCAGCGCGGCCGCCATTGCAAGTTTTTTCATTGGTTCCTCCCATGATCGTTTGGTCATTGTTGATATTCCGTGCGCCGGTTCCTGACCGACGACCAGATGATGTATCCCGTGACCAACAGGATCACCACAAAAAGCGTTCCGGAAACCGGCCGATTGACAAAATCGACCGCGGATTTGATCTGTCCTGCCCCGGCCGTCAGACGTTCGACGATAATGGATCCGAGCACAAGCCCCTAGACGATCGGCACCAGCGGCCAGTTGAGGCGCCGCAGCACCAGGCCGATGAACCCGAACAGCACCGCGAAAATACAGTCGGTCAGGCTGTTGCGGATCGAATAGACCCCGACAAAGGACAAGATCATGATGAAGGCGCCCAGGATGCGGTTGGGTATGTAGATCATGCGGGCAATATACTTTGTCGATACCAGCAGTGTCAGCAGCACCAGGACGTTGATGATCAGCATTGCGGTGAACAGGCTGAACAGGAAGTCCGGATTGTTTTCAAACACATCCGGCCCGGGCTTGATGCCGGCATCGAAGAAGACCACCATCATCATGGCGGTGAGCGCCTCGCCGGGCACCCCCAGTGCAAGCAGCGGGATCATGGCCGCGGACGGTACCGCGTTGTTGGCGGTCTCGGACGCCACCAGCCCCTCGGGTGAACCATGGCCGAAACGGGCCGGATTCTTCGACAGTGACCGCGCGGTGGAATAGCTGAAGAACTGGGCCACGAACTCTCCGACACCCGGAATGATGCCCATGATCGTTCCGTAGGCGGCGGACAGAACGGCGATCAGTCGCTTGCTGGCCAGCTCCCGGAATCCGCTCAACAGCCCGCCGGTGATGCGTGCCTCGGGCGGGTCGTCATCCTTGCCGATCATCAGGAAGAGCGCCTGGCTGAGTGCAAGGATGCCAACGATCACGACGATCAGGTTGAAGCCGGCGTAAAGATACTCGATGTCGAAGGTGTAGCGATCCACCTTGCGGGAGGACTGCTTGCCGATGATGGCGATCAGGAAACCGAATCCGAACAGCATGGCGGCGATCCCCATGGTCTGGCGGTGGGCCGCGATCAACAGCACCCCGCCGAGGATCGCCGCCATCAGGATGTCGCGCTGGCCGAACAGGGCGCCCAGGTCACGCAGGTAGGGGCCGAAAACGAACAGCGCGATCAGCGCCATGGAAATCGAGAAGAATCCGCCGAAGAACGAGGCCGAATAGGCCAGGGACAGGGCGCGCGACGCCTCCCCCCGCCGGGTCATGGCATAACCGTCATAGGTGGTCAGCGCGTTGACCGGCGTGCCGGGCGTGTTGATCAGGATGGCCGGGATCGCGCCGCCATACATGGATGAGCCATAGACGCCAAGCAGCAGCACCAGGCTGACAAGATCGTCGAGAAACACCGTTGCCGGCAGCAGGATGGCAATGGCGATGGCCGGCCCGATGCCGGGCACGGCGCCGATGATGAGCCCGCCGACGGAGCCGATCAGGATTGCCACCAGCACCGCCGGGTCCATCAAGCTTGCCAGTCCGGTTACAAATGCCTCCACGCCTTCCCCCTCAGAAATACGTCAACATGAAAGCGCGCAGCGCCGCGGGCAGCTGATCGTAGAGCCAGATGCTGACCGGGGTCTTGATCTGCAGGAAGGTGCGGAACACGATGACGACCGCAAAACTGGCAACCAGGCCGCGCAGCAGCCACGCGCGGCTGCGATAGCCCAGGCGCCAGGTCAGGTAGGTGCCCAGCAGCAGCGTTGAAACGAGGTAGCCAAGAACCGGCACAAGCAATGTGTAGCCGATGAAATAGGCGACGAACTCCAGCGCCGCGGCATATTTGGTCAGTTCGAAATAGGCGCTGGTCGGCAGCAGGAAACGCTTGCGCCAGCGATGTTCCTTCCAGGACGATTGCAGGTTCCACAGCGCTGAAGGTACAAAAACGGCGAGGCAAAGAAGCGGCGCGATCCATGACTGCTTGAGGATGCGGCCAAGCCGCGTCACACGCCCCTCGATGTCGACCAGTCCGAACTGATAGGCGATGTAGCTGCCAAAATTGTCCGGAAGCTTGCGGTCTTCCCAGCCGGTCTGGCTCCAGAAAAACGCCAGGAAAAACAGCGCCAGGCAGCCGAAAACAAAGGAAACCTGCAGGTCGCCTCGGCCGCGTGAAAACTTGAACAGATCCTCGACCTTGACCTTCTTGTCCGGCGGGCATTCGCTGCGGAACGTTGCCGGGCCATCCGCATCAAAGGGAAGCGTTTCATCAAACAGCAACAGGTCTTGTGAGGTCAGTTCCGGCGTGGTCATCGCTTCAATTTGCCACCTACCGTCACTGCGTCAAGCAAAATTGGCCGCCCGCAAGCGGGTTGCGAAGGCCTGCAATGGAATGGCTTTGCGTGGCATGCCCCTGCCCGGGCGACCTCTACCGCCTGTTGCGTCCCTGCAGACTTTGTCCCCTGCCCGAGTTGACGATCCATTGCCCAATCTGCATCATGCTGCTTTACTAAACCGTGTAGTAAAGTTTTTTGGAGATAACCTTGCTTCAGGAAATCCCCGAGGGAAAATGGATCGCCAGTTTCTACATGTGCTCAAGCTAATCCGGTGGCGACAACGGACGGTGTCAGTCACTTAGTTCACAGACCTTCACCTACACTACAAGATTCAGACGATTGAAGAAAGATCCGAGTACGTGTGTGAGAATTCACCAAGAGTTCTGAACCACGGATTGGGACAATCGTCTTGGTCACACTGTCTTCAGATTGATCTATTCGAGAAGGTGCTCTTCCCTGCAGGTCCAGCATCTATTGAGTTTGTATTGCTCTGAGTTTTAGTTTTTTGTAGTCGTTCCTTGCCTCGCTCCCATGTCGTCGTCTGGCTTTTCGTCGCGTTTTTCGTCTGCTCCTCGCGAGCGCGTGTCTCTGGGTCCTCGCCCTCCCGCTGCGTCTTCGCGTCCTCCCTCGGAGGACGGGTTGACTCTTTCGTCGGGCCTCGGTGTGGGAGTTGGAACGTCTACGTTGCGGGTCCCTGTGTCGACTTTGTCGGGCCTCGCCCCGGTTTTGTCGGACATGGGGGGGATTTTCAAGAAGGAGTTGGTACGGTGTTTGGTGTCGATCGTGGCGGATTGGACTCTAGCGCGACGCCCGTGGCTTCTCCCGGGGGAGGTGCACTTGCACCTCCTCCTCCTCCGCTCTTCTTTTCCCGTGATCGTGCGGGGAGTGTCGCTGCGGGCAGGAGTTCCACCAGTTCTCGTGCTTCGGACGTCGGGTAGTATGCTGGCTTGACTGAACGTGAAGACGCGAACACTCAGGGCGGCGGGCCGCCTCTCTCTTCGCAAGAACGACTGGCCACGGCTTGGGCCAAAGCTGATCGGGAAAGCGAGGCTTGGTACTTGAAAACTCGGGGTGTTTCCGGGAAGAATCTCTCGGAATCTGGAACGCCGATGGATGAAGACACCAAGCCAGCTGGACGCAAACCTGGAGCAGTCGCGTCGATCGCAGAGACTTTTGGTTCGGATCGTTTTCCTGGGGGGTTCCCTTCAAAGCCGGAGAACACTCAACTTCATGGTGAGCACCCTATTTCTAACAATCTTGTGTCTGTGCGTTGCGTTGATGTGAATGAGCATGAGTTGTGCGGCAGCACGGTAGGATCGTCGGGAAAATTTTGTACTCTCCTTAAGATCTATTGCAAAACAAAATCACACCACAAGAAAGGATCTTCTTTCCTAGACTCTCTCAAGAATAAAGGATTGTCCAAGGTCCTGTTCATTAACGCCCCCATGAGCAAGGCCCAGCAAGGAAAAGAAGATGCTCCTTCGCAAGCGTTCCAAGATCCTTATTTGGACGCTGCTTCCCTTGACTTATCCAAGGTCGAAGAGTTGTTGTCGGCTAAGATTCAACCTGTGTTGGTCTGGACATCTTTGTTTTCTTTGATTAAAAGTGAGACTCAGACCGATTTTGAGCCCTCGAAGAAAAACATTGGAGCGGCCCTGGAAGCCATTGGCGAAGTGGATGCGAGGATCGAAGCGGATTCATGGTCCGTCGCCGAAGATGATGATTTGGAGTTAGCGACCATGGCTGCTCTCAAGAACAAGGCAGTTCACGTCGCTCATACTCCGGCGAAAGGGCTGCGGTTGGAAGACGTGGAATTACCCTCGCCGATGGAACCCCTCGATTTGCAGCCGGTTTCCGCTGACACCACAAACGTGAGAGAGATCTTGGTTCATAATACGACGCTCTTAGGGCAAGTCGCTCAAGCCTCGTCGAATCAACTTGTCACACTTCGCGCTCGACAGCTCGAGCAAAACAAGCTGTTGAATACTCTGGTGAACAAAGTAAACGTAATGAGTGGCCTATTGGGAGCGCCCCCTGCTGGGGCAGGTACGGTTTCAGTGTGGCAAGCTTTGTCAGAACTGCAAGACTCGAGTCAACAGCCAGACAACCACTCTGAGGAGTCAAAGGATTGGCGCATCGAAATGATGGACTTGCACCAGAAGATCCAGGCTCTAACCACCGAATTGGACGATGCCAAACGAAAATCCGACGACTTTGAGCAGGACCGCAAGATGCTCAAGCTTCTACCTGAGGAAGTCAAGAACTTGATCTGGCACGAGTTGAAAAAGGTGGAGAACACTATCATTGATGCTAATGATTACTTCCAGGGAGGTGGACGTGTCGAGTTAGAGAATCATATTCGGTACTTGACCGACACTTTGCACTCGGTATTTCAACAAGGACGACCTAGTACATCTCACTTGGCAGGTTCGGGAGTTGACGCTCAGGAAATAGTCGAAATGAAACGTCTGCTGAGCAAGATGGAAGAACAAGAGAAAACTCAGCAGATACGCATAACGGATCTAGAAGCAAGATCGGAGATGCAAGCTGTGGAGATTGAGGGAGTTCAGTTTAGCTCCCCCGCTCAGGTAAAGGCGTTTGTCATCTCCAACAACGTTTCAGGAGAAGTGTTAAAGTTTGTTGACGCAATGTCATTCATTGAAATGGCCACGACGGTATCTCAAAGTTATACAGATAACATTGAGGTGCAATACAAAGGAAGCAGGTCGTCGATGGAAAGACCTAGTGATCAAAAGGCATTGTACTCGTTCCAACTCATGGCTCCTACAGTCATGGCAGGAACACCAGACCAGGCTCGCACAAACCTACGCAAATTGTGCAAACTCGATACATATCAACGGTTCAAGGGATCCGGTGCCCGTGACTCGGGAGCGGCCAGTGAAATTCGGAAATTGCTGAATGACAAACATTCGGCCGTCCTGAAAGAGATTCGGACTTCCGAAATGTCCCAAGGAGCCAAGTCAGTAGCTCACGCTTTGTTGACAGACGCCAAACACTTCCTTGATACTCTCCTGATCTATATGAAAGACCAGGTGGAGGAGTATGGCTCTGACACGAACCTGAGCGAGGTCCGTCGGTGGGATTTGGTTCAGAACATTGTCCGGATCGTTTTCGAAGTGATAAACCAGCCACGTAGGGTGTGCAGCGAAATCACAATAAAACAAGCGACGAGTCCTGAACGTGCACATGATCTTCTGTGGGCTGTGTTACAAGCAAACAGGCTGCAGCGCGAGTTCTTAGATCATGAATTCAAGAACCATCCGAAAGTCGGACCAATGCTAACTCACTTCTTGTTAGATGTAGTGAGCTTCCACGACGATGTCGATCCGCTGATAAAAGACGTACAAAAGGCGGTGACTGAGGCGGGTCAAGCAAAACGCAAGTTAGATGCGCTGGAAAGTCAAATAAAAAATATGCAGTCAAGACTCCCATCCAAGAAGGGAAAAGCAAAACCTGAAGGGGCCGAATCACCATCGTGAGACGGAAATGAAGAAAAGACCTCTTACGATATCGATGAACAAGAAATTTCAGCCATGCGAAAGAGGGAGAGAAGTGTTGAGCCCAAAAGGTTCGGCCGAGAAAAACGGGAAAAGTTGGAAACATGTTCAGCATGGATCAGTCGCAAGGTACCTATCGAAGAAGCACCGTTCTCTATGGGTATTGTTTCTACGGGTCTTTCGAGTTGGCTATTCTTGCCTGAAAACTTGATGGGATGCAGAATTAATTGGTTGGTCACGTCGAAACGCTTGAGAAATTGCTGCACCCACTTGGTCGCGTCGGGAACAAAGGTGACCTGGATTGATCCGGAGTCACCTTGCAGCATGGAAGACTACACTCCGTATTATGAGGACTCAGTTGACGTAGTCGTTTTTGAAGGCACGTGTCGTCCGCCCAAAGCATCTCATCCTCTGTGGTTTGGAAGGACTCAACTGGTTCTGTCGGATCGGGGTTTGCGGGGAAGGCCACCGGAAGGATGGTGGACGCTTTCCCAGGGTCTCACTCATGCCGAAACAGGAGGTGTGACGGATTGGCGGGGCCGCTCTCACTGGTTCGCAAAATCGAGCCACCACGGAAGTAAACCCAATGATGCTTCCGCTGTATTCGATGCAAGATTCATTATTGGGGCTCCAAACCATCTGATAAATCTCGTGGATCGCACTGTCACTGGGAAACGAGTGAGATCGAGTCTGGAAGACGATTTGTTGGATCCAAACAAGGATCTGCTACCATGGAAAGATGTAGCTATGTTTCAAAAGAAGCGACTCGTCTTACCAACAGTGTATGGACAGAATGTCCGCGTGATGAGACAACTTACTCTCAAAGAGTTGTCTTCGTGTATTGATTTGCCGGTGTCGGTAGTGCAAAGTTGGAATGACGCCACACTCAAAGCCGTCGTCATAGCATGCACCAAGCCAATCAAGGTCGTGTCATGCTTAGGGATGTGTTTGCGAGCTTGGCTGATGCAAACGCTATCGGACACCGCGAACGACGTCAAATTACCGGCGGATACACCAAAAGGGATTCATATTCTCAAAGACAGCGAAGAAGTGTCCCAAAGTCTTAACGGACTCCTTTCATCGGAATGTGAAGAGTCGAAAATCGAGGAAGAGGAGCGCATGTCGGGCTACATCAAGCTGGCTTTGACAACCACTGCCTCCGAAAAAGCAGTCAAACATGACAAGGCGGCCGTACCCACTGATTTGTGGGATGATCGAATCCGTTTCCTGTTAGACCAAGATAGTTTGTCAGATCGGCACCGTCGAGCGTTCAATCTAGTACGAGAAGCGATGCTATCAAGATGGAGACACAATGTGGTTCGGTCATGGCTGACTTGGTGGCGGCAGAACAATCGGCAACTGAAGGCCGAAGAACCAAACTGGTGGAAGCTCATAGAGCAGCGAGGCAAAGAAGCGTGTCGACATGCTTGTGAGGCCACTTTTTGGGCGTGGCCCGCAGGGTCGAGTGTATTCTTTTGGCGGTGGCCAAGCGAGTACATGCGAGATCTGGCGATTGGCGTCCCGCCTTGTTGGACTGGCATGCCAAAACAACAAATCGTTCGCCAAGGTGGCCTTGGTGATGACAACACTATAAAGCAAATTGCGGAAAAGATAGATGATGTGCGCGCAAAACGGTATGTCGGAGAGGACGGCAACTGGAAAGCCACAATGAATTATTTTGCGGTCCCAAAGGGTGAAGACGACGTGCGGATGGTATACGATGGAACCAAGAGTGGTCTTAATGACTGCTTGTACGCTCCGTGGTTCCCGTTACCGGACGCAGAAGTTTTAGTTCGTACTCTCGACACCGGCTACTGGTGCGTAGACAACGACTACGGGGAAATGTTCTTAAACTTCTGGATCCATCCGGAGTTACAAGAATTTAGCGCCATGGATTTTACGCCTATCTATGGTAGGAAGGAGAACGGCGAGTTATGGATCGAAGGATGGACGAGGTGTGCTATGGGTCAGAGTCCTTCACCCTTCACGACTGTCCAGCAAACTCGTCGCTTGAAACGGCTCATGTTAGGCGATCGGAAAAAGCGAGCGAACGTGTTTAGATGGTACCGAGTGGTAATCAACTTACCTGGCACTGTCGAATACCGCCCGGGTGAACCTTGGATCGCGAAGAGAAGGCAAAACGGAGCTTTAGCAGCGGATGCCCACGATTACGTAGACGATCTACGGGGAACGGGACCGACGTCGAATGATGCCTGGCGTATAAGTTCGGTTATTGCGAAAACCGCTTCTTTCTATGGCGTCCAAGACGCGGCGCGAAAAAGACGGGAGCAAACTCAACGTCCCGGAGCCTGGGCTGGAGTAGTGTGCGGGACGGCCCCCGACCGGCCTTTCATTTCGGTCACACAAGAAAAGTGGGAAAAAACCCAGAGCGAAATAAGAAGACTGCGAAGCGAAATCGACGAAGTCGGGAACGCGTCTCCAAAAGGTACAGTGCGACGAAAAGTACTGGAGGAGGTTGCCGGCTTCATCAACCACGTGGGTCGAGCGTATCCAACGTTGCTCTTGTATCTGAATGGAGTGTATGCAACGATCAACATCTGGCGGCCGGATCGCGATGATGACGGATGGAAGGTGAATAACCATGCGTCGGATTTGCGATATAGTGGCAGTTACAAAGACGCCCCAGCACGCGTTCAGTTGGTCGATCGAATGATCTTTGATATTGAAGCGATGGAATCGCTCACTTCAGCAACAGAACCTCCCGAACGATTTCTTAGACCGGACAAAGCTGTCGCCAAAGCTCGTTACTACTTTGGCGATGCCTCTGGAGCAGGATTCGGAATGTCGGGATGGACTCCAGGCGACAAAGAAATTGAAGTAGATTTTGGGGCCTGGGAGGCGTCGGCGATGGTGGGATCCTCTTCCAATTTCAGAGAATTAGCAAACATCGTCATGAAGATCGAGGAACTTGACCGCCAAGGGCGAGTCAACGCTGAAACAGAGTATTTTATCTTCACAGATAATATTCATGCCGAAGCGGCGTTCTATCGAGGATCGGCGAGATCCCCTGAGGTGTTGCATCTGATGTTTCGCCTTCATAAAATCCTTATGAAGGGCAACGCCTTCATACACGTAATCTGGGTGGCGGGCAAGCGGATGATAGCACAGGGCAGTGACGGACTGTCCCGATCCGACCTCACCAGTGGCGTGCTGAGGGGACAGAGCATGTTGGATTATGTGCCGTTACATCTATCGGCAGGTGAAAGACAGCCTCAAGGAACATCGACACTGCTCAGGCGCATCATGGGTGACCGTTTCAATCAAGCACTGAGAATGGAACCGCAAGATTGGTTCACTGCTCCTCAGGATACTGATGGAATCTTCATCTGGGAGCCCCCTCCCTGTCTAGCCGATGTCGCCATATACATGATGAGCGAAGCGTGGCATATCCGTCCATGGAATGTGCACGTCATGTTGATTCCCTCGTTGATGAGTGGAAAGTGGAGAAAGATGCTTTTCAAAATATCTGATGTTATCTGTGTTCTTCCGTTCGGCGAGCAATGGTGGCCTCGTGAGTCGGAGTTTGAGCCTCTCACTCTCGCTTTTATTTTCCCTCTTCTACACAGAGTGCCTTGGCGAGTTAAGTTCGAGCCATTTTTTCGAGACCAAGGCCATTACGTGCGCACGTTGCACAGGCAATCTATCCCATTCGCGGGGCATCATCTGTGCCAACTATGGGCACGCGCGTGGACATTGGGAACCGTGCCGTTCGGCGTACCACCCTCACTGTTACGAGGTGACAGCGAAGCCCGATCCGTTTCCTCGTGACTTACAGCCGAGGAAGATGGAACTTAACGAAAACGGAGAGTGGGTGGAGGAAACAGAAGGCTGGGAAGCAACGGAAAAGGAACGTAAGGATATGGACGACTGGTACACTTGCGCAAGAGCAGGTGACCATCTTCTTACCACGTTCCAATGTACTCTATGTCATTTTCGGAATATTTACAAGAGAGATCCGGTATACGAGTCTCGAGAAGACAAATGGGCGCAGCTTTGTATCACCCGGGCCAACTTGGATGCGTTCTGGGCGAGGCGTTCCAGTACGGTAAAGGGAAACCTGTTAGAGGTGATTAGAGTGATGAAGATCCTGAAAGATCTACGAATCGAAAACCCTTGTCCTGACACTCCCAGGGGACCATTTCCGGTGGAGGATGTGCAGGGCATGGTGCCTGCAATGGTGTCTCTTCAGCGCTCCATGGATCACGGAAGAAACTCGAAGACTATCCAGTGGGATACTATGCGAGGGATTCGCTCTGGAATTAGCAATTTTATTCATACCACTCCTAAAGGTACGGATGGAGCCATCATGTCAGACGGAAAGAGATCCACACATATAACCACCAGTTCAACCAATTCGATGTGGTTCAAGAAATTTATGATTGGCAGCCATGAACGGATGGGTGATGTCAAACTGCAAGATGCCGCGGTATCCATTGAATTGTTGTTGGCCCTACAAGGTTTCTACGAGAAGGCATGGGCTCGGGAAGAAGAGATGACGGTGGGATACTCATTGTCGAAGTTTGAGACGGTCGTGATGGGTGCGGCACTTATGTTGGGCTTCTCCTCGGCGCTACGAGGGGAGGAGTTGGGACATATCAGGTTGGGTGAATCCAAGCTGTACACGAACTTGGGTTTGAAGCACCCAAAGAAACCGCATGTGGTGTTGGCATTGCAAGGCAGATTCAAGAACATGACTGGTTTTAGACGCCACAAAATTCCGTTAGCGGCAGAGACCAAGTCAGGCATCAAGAATGCCGTTTGGATGACAAGGCTACTCAATTTATACTCGTTGATTGGTGTGGAAGAGGGGCCGTTAATTCGACTGAGACCCCGAAGTGATCAAGCCGCAAGCATAAGAGAGCTGGACATCCTATGGCACAAGAGTTTGTATGTGATGCAGATTGCCCATTCATCTCTGGTCCCAGATCTGACGGAATCGGGAGCATCTTTTAGTGTAAGACGATCGCTCAGACGAGGGTCCACAACGCAAGCCAGAAACCAACGGATCCCAAAAGATGTTGTGGTTCTGAACAACCGATGGAGAAAACAGGATCACGCTGGTAACAGATTCGCGGAATCTGAAATGCTAGAGGTATACACCGACGTTGTTGCAGCGCTACGAACCTTGTTGCAATATTCGGAAGAATTGTAATTTTCTCAAAGACGATTTGACAGAACGTCTTTGCTATCGAAATACGGCAGATGAGGCAAGGTGGGGGATAAGGATAAGATGACTTCATGTCGCTTGTTCGTCGTTTACGAGTTGGCTGATGGATTTCGGAAACCGTGGACATGTGAAGGCTTTGGCAAAATTCTCGCAGTGGCATGTGAGGATTTTGGCAAATGGTATTTTGCAGCGGTTCGCCCTGCGTGCCAACCCGTGCTTGCGGGGGCTAGAACGGTACTCGGGCGAAGAATCTACGGTCAGCAAGAGCATGCTTGGTAACCGACAGCTACTGAGCGTGCGTCGATTTGAAAGAATGGTTACGCTTCCCAAGCGGCCGTTTTGCTCCTGTGGGTCGGAGTTCCCCTATCAGTAAATTGTACGTAGTCAGTACTATACGTACAGATGCGCGCCCATTCTCTCTTCGTGTTTTTGTGACCAATGCCATACGAGTAGGTGCAAGGAAGTGAACTAAGGAGTGAGCCGGACGGAGGAGATGCCTACATGTGCTCAAGCTAATCCGGTGGCGACAACGGACGGTGTCAGTCACTTAGTTCACAGACCTTCACCTACACTACAAGATTCAGACGATTGAAGAAAGATCCGAGTACGTGTGTGAGAATTCACCAAGAGTTCTGAACCACGGATTGGGACAATCGTCTTGGTCACACTGTCTTCAGATTGATCTATTCGAGAAGGTGCTCTTCCCTGCAGGTCCAGCATCTATTGAGTTTGTATTGCTCTGAGTTTTAGTTTTTTCCCACCCTCCCTCCCTGGATAAGGATAAGATGACTTCATGTCGCTTGTTCGTCGTTTACGAGTTGGCTGATGGATTTCGGAAACCGTGGACATGTGAAGGCTTTGGCAAAATTCTCGCAGTGGCATGTGAGGATTTTGGCAAATGGTATTTTGCAGCGGTTCGCCCTGCGTGCCAACCCGTGCTTGCGGGGGCTAGAACGGTACTCGGGCGAAGAATCTACGGTCAGCAAGAGCATGCTTGGTAACCGACAGCTACTGAGCGTGCGTCGATTTGAAAGAATGGTTACGCTTCCCAAGCGGCCGTTTTGCTCCTGTGGGTCGGAGTTCCCCTATCAGTAAATTGTACGTAGTCAGTACTATACGTACAGATGCGCGCCCATTCTCTCTTCGTGTTTTTGTGACCAATGCCATACGAGTAGGTGCAAGGAAGTGAACTAAGGAGTGAGCCGGACGGAGGAGATGCCAAGCGCGCATTGGCGCTGAACGGCATCGGCGCCGGCACGCAGGTGGCGATCGTGGCGGAAAGCCAGTCCCGGCCCGTGTTGCAGCAGCTGTGTGCCCTGGCGCTCCATGAACTGGGCGCCGTCTACTCGACCATTGTGCTGCAGACCCCGCCGCAGACCGCCCCGGTGCCGGTCAAGTCCACCGGTGCCTCCAACGCCATCGCCGGCATCCGCCACGTGGTGGAAGCGCTGAAACGGGTCGAGGTGGTGGTCGACGTCACCGTTGAGGGCCTGCTGCACGCCGAGGAGTGGCCGGAAATCGAGGAGGCCGGCGCGCGGCTCTTCGTGATCTGCAACGAGCATCCGGAAATCCTCGAGCGCACGGAACCGCAGGGCGAACTCGGCCCCAAGGTGCAGCTCGGCATCGACATGCTGAAGGCTGCATCCGAAATACGGGTGACCAGTGCAGCCGGCACGGACCTGGTGATCGACGTGCGCGACGCGCCTTGTGGCGGTACGCCCGGCTTCACCACTGCCAAGGGCGGCGTTGCTCACTGGCCCGGCGGGCTGTGCCTGTGCTTTCCGGGCGAGAATACCATCAACGGGCAGATCGTCATGGCGCCGGGCGACATGAACCTGACCTTCAAGACCTACCTGCAGAACACGATCGGATTTGTCGTCGAGAACGATTTTGTCAGCGCGATAACCGGCGACAATGTCGACGCCGAACTGTTTCGCGAATACCTGGCGGCCTGGGATGACCCGGTGGCCTACGGCCTGTCCCATGTGGGCTGGGGCATGAATCCGCATGCCCGCTGGGAGAGCATGGCGCTGTATGACAAGCGCGATGTGCAAGGCACCGAGTTTCGCGCCTTTGCCGGCAATTTCCTGTGGTCCACCGGCTCCAACCAGTATGCCGGCCGTTTCACGCTCGGCCATTTCGACCTGCCCATGCGCGGCTGCACCATCACGCTCGACGGCACGCCGGTTGTCATCAATGGCGTTCTTCAGGGGGACCTGGCATGAAGCTGACCTTTCGCGACTACTACGACACCTCCCGCTTCCGGCCCGCCCATGTCGACATGCTGGAGCGGATCAACGAACTGGGACCAGGGTTTGCCGAGCGCGTTCAATGAAGTCGACGACATGAGCGACGTGTTAACGATGGGCTCATACTTTGCATGAAAGAACAATCTATGCGCTAGATAGGGCAATAGTCTCACACTAGTGAGGGAACCTAACAGTTTGAGCTAGAACCTGTGCAAACGTAGCTAGGAAACAGCACGTTCCAACATTTCATGCAACGCACAGGCGCATCGAAGAAGCGATTAGCAGTGGACGACGCAATGTCGCACATTTTATGGATGAGAAAATTTCTCGAAAAGCAAGGATGCAACGTTGCACTGTGTCGATTACAACAGGACAACAAAAGTACCCTCAAATGGATCAAAAATGGAAGAGCGAGCACCGGAAAAAGGACTCGTCATGTGGACATGAGGCATTTCTTTGTTACAGATCAAGTAAGCAAGGGATTAATGCAGCCAGAGTGCAAGCCAACTAACGAAATGACGGGAGACTATCTATCCAAGCCGTCACAAGGAAGGCTGATGGAACATCTTCGTCGCAACATGATGAATTTGCCAAACAAGCTTTCACCGCGTCAGCCAAAACCGTTATTTAGCCTGACAAAAGCTCTGGAGAGTGGCTGGCAAATAACAAATAATGGGGTAACGATCACGCTAACCAAGGACGGGGCGACGTTATCGTTCGATCGAGTCATCAGAACAAAGGATGGCGTTTTGGTTGGTGTCGATTTGGTTCCAAGGATGTCGGAACCATCGGAGGGGGAGGTGGCATGTGTGAAAGATGCACCTCAACCAACCAAGAACGTCAACTGCGTAACAGATGAAGATGCAGATGACGAAGACTCGGAAGATGAAATTGAAGAGATGGGCCAAGAGAAGCCTACAAGAAAAGTTACATGGTCAAATGAAGTGAAGAAGCAACAAGCAAAGAAGAAACCAAAACCAAATGAATGCGTCGACATTAACAGATTCCATCGGATTGTGGGCCAAGCTAGCAAGGATTCGATGGAGGTAACAGCGAAGAAGCATGGAATTAAGCTGACTGGGACTCTCGAGGCATGTGAAGAATGTCAAATGAGCAACATGCAGCAGAAGGCAGTCAAGAAGACCACGAAGGCACAGAGTGAGATCTGCGGCGAACGTTTGTTCATTGACTCGTCGACAGTAGCCGAGCACAGATCCTTGGGAGGAGCCAAGGTGTGGTTATGCATCGTGGACGACTGCATGGGAAGGACATGGAGTAGACTCCTTAAAGCCAAGTCGGATGCACCGCATGAAGTCATGTCGTTGATGCGAGACCTGAAAGACGACAAAACGGAAGTCAAGAAAACAAGGTGTGACAACGCCGGAGAGAACAAGAGTCTGAGAGACATGTGCAAGACGGCTGACTCCAACATCTTCCGCAAGATCATCTTTGAGTTCACATCGGGAACATGAGATGAGAGTGGTCAACGGCAGAATGAAAAGGGTCGACAATGGTGACGGGATCTTCAATGGATTCAACCGACAGGTCGACAAGACTAAAAGGGTCAAAGATCGATGAGATCGATCTTTGTGGTTTGGATAGATAGTCTCACAATCTAAGATAGGACGTACTCCCTCCTGAAAGAAAATAGTGCACGATTATAGAAAAAAAACGATATCTCAACGAGCAAACGTCCTTTTTTCCTAAAATTTTTTTCCCTAGAAAGCTCTACTCATTAGCTCTATATTGGTGTATTACTTATATGTTCGATTCTTGCAAGGGGATGAGATATGACCGTTCAAAAGGCGCCATTTCGAGCTTTGCTTTTCAGTGCCCACCGGTTGAGACTTTTATGGCGCCTATGAACACGTCCTCTTCAGGGCGGCCCCCCAGGGCATCAAAGAGTAGGAATATGCGTGCAACTGACAAGATTCGTGCCATTTCCATGCTGAATTCCATGGTCAACGACGGCACCTTTGGCCATGGTTCTGCTCACTCGTCGCACACAAAAGTTGTACTTTTCCTATAATAGTGTAGACTCGCGCATATGTTCATCTACGAAATCAGGGTGGAGTTCGACTCCGAATGAGCCAGCCGTCCTCCTGTAGGTTTGTACCAGAGCCTACGAGAGTTTTTAACGCGACTAAAATAACCAAAAAAAAAATCGTGCACTATTTTCTTTCAGGAGGGAGTAATTTGTTTGGTAGTCTGTCTGTACTACGTTTTAGACTTTGCAACACAGGTCTGCTTGTCGACCGTATTCATTCACACAAAAATCAAAACATGAACGATGACGGACGGACGGGCAACAGCGACAGCGAAATTGTGACCCCGCTGCTATGTCTTTCTGAACTTCTCGGGGCGCGTTCGGAACCTTTCAAAGTGGCGACGACGATGACACTCTTCCCCTCTTCTCTCTCGATCAGACATTACCGTACCGCATCGAGGAATGGCGCCTGTTCCTTTTGTTTGGTCTGCAACGGGAAAGAGCGACGACATGATCGCCAATGAAGATCTTGCTTTTAGAGCTTCCCTTTCCAGGGAGGAGTTGGAGCTCAGGGGTGCTGGCACATATTTCACGTTCATGGAGTCAGTGTGGGATGCCGACTCCTTTATCACCATAGCCGCCAATGACTTTGACGTGATCAAACGCACAAATGATCAGGGAAGGCTTTACAAGACTTGCTACGAAAACCTCAAATCTGGGATTCGAAATCCAGATTACAGCTCTGGCACGGCAAACCACAAAAATAACCGTCTCAAACTCGACTGTTTTGGTAACACTGATGCAGAGGCAGCACACCTTCTATCACATGCAGAAACATGTCACAAGGCTTTCGGTTATCTCGGCGAAGCAGCAGTTGGAGTGAACGTCGAAACTGATGCCCTATTCGAGAATGTACCAGGGGCTTCAAACCTCAAAAGGCGGAAGATTCTTGTGGGCGTGAAAGCCGGGAAACGCTTCACGTCTCTCAAGGGCCACAAATTCAACAAACTGTATTGCTCCGCGCAGAAGACATATTTTGACTCAGAGGATCCGTCCATGATTTTGGTTCCCTGCTTGAGTTTTGATGAAGTGATGAATTGGGCCAGCAGCGAGGAAACGGCAACCGAATATGACTGCCTTGCAATCACCTTTGGGGCAAAGAGAAGACGGGCCTCGAAGTCTGTTCTATCAATGGTGCCGGGAGAGTGTTCGGTACATGACATTGAAGAGGCCCGAAAACTACTCTGTACGTTCATCAGGGGCGTTGCCGGTTGTGTCAAGGGTAACGAGGTCTTCGAGTCTTTCAAGCACAAAGAGCTCAACAATCCAAAGAATGTATCGCTTTTCCGTTGGAAGAAGCTTGTTGACGAAATTAAGGCAAACCCAGCATCACAAATTGGGATCCCGACCATCTACACAGGCGAAGTAAGCAACCCAGTACATGTTGGAAAGGTCCGAATGACATTGGGAAATTCCCTGCCCGATCCGTGGCTGCTGTTGGTTAAAAGCGCAATCAACTACTCCGCGTCTCGCGACACAAAACTAATGCCAGCATGCCCCCCTCTGGAAGATGAGGAGGAGCCACCAAACACTACACAAGGCGTGGATGACGGCTTAAACGACACATGTGTGTCCGATACCGAACGTGCCTCTTTCCTTGCGGATTCCTTGAACCGTGGCGGGCTTGCATGCTAGGATGATCTGTTGTCGACTACAATGATGATGACGACAGCCTGGAGGGCTCACGACGGCACCATCATCACAACTGTCGGTGGAGCAGCTTCCGAAATGAGGCCGACGACGACGAGCAATCTTCGCCGGGTTGCTCCTCCTCGACATTCCAGCGATCACAAGAAAGAGAAAAATGAAAGCCGCAACACAGCCGGTTCACTACGTGAGTGGCGCCTTGCCAGAGAGCAAAGCGACCAAGAACGACAGGCCAGGCTACTATAAATGGTACTGTGGTGGGGAGACAACGCAGGGGACGCAGCTCTTTTTCACACCCACAGAACAAACGTAGTCAACGGAGTATGATTTAGATGTCAACAGTTTTCTCAACTTGCGCTTTATTCGACATGTATTCTGTGGGGGGAAGAGGGTAGGTGGAGGGAGGAGATTACGGTGACAACGACGACCACCACTACATCATAGTCGCGTTCGGATACAGTCAGTTTCACCGGCGAAAACGGCGCAGTTACGAGTCCTGTGTACGGTGGTTCGGGGAAGGTGGCAGTATCTGGAGGGGAAAATGACGACGACATGAAGAAGAATCGACCGCGTGGCATTTCTTTCGATTTGCAATTCCCCGAACCATTTTCGTGAAGGGACGTCGTCATCGAAGGCGGAACGACAAGGATGTTGGAGGGGACGCTGTACACCAAGTCAACGTTGGACGGATTGAACCGCGAATTCTACGATGCACTAGGGAAAAAACGTGGGAAGTTGGAAAGGAACTGAACGGCATGAATGTTCGTAGGCAATCTGCACCCAAAAAGTGGAACGGATCCAAGCAGTAATGGGAGAAACGATACCCCAAAAAATGAAAACCTTGTGACGCGAAGTCATAAGCGGATCGAATTTGTTCGCAGCGCAGGCCAACCAAAATTCCAAAAACGAATCTCGTCCCAATCCGCATACGTTGTCCTCCCTGCCCGGGACGTTACCCGGTATGGTCACGATAACTACTAGTAGTGAAGGAGGAGATACAATGGTTGACGGCATAATAATGACGATGAAGACGAAGACGAAACAGAAGCAAAAAATGGAACCAATTTTCGTACAAAAGCAGGGACTCGTCAAAATCGGAAACCGCGGTCATCGGGAGGTGGTCCGCCGAACCAATTCAATAAAATCGATGTTAAAAGAGCACCGACAGTATGACCACCGAATATCCTACATATTATCCTCTAGTATAACAACCGCAACGCGAAGTGGTATGCGGCATTTCGGTTGACGTGACCTAGCTATGGACAGTAGTCCAGACGATGCCATTTATTAGACCTACTGCAGGTAAATTCTCCATGGCACAAAGCATACAGAAGATTGGTCTGCCTCATGATGATGCAAAATCCTTAAGGAGTGAGGTTTCTCCATCTAAATAATCTCTAAGCACCTCTCATGCCATGCAGACTGCTAAAACGGAATGCAAGATGAAAGGACTTCTAATAAGGGGCTGTGGACCTCCTCTGGTTTTATTGTCCAAAACGGGGAACCGGCCAAAACGAACTAAAGAATGTAGCTCTTGCTTGCTTGTTCTCTCTATCCTCTCAGCTTAATAGGTGATTCTAGTCTTGCGACACTAGCATTCCAGTTTCATCCGAAACTTGTGTGTTATAGTCTGAATGATAGCTTGCCATTGGTTTTGATGGTCTTATCCCTATATCCTTCTTCAAGCGTACAACTAGTTCGCTTCCGAAATGAGTATAAAATATATCACGCGATACTCTGTATCTTTTCAAGTTCAAAGTCAATGTGCACAACAGTGCCCAGGGTGCGGCTTTCACTAGATAGGATTCTTCGAATTGAATGGTCGAGCAAACCTGGACCACAAGACGACGCGCAACTCTCGTCACGTGCGGCTGTCAGCTTGCGGTCAGCGCTACCAGATTGCGGTCAGCGCTGACCGGCAGCTGGTCAGCAGTAGGAACGGTACGGGTGCCTACGCTTCAAATGCAGGCATGCGCGCACGAGGAGCGAAATTTTCTGCCGCTCGGGCAAATACACTTGAGACTTGACATGACTCCTTGCACTTTGATTTCCTCATGCTGGTTACTATTGGTGGCTTGACTTGGTGCTGATGAAGCTTGATTGAAAGGGTAGTGTGATGAAGGGACTCCAACTTATTGACTAAGAGCCAGGAGTGTCACAGTAATCCCTTCTCCCTTTCAGATGCTTTCCGCTCCAATTGATTTCTGTACAACCGTGCTGCGGCGCTGAAGTGAGTCTTCCTATCAGTTAATTAGTGCAACTTATTGTTAGTTCACGATCGTTTTTAGAGCCTCAATTTCTCCTTACATACGTTGCATCCACAATGGCGCGAGCCACAAGGAAGCCATGAAAATCGAACAAGTTCATTTCCCGAAATATGCTGTAATTACATTAATGACCAAAAGTTAATGCCAACAATTCTGTTTGGTTTCTACGAGATGCTGAATTGTGCCTTTTGGGTTTTCGGTAGAGAACGCAGCAACCATTTCTGAGTTTCACTGGGATTACTTGGGAGTCTTGTCGTTGAACCACCATAGGCCGTCATTGTCTGGTTCATGCATGTTCAACGTTAAGCAAACCTGCAATTTTCCACATGTTTTTAGCCGAGAACGGATTTTGTATGTATCAGCGCGGACTCGGCATCAAACTTGGTAAGTCACTCGGCAGAGCGGATTCGGACGGTTGCACTGTAGGGATCAGGCTTGGAATATCGGAAGGAAGAAGTGTCTCAGATGGATGCACCCGCCTCATTCTGGAAGTCAGGCTGACCTATTGATTTCTTTAGCCATTCAACCAATAGCCACAGGAAGGCACTCCATGTTGCCATCCAATGCCGCTGCTTGACAAACCTTGCCATAACTAGGAAAAGATTTGTGCTTGTTTCCCCATCACTTTCTTCCAATGAGCACTTGAACGTTACCAGGATGTGCTTGTCATTGCTTCCTGACACCGCCTCAACAAATGTTTCTTCATTGATGACTTCAAGCAAAGGCACTTTTTCTCTGATGAGGAACTCCTGCATGTTCACTTGATTGTTCTGGGCAGCTCCTGTGCACAAATCAAGAGCTATGTCTGGCCACTCCTCATGCAAAAACTTCACGTACATTTGCTTCATCCATATGCAAGTGGATGCCATGCAGATGATGAGATGATTGCACATCCACGTGAGTCATCTGTCTATCCACGTAGCTTGTGACTGTTGTGCAAAATGTCAGCACGTAGAACCACTACCAGAAATGTTCATGTAAGCAACTTGCTCTTAGAGAAGAGGCATGTGTTCATTCTTGCTTTTATTACCGGTCCATTATGTCTGAAACTCGGTCAGCCATTCGACGTAATAGCTGCCGCCCAGGGGATCGACCGTCTTGGCGATGCCGGATTCATAGGCAACGATCTGCTGCGTTCTGAGCGCGAGCTCGGCGCTCTCTTCGGTGGGGATGTTGCGTGCCGGAGCGATAGATTTCGAGGGCGTCTACCATCAAGCGCGTGATTGCGAGTTGCGCCCCCGTGGTCCCACCGTCGGAGGCCCACCGATTCTGATCGGCTGCCTTGGGCCAAAGATGCTTAGACTGACTGCCAGGTACGCAGACCTCTGGAATGTTTACTGGTTCGACACTGACAACAGTGCTAACGCGATTCCGGACTTGCGTCGACTGGTGGACGAGGCATGTCTAGAAGTCGGTCGCAACCCGCACACTCTCGAACGGACCGCAACCGTGCTGGTCGGTAGCAGAGACTCCGCGTCAGGATCCGGCGACGATGAGCCTGATCCCCTGACTGGGACACCCGAAGAGATTGCTACCGAGCTCAAGTCTTACCACGCTGAGGGTATCTCTCATATACAGATCACACTGGAATCTGCGGGCATGAATGCAATCGAGGAGTTCGGAAGGGTCCTGGAACTCCTCCGGTAACCTTGCTGGTTCGATTTGCAGCCGTCCACTTCCGATAGAATCTCTGCCGCAGCGCAGCAAAAGCGCTCGTCACCCCAGTTGCAAAAAGTCCGTTACGTTTCAGGGTTGTCAGTCGCCTGCCGGCGCAGGGGTGGTGAGCGGCGGGTACGGCGATCGGTGGTAGGCGACTGACAAGCCTACAAGGAGGAAAGCGCGGGGGAGAGGCGCGGCGGTTGATGATCGGTGTGTGCTATGGGGATTTGATGAGTGCGTTGTCGGATAGGAGCGAGTGACAGCGCATCGGAGACGGTGCTGATGAGGTTTTTGAGGTGTTGCCGAGCGCTGGTGGTTGGCGCCAGCGCGTCACTCGGGTGCTCGGTTGGACGGATTGGAGCCGGTGAGGTGTCGGAGGACAACATCAGTTCGTCGCCGGTTGTCGACCAACGGTGTGGAGAGTTCGATTGTCGGTGAGGCGATGGGGTCATGGTGGATCACCCATACAGGGGGTCGGCGGCGGCGGCAGGTAGCGGGGCAGAAGCGTTTCGATGACGATCAGGGGTGCACCGCAGTTAGGACAAGTGGGTGTGTTGAGATCGTCGTCGCTGGGCGCTACCTCTTCGGGAGTTGTCTTGACGGCGAGTAGCTCACGGGCGCGGTTGAGGTTATCGGCGCGCAGGTGATTGGCAAAGAGCCCGTAGTGTCGGATGCGGTGTAGCCCGCTGGGCAGGACGTGGAGCAGGAAGCGGCGGATGAACTCGCCGGTGGCCAGCCGCATGGTCTTGGGACGGTAGCGGCCCTTGGCCCGGTAGTCCTTGTATCTGAAGGTCACGCTGTGCTGGTCAAAGGCGAGGAGGCGCGAGTTGGCGATGGCGACACGGTGCGTGTAGCGCGAGAGGTTGGGCACGAAGGGCCAATATTAGCGTGCAAAACCGTCTGAGCAACAAGCCGGCTTTGCAATGTCCAGGGCCCGATTACACCCGTGCCTTTTCAAAGGCCGCCCAGGCCGCTTCGAAGGCCTCGTAGTCGAATCCGGGCTGGCGGGCCGGCTCCAGGATCAGCCGCTCGCTGGCCTGCATCCTGGCAATCGCCTGCGGCAGTTCGGGCAACACGTCGTCGGGGACGACAACGGCGCCGTGGCGGTCGGCATGGAGGAACTCACCGGGCTCCACACGCATGCCGAACAGGCTGACCGGGCCGTCGATCTCGACCACGTGCACGAAGGCGTGACTGGGGCCGATGCCGGCCGCGAGCACCTGGAAATCCGGCGCCAGGTCACCGAGGTCACGCATCAGGCCGTTGGTGATGGCACCGTCAACGCCAAGCCCCTTGTGCACTGTGGTGTTGACCTCGCCCCAGTAGGCGCCGACGGCTTCGTCGCCGTCGAGATCCTCGATCATCGCGATGCGCTGGGAGGCCTGGAGACGTACTGTGTATGTTTCAGCTGTTGGTTTCAGAGCTTCGTTCCCGGAAATGTACCCATCTTTCATCTCTTCAAACAATGCATCCACTTTCTCAGGTCGTCCATGTCGCATCCAACCAGACATCAATGAGGTGTACATGCGAAAGTTTCGTTGTACTTCATCTTGTTCACATTTATGAAGCAATTCTTCAGCTTGCTCTAGCTTTTTTGACTCACTTGACCAACCAAGACTCCATATCACTGCATTGTAAGTATACTCTGTCGGCTTTGCAAACTCATCACCATCTCTCGCTTGCTTCTTCATCTTTTCGAACAGCTTCAATACACTCTCGCATTTATCCGACTGTTTCGTTCTCGACAAAGCCAAGATCAACGAGTTGTAGCTAACAAAATTCGGCTTCATGTTCAGTGATTCCATAAGAATGAACACACTCATTGCCTTTTCCGCTTGTCGAGAGTCTTGAGACGAAGACCATGCATCAATCACAATATTGAAATAACGATGGTCGATCGCCGACCCATTCAAACTCTGTTCATGTACTCTTCTGCAAAAGCGACGCAGAGCAATCTCAGCTTGATCCGGTTTGCCAGCCTTGCACCATGCCAAAATCTGACAGTAATAGCTATCACCATCTGGTTTCAATGCAGCATTGTCTTGGTTTTTCATCCATTCAATCAAGGCTTCTGTCGACTCGGCTCCCTCGACTGTTCCCATTAAGGAGTAACACTCCAAGAGTTTATTCAGCGTTGATGTGGTCACCATCTCAGGAACATGGTGTTCTTCCCCATATTTGATTAATCGCTGAATCCATTTAGATATATAGACAGTCGCGTCGGTATGTCCTGATTGTGCCCATGCCACAAGAACACCATCCCATATTGCCGTCTCCTCGAGCTCTGCAAATGATATATTTCCGATTTCCAGTTCCTCCAAAATTTTATTTGCAATCACTTCGGTTTGAAAGCTGTCTCCAACTTTGGCGAAGGCCCAGACGAGGGCCGAGTAGCTAATCGCTGTTGGTCGTAAACCGTCCGCTCCCGTTTCATATGCCAGTTGTTTCATTTCATTGAACAATTTCTCCGCCTTATCTGGGTTTCCCAATTGCCCGTAAGCGGTAATCAGAGTGTTGAACATATAACTGGTGGGCATCGGAGTTACGTTGTTTTTCTGAATAACTGCGTTGCACATATCGTTCAGGATTGTGTGAGCAGCCAAAACCGCTTCTTGAGACATGCACCCGACCAGAGCATGGCATACTCGGTTGTAGATTCTAACATCAAGTTCGCCTGAAGAACATGTTTGTTTCATTTCGTCAAACAATTGCTGAAGTATGATGTCGTGTCTGGCTTTAACAAACCGACATGAAAGGATCGATTAACACTTGAAAGGATCGATTTTGTTCCAAGGGAGACGGAAACGTTGCCTTTATCCCATTGTCCTCCACGCGCATGTTGCTTCTTAGCATACAGGAGATTTGTCATCTTTGCTGTTCCAGTTCGTACTTTGATATGGTCAAGCCAAAGTTCCAACGTATGATTCAACAAGTTTGTCTTCAACTCAGGTTTTCTGTCGTCTGTGTTTGTTGAACAGTTTTGTTTGTTCCATTCCATTTCTTCGGCGAGTCGATCTAGTACATGAAACATATATTCTACTCGTTTTGGGACAGCGTCATCGGAGAGTTTCGGGTTTGTCCGTAGTGCATTGAGAAGTTCTTGCGCTTCCATCCAGTTTTGCGAGTCGAAGGTTCCTGGTTCCATGGATATCAAGCGGTTCTTGGTAGAAATCCACGATTCGACGAAACTAGAGCCATCTGAAACTCCCACTCTCCCTCGGTCACCTCGGTCATCATTTGTTGACAGGAAACGAATTGCTTCTCGATACTGAAAACGAGGAGTGATCAACGATAACCAAGGTCGGGTAGGTTTTTCCAGTAGACAGGAATTCCTGCACACATGTTGGACCGTCCGTTGCGGTTGATATGTGACTCTTGGGATTCGTCGCAGCGAAGGAGACATCAGACTCTTCGATACTACGTTGATTGTATTTACCATGGTGAAGAAACGAGATATGGATGTGCAATTGTCCCGACCAGCTCCATTGGCCATGTGTGTTGAACGCACTTCCAAACTCGGACTTTAAGGTGAACTAGGTGCTTCGAAGGCCAGACTTTTTTACACGGAAAAAACGTTAATGACAACAAAGCAACGACAACAACGACATCCATGTAGTCCTGTCCTTTGGCCCGTTTAATCAATCTTTTTATCATTCGAGTAAAAAATATCCCATTCCTTTTCCTTATGCACATCCCACAAACAGCAGCAGCAACTCACAGGAGCATTCAATGGATCGGATGAATGGAATATACCTCCTCTTTCTCCTCCTTTTCTTTAGTCATGGAATTGGCTTCTCTCTCTCTCTCTCTCTCTCTCTCGTTCAATGGAGGTAGAACGGATTCCTGCGGAATCATCCAGTCGTTTCATCACCTCTACACACAAACGGAATTTATAATTTCATGGAAAGGACCATGATTCAAAGGCAGGACAAACGGTTTGGGGTGGATCATCTTGTTGTCTTGCCCACTTGGAAGCCTCTTGATATCGTGCTTCGACAGCCGCAATCTCGGGTGCCGAAGAACGACCCGAGGCTCTCATGCTCTGTAACAACCCATACAAGGCAAAACGACTGTCTTTGACAAGTGTTGTTGCATCCTGTTCAAAGAGTGCCATGGCTTGCTCGTGGTGACCCGAATCGTCCAGGACGGCTTGCCAATCACCAAAGCGCAACCGCGTTGTGCGCCAAATATGCCATCCCTGTTCGGGACCGGGTCCATCGGGTTGATTGGGATGGTCGGCATAGTGCTGTCGCAATTGGTCGGCATAGTGATAGGCCACGTCTCGTTCTCCCGATAAACTGGCCGCGTGAATCAAAAAGGCCAGGTCATGGGCCGGCCCGTATGGCCATTGATCGTGCTGTATCCAGACTTGGTCCGAGGCACGGGCCTGTACATTGGCTTGTACGGCTTGATGGTAGGATCCAACCCTTAAGGCTGTGTGCGAGGGCATGTGTTGCAAATGCTGGGCTTGGGTATCAGCAAACGAGTTGGATAATTTTGGGGCAACGGCCGACGCTCGTTCGGGCTGGAGACTGGGTTCCGTCACGTGAATATACAAGTGTGCGCAGAGTGGATGAAAGGACATAGCCAAGCAGTGCTCCAACACGTCCATGGCCTCGACAATGTCGGGCAGTGGCGTTCGATTGTCGTCTTGATAAAAGTGGTATCCATTGTCGTCACAATGCAACACCATGATCGAATCGGCATAAAATGCCAGGAGATCCGTGTCGTTGCACAATTGTGGTTGTTGCAAGACGTTGCGCAGAGCCTCACGATAGGCTTGGTAACCTGCCGTAGGATTCTCGATAGTGTCAAATCGTACGCTCAAGGAGTGAATCAATGCGGATTCTTTGGCCGTCAACACGGCACGATGCTGCGCTGCGGCTTGTACGGCTTGTTGTGCGACATGGCGAGCCTCCCGGAACGTGTCGTTGGACAAGATGGGATGATTGAGGAAGGGAGCTCGTGCCATGGCAGCCAACCAAAAACACATGGGACATGTTGCGGCTGCATTAGCATTCGTATCGTGCAGTGCTTGCTTTGCCATTTCTTGCGCTTGTCGTTGCGCAAATCCATAGCAGTGCATCAAACCCGTATCAAAGAGTCGTTGGACTTTGAGATTTGCTGGTCCGTTGCCCACCGTAATGGGCAGAGAATAATTTCCCACATTGGGCAGCCAACTACTATCATCTTTGTTGTTGTCGTCGTTGTTGTCGTTCTTGTTCCATACCGTCTTCCCTGGAACAATTTTATTTCGTGCCGAAAAGGAAAAGCTCCGTGCATGGAAACCGTCATTCAAGGAATAATACATGCCGGAACCAACCACCATCACCACAACAAGAATCCACCATCCGACACCCACCAAGAAGACGCGTGAGAGAAAAGGAAGCGGCGAGACAGTATTCCTCCTTGGCTCTGCTGCTGGTATCGTGCTGGGCGCGGCAGCAGAATTCCACAACGAGCCGTACCAAGGTTTGGTGGTGATTTCGTGATGGTTCGAGGTCGTCATCGTAATCAGAGTATTATGGAAACCAAAGATTCATTTCTCACGCCAACAAACCTTCCCCCCCCCCAAACCCACCGACTGACGGTAGCTACCCCCACATTTAACCCCCTCTTTCTGTGGATCAAGAGACTCCCCCCCATTTGTTTTGCATCCGCCTCCTTGCAGCTGCAGAGAACGAGACAATGACAGCCTTCGAAGCAATCACCACGACGTCCGCGTTTGGAAGCGTGTCCACGCACATGGTCACGGAGGGAGCACATGGTTCGGTGGTAGAGACAACTACCCATTCACATCTCGGTTCTTCAACATGGTCAATACATTGAATGTGGCATCAAAGCATCTCTTGTCTCGTTCGTTGAGACGAATCACAAGAGTCACATCTGGGCCGCAATGGACTTTCCAACATGTGCGCATGAAATCCGGTCTACTGGGAAATCCTACTCGACCTTGGTTATCGTTGATCACTCCTCATTTTCACGATCGAGAAGCAATTCGTTTCCTGTCAACAAATGATGAACAAGAAGGTGTCGGAGGGAAAGTGGGAGTTTCAAATGACTCCAGCTTCGTCAAATCGTGGATTTCTACCAAAGACCGCTTGTTATCCATGGAACCAGGAACCTTCGACTCGCAACACTGGATGGAAGCCCAAGAACTTCTCAATGCACTACGGACAAACCCGCAACTATCCGATGACACTGTCCCAAAACGAGTGGAATACATGTTTGATGTACTAGATCGACTCGCCGAAGAGATGGAATGGATCAAACAAAACAGTTCCGATAGAAAACCTGAGTTGAAGACAAACTTGTTGAATCATACGTTGGATCCTTGGCTTGACCATATCAAAGCAAAAAGTGGAACAGCAAGCATGGCAAATCTCTTGTATGCTAAGAAGCAACGTGCGCGTGGTGGGCAATGGAATTCAGGCAACGTTCCAGTCTCTCTGGAACAAAATCGATCCTTTCAAAAGTTAATCGATACTTTCATGTGGGTTTGTTCAAGCCAAACACGACATCATACTCCATTATTCTGCGTGCAATGAACAGGCTCGACGATCCAAAATATGCTCCTTACGAGGCCGACAAAATTTACAACCTGTTGATTGAGAAAAGCAAAGGCGATCCGAATGACATGTCGTTTCATCCAAACGTATTCATTGTCAATGACATGGTTGACATTTGGGGCCAGAGTTGGCTTCCGGGCAGTATCGACCGTGTAGAAGACTATCTGATATCATTGAAAGAATGGTATAAGTACAGCAATCGTCACGACCAGAGACCCGACCCCCATCTATACTGTGCTGTTATGGAAGCTCATAGTCGCTTGAATGAATCAAGAGCGGCGTTGAAACGAATTCAGCAATTGTTTGACGAAATGAAACAAACCTGTTCTTCAGAAGAACTTGACGTTAGGAGCTACAACCGAGTATGTCATGCTTTGGTGGAGTGTAAGTCTCAAGAAGCAGTTTTGGCTGCTCACACAATCCTGAACGATATGTGCTACGCAGTTATTCAGAAAAACAACGTAACTCCGATGCCCACCAGTTATATGTTCAACACTCTGATTACCGCTTACGGGCAATTGGGAAACCCAGATAAGGCGGAGAAATTGTTCAATGAAATGAAACAACTTGCACACGAAACGGGAGCTGACGGTTTGCGACCAACAGCGATTTGCTACTCGGCCCTCCTCTGGGCCTTCGCCAAAGTTGGAGACACTTTTCGCGCGGAAGTGATTGCAAACAAAATTTTTGAGGAAATGGAAATCGGAAACATATCATTTGCAGAGCTCGAAGAGTCGCGAGTATGGGATGGTGTTCTCGTCGCATGGGCACAATCAGGACATACCGACGCGGCTGTGTATACATCTAAATGGATTCAGCGACTAATCAAATATGGGGAAGAAAACCATGTTCCTGAAATGGTCACCACAACAACGCTGAATAAACTCTTGGAGTGTTACGCATTAATGGGAACATTCGAGGGAGCCCAGTCGACAGAAGCTTTATGTGAATGGATGGAAAACCAAGACAATGCTGCTTTGAAACCAGATGGCGATAGCTATTACCATCAGATTTTGGCATGGTGCAAGGCTGGCAAACCGGATCAAGCTGAGATTGCTTTGCGTAGCTTTTGTACAAGAGTACGTGAACAGAGTTTGGATGCGTCGGTGATCGACCATCGTCATTTCAATCTTGTGATTGATGCATGGTCCTCGTCTCAAGATTCTCGACAAACGGTTAAAGCAATGGGTGTGTTCAATCTTATGGAATCACAGAACATCAAGCCAGATGTTGTTAGCTACACCTCGTTGATCTTGGCTTTGTCGAGAACGAAACAGTCTGATAAATGCGAGATTGTATTGAAGCTATTTGAAAAGATGAAGAAGCAAGAGAGAGATGGTGATAAGTTTGCAAAGCCGACAGAGTATACTTACAATGCAGTGATATGGAGTCTTGGATGGTCAAGCGATCCAAAAATGCTGGAACAAGCTGAACGACTGCTGCATGAATGTGAACAAGATGAAGTACAACGAAACTTTCGCATGTACACCTCATTGATGTCCGGTTGGATGCGACATTTACGACCCGAAAAAGTGGAAGCATTGTTTGAAGAGATGAAAGTTGGATACACTTCTGGGAACGAAGCCCTAAAACCAGCACCTGAAACCTACACAGTCCGTCTCCAGTCCTGGTCCAAAGCAGGCAATCCCGAAAAGACGTCAGAGGCACTGAATGACTGGATTGCTGCTGGTGAGGAGGAATCCTTTCATGACATGCCAGAGACCAAGGCTTTCAATGCGGTTTTGACAGCATGGCTCCGATCGAATCGTTCCGATGCTGCCGAAAAGGCTCACAGAGGCTTGCAACAAATGATGGACCTTGCTTCAACAGGGAGATTTCAATGCTTTCCTAGCTGCCATTCCTTTTCAGTTGTGATCTCGGCCTATGCCAAGTCTAAATCAAAAGAAGCAGGGAAAAGGGCTCTTGAATTACTGGAAGAGCTGAAACGTTTGTTTCGTGAGAAAAATGATCGATCACTAGATCCCCATCTCTTATTGTATGTTGAGGTCCTGGTTGCGTGCTTGAGTTCGATGCAGATTCAGGAGGGGGAGGAAGCGATTCGTAATCTTTTTCGAGAGCTCTTATCGAAGGAGGCTTCCTTTTGGCAAGATCGAGACATGGATGTTCCTCGACTGATGCGCAAATTGCGTCGCGCGTTTGAATCAAGTCGCTTCAAAGATGTCAAGTTGCTAAAGTTGGATTTGGAACGAATCGAATCCATTACGAAAAATGCTAAACGACGGCAGGTGCGGCGCTAATCAGAGGATAGATTGTTGTCTGTCATTGTCTCTATACTTGGAGAAAGTTGGAGTCTACAGTGTGTCATGTGTTTCATTCCAGTCCTTTCTAGCAAAGCTGGGCGCTTTAAAGTGTCAGCACATTTGTCTTTTCCGCTTGTCCTTTTCAATCTTCAGACTTGCTTGCGTTTGTTTCATTGTGGCCATGTGGATAAACGGAAGAGGGAAGAGAGAGAGAGGATGGAGGTTTGCGCTCTATCAGTACTTTTTACAATAAAACTCTAGAAATTTGGTTTGAGTCCGCACCAGACAGTCGAGGTTTTTCGGCGCGACAAGCGAAATCATAGAGACGACGATATAGTATATTTGCTGGCATCGTCCTCCTTCCACCACCATGTTGATGCCTGGCAGTTCCTCTCGAGGCAACGAACAGACGGTTGTACCCTCATGATACTCCATGGTGGCAGCAGTTGGTTGGATCCTGTGGGACTTGATAGGTAGTTTGCGTTTGGAGAGTTGGTGGATGGATGATTGCCAAAAAATCCGAAACGACGCCAAGAATCAAAGGATAGATCAAATGTTCGTAGATTGTCTCGAGTCTCACTGCCAAGGAACTGGGAGAAACGTTGGATTGTCGTGTCTGCAATGTCCTGTGTTTCATTCCATTCTCCTTTCCTGCAAGGCTGGTCACTGAAAAAGTGTCGGTGCATTTGCCATTTCCGCTGGTCCTTTTCTAGTTTCAAGAGCGGCTTCTTCTTGGCAATGTATAGGTTGCCTTTGGAGAATTGTGGCACTGTGGAGAAACAAAAGCTAGCGTTGGATATGGAGCGAATCCATTGCCAAGAATCCTCAACGTCGCCAAGAATCAAAGGATAGATTATAGATGTTTGTATATTGTCTGGAGTCGCACTGCCAAGTAACAGGGAGAAACGTTGGATGGTTGTGTTTGCACTGTCCTGCGTGTTTTATTATTCCATTCCCCTTTCCAGCACACTGCTGGGCACTGAATAGTGTCGGCGCATGTGTCTTTTTCATCGGTCCTGTTCAAGCAGAGCGGCTTCGTCTTGGGATTTTATATAGTTTGTGTTTGGGTTCCAGCACAGTCGGTCTTTTGAAATGTGTGTCGGCGGATGTGTCTGTTCCGTCGGTCCTTTTCCAGCAGAGCGACTTCCTCTTGAAAGGTGAATTACCGTAAATAGCGTTAGTTAAGCCTCACCGGAAGATAAGCCTCAGTGGGTCCAGCTTTTGAGTTGCGGCTTGTACAATGGGGACATATCGTATATCAATCTTTATGTCTTTTCACACAGAAATGAACTATAGAAACAAAGTAGGTAGTTTGCGTTTGAGAAATTGTGGCAACGACGGAACGCTCGTGTGTCACGCCGGCGCGTTTGAGTGTCTGGCGCGGGCATCCCATGTTTCCCGCGGTGGATCGTCCGTCGCGCTGGTTTCCCGCGCGGATTCGCGCGCGCGCCCGACAGTGGGCGGTTGGTGGAACTTTTTTCTCATTCCACACACATCACACGTTTGTCTCATTTCTCGCATTCCAAATCTTCCTTCTTCCGCATTTCCCACGTATTCGAGAGATCGAGACCCTTGTGGTTGTTCTTGTTCTGATTGTGGTTGTTTGGATTCGTTACCTCTTTGCTTCGAGATTGAATCTCGCGTTCGTTTGTTCTCTGGCAATCTTCTCTAGAGTGGGACCACAACTACCACCATGGCATCTCCATCCCCTTCCTCCGCCACTCCCTCTCCTCCTGCTGCTTCGAGTAGTAGTAGTAGTACTAGTAGTATCTGGTCTCGAGTGCCAAAAACGTTTCGGGCATCGGCCGTTGTGGCCTCGGTGGCCGGCATTGCGTACCTGGCGAACGAAGTGCGCCAATTGCAACGCCTCCACGACCACGAAACGCAATCATCCAACGAAACCAAAAAGAAGTGCTTGTCGATTGCCTTTGATCAATTGGAATTGACGCAACAAGCACCGAGTGCCAGTACTCGACAACGGCAAGCCTTTCGACGATGGTTGCAACATTGGAAACGGGGCAATGACTCGGAATCGAATTCATGGCTGGGTTCGTCTTCCCCCGAAGCGTGTACCCTGTCGGTGGTGGAATTGGTGCACTTGATTCACACCGCCGCGCAAGATGCACAGATTGTCAGCTTGTTTGGCACTTTTGGCAATGGCATGGGACATCCCACCAAATCGTCGGGCAATAATTTGGGCTGGTCCGATTGGGAAGAAATTCGCAATGCCTTGACCGTCTTTCGCCAATCGCATCGGCGACACTACGAGCCAAACTCTAACAGCAGTGGTGCAAGTGGAACCACCACCCACCATCCCACCATGGTCCCCCGGGTTCCCAAAAAGCCCTTGTATTGCTTTGCGCCGCATTTGGGCAGTGCCGCGCATTCGGGCAATCCCACGTATTATTTGGCCAGTGTCTTTGACCGGATTCATTTGCAATCCCATGGCGAATTGGAATTGCTCGGTGTGTGGCAACCCACCGTCTTTATTCGACCCCTCTTGCAAAAGTATGGCGTTTACTGTCATGTCGTCAAGCAGGGCGCCTACAAGACGGCTCCCAATGTCGTGTCGGAATCGACTTGGACCAAACCGCACAAGGAAGCTGTCACGACGCTCATTTCCGAACTCGATGCCAATTTGTGTTTGGAAATTACCCAGGCCCGGAGCAAGGCACTCTTGACGGCCTGGTTGGCCAGCAAGGGCAGTGGCGGCAAGGCCGTGCCGCGGACCACCGAATCCGAAGCTCCCGCCGTTGCACCGACACCCACGACGGGATTGCAACCGCACAGTACCCTGGCGGCCACCAATCACTCCAACCACCACAAGTCCAAAACCAAGCAGTCATCCACCGTGGCCACGTCGGCTGATTGGACCAATGCCAAATGGTTGCACTTGTGGCATCGGATTCACGAATCGGGCACCTTTCCAGCCCATACGGCCTGGAAGGCGGGATTGGTCGATTGTGTCACGCGGCGGCATCCCTTGCACGATTTGTTGGCCGTCAATCGCGCCACGGCGCAAGGTCGCCTCGACCAGGCCACCGCCATTCAATCGCAGTGGGATCCCCACGAGACGGATTTTGATCATTTTGGTACGGCCACGCACGCCATTTCCGTGGCTGACTATCACGACCAGCAACAGTCGCTGCAACTGTGGAAGCGGAAACGCCAGCAGTGGGCCGCCTGGTACCATCACTGGATTACCCAAACGGTCGGACTGCCGCCACCCTCCTTGTTGATGGGTGCCAAACCGGCACCGCGGGAACGCATCGTGTCCCTGAATGTGATTGGTACCATTGACGATGCCAAGGCCCAATCCATTGTGGCCAAGGTGCGAGCCCTTCATCATTACGTTCAACAACAGCAACAACAGCAACAATTGGCCAACAACAATAGCAACAAGGATCCCACCATTCAGTGTTTGGTCTTGAGGATTGTCAGTCCGGGCGGTTCCATTTTTGCCTGCGAACAAGTATCGCAAGAATTGCAAGCCCTGCCCCTGCCCGTGGTGGTATCCTTGGGTCATGTCGCCGCCAGTGGCGGCTATTACATTGCCGCCCATGCCCATCGCATTTTTGGCTTGCACAAGACCTTGACGGGGAGTATTGGCGTCTTTGGTGTGCGGGCCGATTTCACGCAATGGGCGCAGCAACAAGGGATTCGCGTCGAACACGTGTCGTCGGGATCCTTGGCGCCGTCCTACAGTGCGTTTGCGCCATGGACGGCCCGCATGCAACAAAACATGGCTGGATCCGTCGATCGCTATTACGATGTCTTTCAACACGTCGTCCAACACGGACGGCGATTGTCCCCGGAAACGGTCCATCACGTGGCCCAAGGCAAGGTGTGGACCGGTCGACAAGCCAAGGAAGTTGGATTGCTCGATGAAGTCGGTGGCTACGAACGTGCCGTGGCCTATGCCAAGCGCACGTATTGTTCCGACGACGACCCGGACGCGATTGAAGTCACGCCCTGGACCGCGTCGACAGCGCCCTCGGCGGCGGTGAGGAGCGTGAATCACAATTCGAACGAAGAAAGTAGTGGTGGTGATTGGTCGAGCTGGTTTTCGGGCCCCCCAAAGAAGAATAGTCCCGAGACACTCTTGGCCCTGGCCAGTCGTTGGATGTGGGGGGACGACGAAGCCAGCAGTACGGACCAGGAATTTTGGTGGGACGGATTGGGGGGAACTCCCACAGCTGCCGCATCTCCCTTGTCCTTGTTGTGGTGGATGCAACCCCTGTTGAACCAAAAAAAGAACTCCGTGCCATCCACAAGGACGGCTTGGTCGGGCATTTTCCTGACCGTGGACGAAACGTCGGCCCTCCAAGCCTTGTTGTCGCAACAACAAGCACACCGTCCATCCTCCTCCTTGCCACAGTCCTTGGACTCGCGTCGGTGGGCCTAAAAAGAGGTCGCTGGATTCGTGGATGGAACACGTTGGGTTCCCTCGCTGTTCAACTGTCCTGTCAACCACTCGTTCCATCCGTATCTACATGGAATGGGACGACTCTACGGCGTGTATCCGAGTACTGCACACACACTCGATCCATCACATCATACAACTCTTTAGTTTACATATCAGTAGCAGTGCACTCAGTTTCATTCTAGTTTCGATACTACACATGACCTATAGATACGACAAGAAGAGGTTCTCGGATTCGTGGATGCAACACTTCGTACTTAGGGTTCCTCGTTGTTGTTCGGCCGTCCTGTCGAGCACTCTCGTTCCTCGCTCCATCCGTATATATAATGCGTGTATCCACGTACCGCGCACACGCAACCAATCACATTCTTTAGTTTTCTATTTTAGTAGTGCACTCAGTTTCATTCTAGTTTCGATACTATAGACCCCCCATCCAGTTGTATTTTTCTCCAACCGGTGGTGGTGGTGTTTCCCATTTTGCCAGAGTACATGCGCGTAGGTTGCGCGTAGGTTTCTCGAAGGAACAACCGTTTGAAGAACCAAGGAACACGTGTCTCGGTAGCTATATACAACAAGTGATCGGCTCGACTCTCTCCAACAGCCCTATCTTAGCGTGGTCGCTAGAGGGAATGTACAAGTTTGTTTTGTGCAAGAAGGATTCCACATGCCGTGCCTTTCCCATCGAGTAGGTAGTCCGTTTACGACGACGGTATCTTTCCATACGATGATACAATGGGTGTAATGGGCACAAAATCATCGTCGTCATCTACCGCCAAGGTTTCAAAGGCAAGGGTATTATCACCCCGTCCTTTCTTGACCTGAATGGCTTCGGTCACCCATTGTTCAAAACCCACGGCCACACTCAGTGGAGACGAGGGCGATGGACGACTGGCCCATTCCACATCGTCCTTCTCCTTCGAGCATCGTCGTTGTGGTTCCTCCCGTCGAATGGCTCGAAACGCAATGGCTCCCGCATTGTTGTTGTTATTATTCTTGGAGCCACGGGATTGTTGTTGAATGGCTTGGGTCACCATTTGTTCCAATTGTGCCTTGTCGGCCGGACACTTGTGTGGCTTGTCCTCATCCACCACGATTCGACGGGATGTTGTTGCGGGTGCCTCCTCCGACACGGAGGATTCGTTCTCTGGTTCTTTTTCGGACGGAATATCCAAAACTCCTCCTCCTCCACGAGCCGAAGACGTTGTGGAAGTGTCGCAGGTACGAGCCTCCTCCGACCGACGGCCTGGTTCCAAGACGGAATCACAACTAGGACTGCTACTACTACTACTACTCGCTCGGCTGACAAAGGAGGCACATCGTTCTTCGCGACGACGACGAATGGAAGAAGGTGGCTTGGTTGTTGTTGTTGTTGTTGTTGTTGTTGTTGTTGTTGTGGGAGGCCCAATTCCGTCCCGTTGGGACGACTCACCACCGCCAATGGTGGTGGGTCTTCCTTCGAGTTTGGCAATGCAATCTTCCAAGGCATCGGAAATGCTAAAATGCAACTTGATCAATTCCATGTGTTCGTAGGCAGCCACTTTCCCAGCCTGGAAGTAGCGTTTGGCATCGTGGGGACAGGGATCCGAAAATAACTAGGTAATATAGGTAGAAACAATTACGCAAGAAGGAACCAACATGAGATCATGTTCCAACATATGACGTCAAGAACACAAAACATACTATACGTACCATGTAGTAGTCTTTGATGGACACTTGTGGCACAATGGTGGTCGATCCCTCAAATTCCTGTGTCATCATGGTAGACGTGAAACCCACCGCAGCTTCCAAGTCTTTGAGAAAGACACACTTGGATTTCATATCATTCTATTATAGTCACGACATGAAACAAACAAACAATGGTACCTGTGAGTTGCTTTCTGGGAATCCGCGCGCTCCAGTCTTTTTGTTTGTAGACACACTGTAATACGTACCTTGAGATACATTTCCAAGGCGGCCAACAAAAAGCCACCGCGCCAGGAATGTTCTTGTTCTCCACTGGACCATCGACTGGGACGACCCACACCGCCCTTGGGATTGAAGAAAAAGGGAACAATGTGTGGATTGCATTGCGAGGCAATAAAAAAGTGACAATTCAAGGTTTCCGCCAAGCCACTGGTGGGAATGTCCTGTCGAATGGAACCTATAGATGATCGTAGTAGAATGGAACAAAACACAAAAACGAAGAAGAAGAAGAACACGACAAACAGTTGCTTTCTGGTAAGTGTCCATCCCACATTTCGACAAGCACAAGAATAAAACAGCTGACGGACTGAACTGAACGACACACGTACCATCGTAATAGGTTTGATCGTGTTGTCCATAGTTTCGAATCACGCCCTTGGAATCCTTGTATTGGAGTCGGACGGGTGGAATAAAGCCCGGCACGGCACTGGACGCCAAGACGGCACTGGCAATGGTGACATGGGGGGCCGACAAGTAATTAATGAGCACGGGCGGCGCCTTTTGGCAGGTACTGGACAGGGTAATGCAAAAGATACGACCCGTTCGTCGATAGGCTTCTTCAAAGGTCATGTCGCCATTGGTAAACCTGCAGTATGTTTGTTTGTTTGTTTGGTTGGTTGGTTTCATTCCACAAAAGGTTGTTGGTTGAAAATGCGAACCATGAGAATCCAAGAGAACGAGAGGGCGCACACGCACACGCACAGATTTGGTCCACGTACCATTTGATTTTTTCGGCCCACACGGCCGGATCAAACATGAATCCATTTTCATAGAGACTCCGGAGTCGTTGCATCCAGGGTCGATCAAAGCACGTCATGTGCGAGGCCACCAAATAGGGTTGCAAGACGTCATTTAATTCGGCATTGGTCCGGGTACAGACAATGGCCGCCACGACACTGCCGGCACTCGTGCCGGATATAATGCGCGGCAACAGTCCTTGATGAGCCAATCCCAACAAGACGCCAAAATGATAGAGGCCCATGGTCGCGCCGCCACTCAAACACAGGGCGGTCCGACCGTACGAGGCTCGAGCCCGTTTCAAGACGGACAAGACCAAGGCATGGGGATTGTTGGTGTGTTGGTTGTGATGCTGTGCATCTTTGGGTTCGTCGGACAACCCCATCTCGGGTTGTGGTTCGGAAGCCGTGGCAAAAGGATGAGAATCAATGACATTGGAAAAGGAGGAAGAGGCCGAAGAGGAAGAGGAGGACGACGAAGCGGAATGTGGTACCGATGGTGCCTCTTCCAGAGACCAATCATCGGAAATGGATCCTCCATGGTTGGCTTGTTGTTGCTCTTGTTGTTCATGTTGTTGCTGTTGTTGGAGATGTAGGGTTTGATTGGTGACAAAGTGCAAGGTTTCAATGACGTGATGCAAAAAGTCGGACACGGCTTGTTTGGGTTGTCCGGTATTGGAATAGGAAAACAAGTCACTGCTCATGATACCGCCGACATTGGGGCCGCGGGTACATTGTTGCAAGACGGCCAAGGTCGTGTGCAATTGATGCGTGGACGACAGGGACGCGTGATGGTGTCGCGCCTCTTGCAATTCCTTTTGCAATTCTTGCACCAAACGCCAATTGTAATTGTGGGACGACGACGACGACGAGTCCGTCGTCGTTCGGGTGGTGGTGGTTGGATCCTTGTCAGACGACGTGCCAGCCAAGGAGCTGGTGGTGGTGGTTTCGTTGCTTCTGTGGTGTTTGTGGATGTTGTGGTGTTTGGGTGGTTGTTCGGGTTGTGGTTCGTGTTGCTGCTGCAACCACACGTGTCGATTTTGGGATCGATCCAAGGCGGTCGCCAATTGGTACCATTCGGCATAGGATTGCGCTTGGGCCATGGCCCGCCGCAACTGTCGATGTTTGGGAGTGGCGACCGTCGCTTCGGCGACGCGAATGGCGAGTCGAATGCCAATGTAGACGAGCAATTCCAGGGTAATCATGGCATAGGTGAGCACCAAAATGGGCCATTTCAACACCTTGCCGGACCATCCATGCAAGCGACCGGGAATAATGGACACGACCCACAGCGCGGCCAACCACAGCAAGACATTGGAACGACTCCACGAGGTACAGGAATGCCACAATACATGAAGTGTTTTGATCAGCCAGGTGGACAAGGAATACGTGGTGGACAACAATTCATTCTCATGTTCGTCGTTGTGGCCCGTGGCCAAGGTCCGTTGCGTCCAGGACCACAATTCGTGCAAACTGACCGTTCCATCGCCATTGGTATCCATTTCGTCGTGCAAGAGTGAGACGAGATGATTATTATTCTCGTTGGGGTTGCTGTAGTACTGTTGTAGATTGCCATGCTCGTCCTCGTGGCGATGCTGCAAGGTACCACTCAAGGCGGCTGCAATGCGTTGCGGCCATGTCGACGATGACGACGACAAGTTGGTTTCACTCCCATTCATATTCGAGCACAAATCACAAAACAGTGTGGGGACAATGACTGTATCGATTGTGGTTGTGGTAGGTTGGGTTTGGCACAGTGAAAAGAAGAGAATTGCGAGAATCGATGTAATGCTTTGTTTCGCTCTGTATCGATTTCAACGAGTGACTCGTTTTCAACGAGTGACTCGTTGTCGCTCCTCTACCAGGAACACTTTCTCTGATGCAGTCGTAAGAAGAAGATTGTCTTGCTGTTGTTGTTGTTGTTGTTGTTGTTGTTGTAGTTGTAGTTTGACTATTGGAATGGCCAATCGCTGGTTTTGTTTTTCTCACCACGTTTTTGAGGTTTGCGCCTTGTCTCACTTTTTGGTGTTGTGCAACACGAGGGCAAGCTGTGACACAGACACGTGTACAGTACTACATACAGAAGACTCGCAGCATCGCTGACATCCCCGTTCCTTACTACCCATCGTCAAAAATACTGACAGACAACAATTTGCATCATACCATTCACACCGACACTCGCTGGAGCGTCGAATGACAGTGTTGGCAGCTGGAAAATCCGTCATCACATACAGCAGTCGCACCTCGGCGGTTTCCGGCGGACCACAGACAGACAGTCAGTGCTTCCGAATGCTCCGACCACTCGGAGAGCTAGCTTTCATAGCTAGAGGCAACCTGACGGTTTGGCGCATGAGTCACGCCATAATTCCTGAGTCACGACCATGTTGCCCTTTTCCAACTTTAAGCAGCGGAATCGACAGAGCTCGATGAGCTCTATCTGCTGATAATCTTTGTTTTGAAAAAGATCAACACCCGGTCGAGTTATTCAGGATTTTCTGGATTTCTGGATTCAGGCAAATATCTGGTCTACCTGACAATTTGGCACCGCGATAGCCCGTACTAATTTGGACCAAAATGTTTTTACACGGGCTATCACGTGAATTGACACGTAGGTGAGGGAGAGGCGTCGAGCGTTCGACACAGACACCCACACGTTTGTGTCGAGAAACACTACTCGAGAAACAACAACAACAGCAAGACCCCCAGACCACACCACCCGTTTCTTTCGGTGCTGGCGCAGCTAATTGTTCACCACGACCACGACACCCATGCATGTGGAATGTGGAGGAGGAGGAGGGCGATTGTCCCATGGCTCTACACACATTATACACGTAGTAGCTTTTGGGATCTCATATCTCATCCACACACTCGTGCACAGACACAACAGTACAGAAGACCCCCGTTTCTTTCGGTCAAGGTGGCAGCTACTCGACTCGGAAGCCGGAAGTCTACCTAGGTAGGTACCTTCGTCGGTAGGCGGAGATGGAAGAGAAGACCAATCCCTGGAATGCGACCTGCGAACACATCCAGTCGCGGTGGGACTAGTGTGTCGTTTCCATCATGATCTTGTTGAATGAACAATATTATATCAAAGGTATCCGAGCTGAGCCCCTTCGTTTGGTCCATACTCGTGTCATTTCATAGGCCCATCATGCTCGTGCTCTTGTACTTGTAGGAGAGTTGCAATTTGCAATAGAAAATAGAATATTCAATATTCAATACTACTCCTCTAGATAGGCCTCTTTCTCTACCACTACCACTACCACTACCACTACCACCTCCTTCTCCTTCGTCGTCTCGTATTCGCTGTTGTCACCCAAAAGGCTTGAGGCCCTGTGTCCAGGGTAGGTATGGGTGTTTTCGAGGTCTGAAATCGACTTTCGAGTTTTGAGGTGGGGCTCTGTCCCTACCTTGAAACAACTACCGTAAAAATCACATCTATTGCACCATCGTATTGGTGCAGAAAACGCACGATTTACCTGTAGAATGAGCGCGCCCTACCCAAAAATCGCGTGCCTCTCCCTCCAACAGAGCCCCACTCCCTCCACCACGGAGCATTGCCATCGTGGTGGAGAGGGTGGGGGGAGAAGCCATGACAAAAAATCCTTATCTTTCGCACGAACACTGACGAATTTTCAATCGTCGATGGGAAGGGTAAGTCCGATTTTCACGAACCGCAGTGATTTGGAAAGCGCCTGACGAGCTCTTTCGAATGAGCTTCTCAAGATTGTTCAATTAGAAATGCTTATGATGTTATACATTCAAACATAATTCGGAAATAATCTATAATTGATTCGGAGAATTAACCACCAATCCGTTAGGTGGTACACATTGTGCATATAGAACGCGAGCCTGAAAATTTCAACGGATGGTGCAATAGATGTGATTTTCCCTCCGATTGCGGGGGTACCTCCCGTCTGCGAGAAATCGAAACGAGAGACAGAGAGCCCGGCTGAAAAGGTGGGTTTTGTAGGAGCGCGTGGTGCTCTTTGCAAACCTCGAAACTCGAAACTCGATTTCAGAATCTTGGCAAGGTCGTTGGGGGATTGCCAAGATTTGGGGGATTCGAGGTTGTGTTTTCGAGTTTTCAAGGGGACCATAACCTATTGGCTCAACCTCGAAACTCGGAACTCGATTTCAGAACTCAAAAACACATTCCCTGGACACAGGCCCTAAGCATTAAGCATACCGCTACCGAGGTACCTAGAGTCTCTAGTCTACTTACGTCCTCTATCTATACTAATACTACACTCCTCTCGACCGTTGGACGCTCGTTGGCGTACGGGTTTGATCCAACCTTTTGTAAAATTCTATTATTAGTTAGAGGTGTAATTTTTTTCTTAGGAGTACACAACACCAAGAGAACAAGACTGCTCCTAGCTACTCCTAACTCCTAGTAGAGGGAACACGCGCAGCACTCTACAAGAAGAAAAGGTTTCTCGGTTGATGACTCCTATGGGTCACTGTGTTTCCTTTGTCCTTGTCGCCTAACCGACCAAAAGAAAAAAAGAGGAATCATAAAAGAAGGACGGAGCGAATCATTCATTCATAGCGAATGCGGATATCTTCTTTCATGGATGCAACACGTCCAACGGATGCCGAGGTGCATGCGGGGGACACCTATACGCATGACGACCACCACCACCACCATCGGAACCTGGAGGAAGAGGAGAACTTTTTACAGCTAGCAGTCTCATTCCTACCAAACTCGTTTGACGTAGAAGAAGAACAAGATACCACACCGACGACACGAGACGACTTGCAGCATGCGACTCAAACGGAGGGAGATAGGGAGGACCCGGAAGAGTATGATTACAGCGCCACAAGCATTACGGCTGTCTCCTCTCCAGCCATTGGAGAAAAAAGTGACAGCAGCAGCTACACCGACGAAGATGATGAAGAAGAAGTCACGGAATCAACAGCAGCCGAAGAATCAGTGTCCTTTGTTGCGAAAGCTGTCGGAACCACCAGAAGAGGAGGAGGAGCGGCACCGACGAGCGACACCAAGTCGAAACGTCGCTCCGACTCCAAACGCAGGGCTTCAAAACGTCCTTCTTGTGGCATGAAAGCCAAGAAGAAGCACTCTCAAAGTGCTGCGGATCGAGAAAGCGAGATTTCGGAAATTTCGGACCACGACAGTAGTAGCACCGATGAAGACGATGACGATGATCACGAGTCGGCGCGTCCCAAACGGCCTCTTTCGGCCTACAACTACTTTTTTCAATGGAAGCGCAAGCAACTGGTATGTCGTGGCCGGGACAAGGAATCTCCACTAACCTTTTCTACGATTGGGAAATTGATTGGAGGCGAATGGCAGGAAATGACCAAAGAAGATCGAGCATCCTATGTCCATCGGGCCAAACGAGACCAAGAGCGATATGCGCGGGAAATAAAGCTTTGGAGGAAAGAACGTTCGGAACAGAGACGCCGTCTCCGTCGCCGCCGCTACTTGAAAAAGCAAGAAGAAAAGAAAGAGAGGCGAAAGAAACGCTATGAGCAGTATCCTCCCCTTGCTGTTGAAAGGAAGAGAAGACGTTCGTTTGAAGAGAACGAAAGGGATGTACTCGAAGAAAGCCGCACAAGTCAAAGACCTACCACGTCCATTGAACTGCTGCAACCGAAGCACCAAGGTCCACAAGATTCAACTCAAAACCAAACGAGTGAGAAGCACCCCACAAGTATGCCTACGGATGCAGCAGGGAGCAACGAAACATGGTTCTTTCCACAGTTTGGTTGGCCTCCAGTCAAAGTCAAAAAGCCTAATACATCACAGGCACCACCACCACCTCCACCACCACAACAACAGCCCCCTCCGCCACAGCAGTCGCATGGAACCTATCATCCTCCGTTGCAGCATCAACAAGACAGTTCATGTCATCCATTTCCAGGGCCCAATTTCCCGCTGCAGCAGCATGTTGCTCCTCCAGCACCGGTCCCTGTCCCACATCGGCCCACTGCTCCAGCACCTATAAATTATCCTTCGCCTATGCCACCACCTCAGACTCCAACTACAGTTAACAACTATCCTCCTCCTCCTCCTCCACAGGGTTCACTGCCTCCTCCTCCTCCCCCTACTCTAGGGTATTCGACTAACCTATGGCCTCTACAGGCACCAGAAGAAGAGTGCTCCAGCATGGAAAGTCTTGTTGCGAGAGCCACATCCATGGTGGAACAGAGCTTGGGTGGTATCAAGGTTCAGTACCAGCTTGTTCGAATGAAGGAGCATCATCTTCCCGAGTTTCTCAAGAGCATTCAGGAGCAGCAGCATCGGCAACAGCACCAACACCATGGTGGTGGTCCGCAAGGCACCGACACGGCGTCTTCTCGGTGACTTGGTTGGCTGGAGCGTGCTGCTTCTTCGTTGTTATAGCGCAGCGTGCTGCTTCTTACAGCGGCGTTCCCGTGGCGCTAAAATTTGCGTGGGGGGCCGCGGGATAAGAGCGCACGTGTGTAACTTTCAATTACTGTTACCAGTTACCAGCAGGGTTGTGAAGTACGCACACTCACACCTTGTACTTGACTACTAGTCCTTAAGTACACTAAAACTAGTAGCTGTTACTTTACTCTTAGTACTTTAAGTACGTCTAATGAAAGCATGTACTTTTCTTGTGATACTTACAAGATTAGTTGTCTGTGCTGATTAATTAACGTACTTAACTTTAGATAAGTAAGTACAACAATCTAACCAGACTTACTTTACTTAGCAAAAGTATCTGTTGCCGATACTGTGCTGGTACTTTAATATCAACAAGTACCACATCATGAGAGTTTCCCTCGCCTTACTTACTCCAAGTAAGTACCTTGCTGTCTAACCCAAAGTACTTAATTTAAAACATTAAGTACGTACTTTCAAGTAATCAAAGTACCTACTTCACGCATCAATTTATCACTTACCTGTTACAGTCTGTTACATACTACTGCTCTCCAAGCTCCAAGGTAATTGTGCAGCGTTCAGTGCAGTGCATAGTGCATCCTGTGTTCCTTGCCCAATTCCAATCCCATTTTCCAATCCAAGTAATGAGACATCCCCATTCACCATGTCGATGGATTCTCTCATAGATGACAATTCTCTTCTGCAATTCACATCAACTTGTCACATCGAGTGGTCTCTGTCATGCTGTGACTCATATTCTCTTTTCATTGCGGACAGTATTACTTCATGCATTCTGGCTCCGCACGAGGAACAATTACATGCGGTTGTTACTGCCTCTGCCTCCTGGCTGAACCGTAATCAGCATTCGATAAAACTTCAGACTCTCTCGGAATGTCAAGCAAGTCACCATTGTATTATACCCAGATTTTCTTTCGAACAACTCCTTTTTCAAGTTAGCTCCCTTATTCTCCAATGGCTAAATGGAACAGACGAACACAACCTTATTTCCATCACATCACATGACGAAACAACCGATCTTTATCTTGAAGTAAAATGCACACCGAAGTTCTCAATCTCCCCATGTATGGGTTGTTCCCTGTGCACCTCCTTTGTCATTGACGAAATCAAGGAATATCCCGACGACTCTTTGCTGAGTATTGTTCTTGCATGGATACAGCGCAATCAAGCCCAATTCGTTGTCACTGATACCCTAACAGGTGTCTCCACTGTTCCCAACTCAATTGAAACGGTAATGGAAATTCTACTGAATTATATATCGGAAAAGATAACTCAATTACCGACTCCACCAGACCCCCTAAGCACACCACCCGTGTCCATCCAAGATGTATCCAAAAAAGCCTCTGACGATTCCACCACATCCTCATTATCTCAATCCACGAACTCTGTGCAGAATACGAAAACATCTTCTCCTAAAAAGCTCAGTCCATCCCGCCACAAGTACCAAACTCGGAAACAGAATTCTTTACTTTCGAGAGAAATCGTTCTTGGGTCAAAATCTCGCAACAAAGTACAATACAATGATGGGAAAGGACCACGTCGGTTCATGCATGGCGACCCATTCAAAATATCCCCAAGTCGCATTACATGCCCGAATTTACCACTCCGGCCATCCGCAACAACTATCGCAGATCGAGAAGCTTTCCTTGACGAACTACAAGCCTTCCACAACGTGCTTAAAAGTTCTGGACTCCATTCTCCTCGTGATGCCTGGGAAGAATGGATGGACATGGTGGCAGGTGATGACAAACTAGCGGACAAGGCCTTCATGTGTCTCATAATCATTCTTATGAGCTCGAGTACAACAGACAGTCAATTAGCGGCATTCATTCCCAAAATATTCTCTGCCGGTGTTACCTCCGCTGATGGTGTTCTCGAAGTGGTAGATCGCATTGGAATTGACTCCTTTTGTGCACTAATTTCTCCAGTTGGCCGTTTCCATCAAAATGCCGAAAGGATTGTCCATTCGGCATCGTACTTTGTCACCAGATATAACGGCAGGATCCCCAAGGACATATCCATACGAGAGTTGACCTCCTTGTTTGGAATTGGATACAAGACAGCACAAATTGTTGTATCCACTGCATTTGACCGAATAGATGGCATCCCATCTGACGTCCATGTTATGCGTTGGTGCGAGGCACTGAAATGGACACCGCCACTTTCAAACGACGGTCTACTCTGTTCGAAGTGCATAGAACAATGGCTGCCTCCATCAAAATGGGGAATAATCAATCCCCTGTTTGGTGGAATTGGTCAGCTGATACAAAATCCGGAAAAACGTCCGCAATTGCTAGCATTATTGGACGAGAACGGCTCTGACATGCTACAATCTATGATTCGCCTTATTCTGAAAGCTTACGGTAAATACTAAGTTGGTTGAATGTTCATTAAAATACTACTTTAGTTCTTCACTGGTGTCAATGGTTTTCCTCGTCGTCTTCATTGGTCTCCTCATCGTCCTCATTGGAGTCGTCGTCTCCCACCTCCTCTTCTTCTTCCTCCTCATTGGCATCCTGGAACTCCTCTTCTTCCTCTTCATCCTCATTCTCCTCATGCTCTGAATTTTCATCTTTATCGTTATCTGACAAGGCATCAAGCAATCTACGAGAGAAGTTGCTCTCTTTTTCCATATTGTCCGATTGTTCATCGCTCCGACCTGATTGAGTCAATCGTTGTTTGTTCTCTTTCTTCTTCTTCTGTCTAGGAGACCGCCTCAATTCTTCGCTTCCTGATGACCTTTTTCTCGCTGGTGGTGGATTTGTCTTCTTTGTCGTTGACTTGGAACTGGATGTTGTTCTAATTTTGGACTGCTTGGCCTTCTTCTGACTCGAAGTTGTTGGTGTTTGGTTGGCCTTCCTCTTCTTCTTTGACCCGGATTCAGGTCCTGCCGTATCGTCCTTTTTTTGGCTCATCGCTTTTCTCTTTCGTTCCTCGACTGCTTGTTTCCTTGATCTTTCTAGTGATTCAAGACGGTCCATTTCTTCCTGTAGATGAACTGTGATGGCTTCATCTGTGTCAATGTCTTCTTCGACATCACTTTCCTCATTGTCATCACTGACATCAGACAAGTCCAATGATACTGGCTGTATGTCGTCTGCTGGCATCGGTACTGTGTCGTCGTTGTTGTCGTCTCCCAAGTCTGGATAGTACTCGTACACAGGTTCCGGTGTGCTACTTGCGAGAATATCGGTCGGCGGATTTTTCTTTGCGTTGAAATCTTCCAATTCTTTAGTCGCTTCCTTCAACAACATGTTTCTCAGATATTCTGCCTGCTCTGTGTTCTCGAACAACTGTGGAGCCCGCTTCTTGCCAGGACCCGAGTGTGTTTCTGCCCCAACTTCTGTCGACGGCAAACTTGTTGCATCTGGATTGTGTTCGTCCGCTACCGAAGGTGCTTCATTCGCTGTTGTGTTTGTACCGGTGGCATCTTGCCTTGTTGTTGCTTGGTTGTCTCCCCCCTCTCGCGAGTCGTTTCCGATCGTTTCATTAGTAGTATTGCCATTGTTATCGTTGTCTTCGTCGTCCTCAATGACAATCACATCTTGTTCCTTCTTTTGATTTTCTAAGGCAATCTCCCTTTGAACAATATCCAATCGGATTTTTCGTGTCAGCTTCTCCATCGCCCTCATCTCGAAGTTCTTGGCGGTAGTTTTGGTCTGCAACTTGTTTTGTTGAAACCACGAACCAAGGGAAAACACACGCTCTTGGAAGGCGTTTGTGGCGGGCTTCGTGAGCCATATGACAGCTGTTGGGAAGACATGTTGGTAGTTGTCCTTGTTTTTCTCCCACCATCCCATGACATCGAAATACTTTCCCACAACAAGGAAATCTGTATCTTGGCATGCCGCAATGAACTGGGCTTTTTCCGGCCCTTTCCATTTCTTGGACTCGGTAGTGTATGCCTCAGTGGGGTATTTAGTGATCGCCTCTTGCCATCGACCATCGATTTCTCTTTTACATGCACGACGGAAATCTCGGAGACTATCTTCGCATGTTTGTCTCAAGACCTTGGCCACACGTGCTTCTTCCTCAGCAGCAGACGCCTTACCAGTAATGTTCAATAATGCTCTCTCGTTCAGTTCCTGAGATTCTCGAAAGTTGCGGAAAGCATTGAACTTTTTGAACGGTACATTTGCAGTTGGAAGAGAGTTGGTCTCTTGCGTCGTATTGCTTTGGGTTGTAGGAGTGCTGCTCTGTTGTTGTGTTGCCATCAACGAACCAATTCTGGAGTACGACTTGTTCGAGAATTTTTTGATCATGTCCCTGAGAAAAAGTTCCTTCACACGGGCGCCATCGTTCTGATCATACACTCCCAATGATTGGAAGAACTTAACAAAGATGTTCGTCATCAATGGATGGGCCATAAGAGCCTTTTCGGAGTCATCATTGATGGAACCACCATCGTCGCGGACTCTACGCCGTTCCGCCAACAAGGTCTTGAACTCAGCAATGATACGTCGAATAAGAGTCCGTGGACCTGCTTTCAACTCCCCAAAAGACATGGGATCCCGTTGGCAATCTAATTGGGAAATGGTTATGTCTCCATTCCATCGTTTGTTGACTGGTGTTGTAAGTTTCACTGGAAGACAACCAATGGAATTGACTGTATTCTTCATTCGATGAGCATAAGACCGAGCGAGATAAATTTGCATTAGGGCAGCGGAAGAGGATCCTGGTTCGTCGGACTGAATGGAGATGGAAACCTCCTGTAGTACGACCAAGATTGCCTCGTATTGGGCCAGTGTTTCCCATTGTTCCTGCTGTGGATAACTCTCTTTGAAGTCAGGGTCGGTACCAAAGTGACGTGAGGCGTAGTCGTCAAAGCACCATTTGTTCCTCAACAAATACTGGATGGTAAGCACACATCCAGAAACACGTGTTTCATTAGGTAGCGGAATCTGGACTACGCTTTGGTTCATACGTTCCATTTCTGTGCGAACAGTATCAAACCGGTGGTTTGCCTTCTTGGACATCAACCACGCTGCAAATTTTTTGAAAACTGAGTACAGCTCCACAAAAGCCTTGTTGTCGTCCACCACTCTCTTATCTCTCGTCCGGACAACCAACCCTGTGGCGTGTTTCAAGACCAATTCGGCCTTATGCATGTCGCATTTGCCCACATTGGACGAACCCGTTATATATTTCCCTGCAAGCACAGCCGAAGCCGTGTTGTCGTTGACGGACGAGCAGAGATCACTTTTGTGAAAGCCCACTGTCTGTAGTAAAGAGTGAGTCAGTCGCGCAACTTGTACAGCAGTGTGACCTTTAGTCTGTGCCAAACCAATTGGGATGCGATACACGGCACAATTGCGAGGATCACAGAACATGACAGTGACCCCAAGTACATCGTACTTCTTAGCCTGCCACACATCATGGCATACAGTGGCGAAAGGGATTTCCTGTCGGCAAACCTTTTTGTAGTGTTGCCGGACACGGTAGGAAAGCTTGGACACTGTTCTGATGAAATCTTGATACGAAGCAACACGCATGGATGTTACTTCGCGACGACTGATCACCTCAGGCCTGGATTCACGAAGAAGATTTGCATTTTTGATAGCAAAGTCGATCATCTTGCGGAACTCTGGCTTCTCCACAATAGAAGCGGGTAGGCAACAGTCGTTGACGCACTGGTATATGTGTTGCTGCATTTGTTGTCGAATGTTTCTCTTCGTGATCATTCCAGATCCATCGCCACGATACATCGTCATTGTCGTTTGCGTCGGACTAGGTTGTTCTGGTGCGTTCGGATCGTCCTTTGTTCCTGGGATGACGAAGTCTTTGTGCTTTCCGTCAGTATGCTGTTTTATATTGGAGGGCTTGCCGGTCAGCATGACAACTGCATTAGACAATGGAGTCTCTGGGTCCTTCATACACAACGGGCATAGAACACATCGCTTGGCAATGAAGGAAAACGGAGTTTTGTAGTCGGCCTTGTTAGGAAACTTCTTTGCTGCTGAGGCTTGTTCTTTTTGGGCAGCCTTGAAAGCTTCGTTGATGCGTTGGAAACCTTTATACATGGTCAAATTCTGTGGATCGTGAGAACTCACAAAGGCCGAGAACTGTACCCAGTCAATGTGGACAGCAAATTTCCAAAGGGGCGACACATTGTGATGTCCAAAGTGGTCGGAAGGTAGCTCTTGACATTTGGGAACAATCTCCTTTTCTTGTAGGATGAACGACCGGAGAGACTTCTGTTGTGCAGCAATTACTTTCTCCGATTTCTTTCTCTCAGCATCACGGTCAGCTTTCTTTTTCTTTTGACGGATGGGCATGATGATATAATGATTGAAGGAAGCACTGATGGACAAGAGAGACTTGTTGCTGTTGTTGTAGATTATGAGAGGACAACAAGTTACAAGGGACCGAGAGGCAACAATTGAAGGAAGCACTGATGGACAAGAGAGACTTGTTCCTGTTGTTGTAGATTATGAGAGGACAACAAGTTACAAGGGACCGAGAGGCAACAACATTCATCCATGTTGGCATGAGACATGGATTGAAAGATATAGGTGCAAGCGAGTTTTGGAGATGAATGAGAGAGTGGAGAGGCTACTTGCTCCATACTGTGATGTACTTATGGACTTAGAAGTAGATATATACAAATAATAGTACTTACCGATAGAGCTTTAAGTACGAAGAGAGGAGCTAAGGTACTTGATAGGGGTACTTAAGGTGCCGGTGAGGAGTAATGGTACTTGATAAGGGTACTTAAAGGATGAGGGTGAGGGAAGTGGTACTTCATTAAGGGTACTTAAGGTGGAAAAAAAAAGAGACGGTACTTGATGAAGAAGGCCTTGCGAAAAGTAAAGGAATTGGTATTGATCGAAGGGACTTGGACAAAGGCAAAGGCAAAAGTACTGAAAAAGTACCGTTTTGGCGAAAAATGGGTACTTGGTACTTCACAAGCCTGGTTACCAGGCAAACTTTTTGGACAGAACGTTCTTTTGTACTTAGGAGCGGATGACCGAGTACCGAATCATAGTAAATATCAAGAATCTCGAAGGGGTCAGTAGTACTGTAGTTCTTAGTTCTCGAACATCAAACATCCGGCCGTAGTATTTTGTATTGTATGAGGCTGACCCTTAAGCCTCTACGAAACGAAAGTTGAAAGCTGACACGTCATCATTTTACCTCTTATATCCGGGTACTCTTGCTCTTCAGCTTTCGGGGCTACGAAAGTTAGCGCCAACTTTCGTAGGCCAACGAAAGTAGAAGGCGTTTCAGATGTGCAAATCGTTTAGACAATGTATGAATGTGAAGTTGTTCATAACGCTCAAGAGTATTGATGGACTGGCGTTCAGCTCCAACGGTCGGTGCGTCCTGTGTACGTCACAATTCTATGAGAATTATTTAAGTATTCAATTTATTCAAGTGAAAATGGGGGGGAAATGGGGGATGAATGGGGGACAAGGCGCGGTTCTAGTTTTCGTTTCGCAGACGCGTAAGGAAGCAAAATCCCGCCAAAACGAAATGTCAGCTCTCAACTTTCGTTTCGTAGAGGCTTAAGGGTCAGCCTGAAGTAAGAAGGGTCCTACGGTCAAGTGTCGTCAGTGACGCAATATGACATTATTTAGTCAATTGCTGACTAGGTAGATTGCTATTCTTTTGCAGAGGTTACTGGTACCTTGCGAAATGACAGTCGTCAAAGAAAGTCATTTGTCATCCGTCGTCGAGGTAAGCCCAGAATCGGGACTAACCGTTAATGGTTAACGCCATTCGTAATCGAGTAGTAAATACACTACTCCGATAAAGTCGAGTAGTAAAATACACTACTCCCATATCTTCCTCTCTTTGTATGATACTCATTATTGACGTCATATCATTTTGAATCCTTTATTCTGGTAGATTTTGCCATTTGGAACTCTTATTTTGATATCCCTCGGTATCAGTGTCCACTGCTTAGCTGTTTTTTGTCTGTGCCACCTTTGCAGGTTCCCAAGTGGACACAGACAGCATTTTTCGTTTTTCGTCTGTCTGTCTAACCATTAAAATTCCTCAGGGTTGAAGCAATGCCAGCGTGCAAGTGACAGTTGACGGTTGGTGGTTGTCCTCGCCGGGTCACCACGATTCAAATTTGGGCATCCATCATCATCTCGACACCTGTCACAAAAACCCAAAACCGAGCCAAATGCTTGACCATGACGGGGGTGAGGTGAGAACAATGGATGGATCATTCTGGACTGAACCGTTTCTCTCTATTGCTGCTTATTACTTATCTTGTTGTCTCTTTTCCCTTTTTCTCACGCATCACTGCTTCAGCTGTCTTTCCTATTGTTCTTGCATGATCCTTTACTTTTGTCTCATTTTGTACGAGTAGATGACAAGCCGCCAGATGTCAACTGGAATATCTTTCCCTTGTCGTAATCGTTTGTTGTTTGATTGTTTTTTGGCTACTGTCATATGCTCTATAGGATAGATTATTCTCTCTCGTCTCTCATCATAGCGTCATTCTCAATCATTTCTCAACGCTGTTGTTTTTGAATCAAATAGATGGGAAGCCATCTTGCCACACCCTACTGACCAATTATCATATCCTACCTAGGTAGTCAACACAAAGTGCTCAAAGTGAGCGGTACAAGCTTGTGAGAGCTGTTCTGTTGTGTTTTCATAGCGAAACTGAGGGTCATCGTCGTGCTCACAACAAAGAACAAAGCTGCAACGAATTCACGAATTCACAAGGCTCAAAAGTCTCATGGATGACAAGCACTGGCGTTCTACTACTGGTAAATAAACAAAAGAATGTCTAGAGTATAGAGTTTTTTTTAATGCAATCATAGTTATGGCGCTCAGCAAAAACCAGTCGTTTCTGTTCGACAAGAATGAACAATGGCAAGTAATGAGCTGCCCAGCGACTAAACAGATGAGTAGCGTCTCCCACGAGCAGAGCAAACAAAAGTGGCAAGTGGCAGTGAGCATGAGTGATGTCATTGACAACATGGCAATTGGCAATGGATCAAACTCACCTGGAAAGCCAGTAACATTCGTAAGTAGTAAGTACGATGTGCTTTGGCAAAAGAAAAGAGAATGTGAGCTTGCCCCGAATTATGCAACAACCAACCGTCATCCACCCAGGGGACGCTTGTTGGGCTTGCGTCCGTTTCAAACGTCGAAAAAATCAGCTGGGCATGCGTGCCAATTTGCAATTGGATAATTTCTATTTGCATCAAAAGCGAAAAATGCTGTCTGTGTCCACTTGGGAACCTGTGAAGGTGGCACAGACAAAAAACAGCTAAGCAGTGGACACTGATACCGAGGGAATCTTCCTGCGACTGAAGCACCACAGAGGATTGGTCGCGCAGCTGATGTAGTTCCGCGACAGAAAACATTGCGCTCCTTCTTCGGGGCATCGGCAGATGGTCGGCTCGCGGAATGGTTTCTCATCGGTCGGAAAAAGAATTCGTTTGAAGGAAAATTATTGAATGTGAACTATCAACCGCTCGAGAGTGAAAGATGACACACGTCATGGAAGTTCTTGCACGTTTAGACAAACGAGCGTGTCTTTTGCGGAAAAAAAAAAAGCCAAAAGCGACGAGTTCGGCATGGCTCACCCGAACAGAGAGAGAACAACGAGCGAATACAATCGACAACGGAACGAAACAACAACAACAACAACGACAAGCAACACGATCAGAAATAACCACAAACAAAAACGATTGAAAGGAACGAGTCCCAAGCAGCTCCAGCATTCCTCTTTTGCTTTTCAATTTCTCAGTCTTTTTGTCTCGGCTCGTCCCGTCGCTTCTTTTTCCGTCTCACAACACGGAACCTTTCGCGATTTTGACCAACCGATATGACCCAACTCACCACGATCCAACCACAGTTTGTATCGACCAGGACGTTCCATGTACCAAAAGACAAGGACGGTCATGGTTCCACGGCATGCCTGGACCATCCACATCAGGACAGCCATCGTCGTTCGCATTCCCTTCCAAATTCAACGACGACGATGACGACGACAAGTTCTTGGAACCGACGAGGTATGCTCTATTATGGAGTGTGCTGTTGGTTTTCCTTGTTGCTACTGAAACCGACACAAGCCTTTCTGGCGCGTTCGGTTCCTCCTACTTCGACCACAAGGACAGCACGACGGCAACCCACGGTTGTGGTCGTTTCTCCAATGGAAACGACCCTTGTCACACCTCGTCTTTCACGACACGAACACCTGAGACCCTTTTCTCGAGCGACATCTGCCCTGTCGTGCCAATTGTTGGGCATGAATTGTGCCCTACCGACCGAAGTTTCCGTGACCTGGCCTCGATTTTGCGAACGCGGTGGCCGGACAGACATTCATGCCGATGGATGGGGCTTGGCCTATTATCAACACAATAGTTTGCGACAATTTCACGACGTGGAACCGGCCAGTACGTCGCCATTGGCGCACTTTTTGGTGGATGCCGGCATTGCCACGTGCAATTTGGTGGCCCACATTCGCTATGCCACCACGGGGGCCGTCGAATTGGCCAATGTTCATCCCTTTTCGCGAGAAATGTGGGGCATTCAATGGTGCTTTTGTCACAATGGACAAGTCCCACTCTTTGATGATTATCCGCAATACGTCTTGGGACAACAACCACAACAACATGAACAACCACACGTCAATGGACAAGCACCTCCTCCTCAACAACAACGCATTTATGCTCCCGTCGGCACGACGGATTCGGAAGCAGCCTTTTGTGCCATTCTCAATGCCTTGCGGGCCAAATTTACCGATACCATGCCGTCCTTACCAATCTTGTATGACGAATTGCAATCCCTCTGTCAAGAAATGGTGGACTACAATCCCGATGAAACCATTTTGAATTTTATGCTCACGTGTGGTCCCCACTTGTTGTGGGTGTACAGTTGGCCCGGCAAACGACCGGGATCCAATGTGTGGAATGGTGTCTATTACACGCTCCGAGACACGTCGACGGATCACGAGGAAGAATTGTGCATTCCACGAGACAACAGCAATCCCCAAACGAAACAGAATGGCGAGGATGATACCTATGCCGTTCATTTTCATGCCCAACAAGCCGTCGCGAATGGCGACAGTAGCAACACGGCCACGGCCACCATTCCGCAGGTCTGTGGCGATTCCGTGACACACCAGGATTCGACGACAGTGTCGACATCGACGTCGGTTTGCATTGTGGCCACCAAACCCTTGACCAAGGATGAAGAATGGATTGAATTGGAGCGGGGTGAATTGCTTGTTTTGGACGAAGGGATTCCCCTTGTTTCCGTGGTGGATTTGTTTCGCGTCGAATTGCAAGGACATGGACTGTCGTCTTCGTCGTCCCATACGGTATTGCCACCACCCCGCTTGGAAGAAGATATGCGACGCTATCAATTTGATCCCTCCTTTTTTCGAGGAGGCGGCATTTAAAACCAAACAAACAGACAAACCGACAATCCAAAGACGAAGCAAACGAAACGACACATGGCAGCACATGGCCATGGACAACCACAACCATATGTACAGGATGGTCTGTCGGGCCAAGATAGATGGAACCAATCTCATCCTCCATAATGAGAGTTATGTCCAATCCTACGACTTTGGAGAGTGACGATTGCCCTCTTGGCTGGTTGGTCGCAATTCTGTGCCAACTGACAAGTACGAATGGATGAACTCCTCTTTGACTATCGTGGATTGCGCACAAAGCGTTGTCCGCTCTACTGCAATAGACCAATCAATAATAGAGTCGATCGAAAGTGTCCCCTCCACGGGAAACCATCCTTTGATTTTCTCGGATTTTCTTTGCATTGGTATTAGGAATTAGGAGTCTCATGGCGAGTCGGTGGTCGCAATAGATCTACCTAGGCGAAGGTAGCATAAATGAGATAGTCTCCATACTTCACATAGTGTTTCGGCATCGGCTCATTCATTACCTCCAAGCGCGGTGGTATGAAACGACGCTATCACAAAATAAGATCACTCCGAGCGACTACTACTTGACTCACTCGGGAGTATGTGCCATCATGAGCACCTCTTTTTCGACGACACGACATACATGGCGATCTACAATCTGCATTGCTTTATTGACCGTACCAACACTACCTAGATAACGGAAACCTCCTCTCTGCATCAATCTCCCTTTGAACTTCCTCTGAAATAAGAGAGGTAAGAGTCCGAGAGGCGTCGTATATAACGGCAGCGTTCTTCCTTTGGATAATGGAAACAGGAACTGTGTCTTCGCGAAATGCTTCCTGCTTGTGTCTACATTGGAATACGAGATGCCGGCTTACCACGTTTCTTGGCTTTTGTGACATGCAGGAACCAAGACGGTTGTCTATCTTTGGCATTGACTGCGCTTGAAAAAGAGAGCAAAACGACACCAACATTCCGTATCATCATTATGGATTGGGCCACGCAATTTGATGTGACGGAAAGCTTTCAGGCTCTGGAAGACGTGGATGAAACCATTTCCGTCCAAGACTTGCAAACCATTTATTTGGGATTGGGATTCCTGCCGACACGATTTGCCACGGTAGAAAATCTGACCAGGGCGGTACACCGACAACAAACCATGGAACGGGACGCCAAGCAAAAGCAACTTCAAGTCCTACCATCAGAGGGTACCATCGAGGAGGACGACAACGGCCAGAATGCATCCTCACTAGTAGTGGGGAAACGAACTAGCTTGTATACCGAACAATTGATGGATGGCCGTTTGACGTTGGAACAGACACTGCTCTTCTTGTCCAAGGTACGAACAGACACGAGCCCGATGACAAAATGAGAGAAAGGTATTCATTCCTTGCTCCTGTTTCTCCCACAAGCAAGAGTATTCTCATGACTTGCTTCTTTCGTCACGTTGCCTTGCATTCTGTTTCTTTTACTTCAATCACAGCATCCACGCAAAGATCGTGAACAGGAACTCAAGGCCGTCTTTGATAAATGCTGGAAGAGTGATCACAAGGATACAATTGATGTAGATCAACTCCTACGAGTAGCCGAACGACAAGTGGAGGGAGGTTGGACACGTGATCAAGCCGAACGCATGTTGCAACATGCCAAGAGTCTTTCCAATACTCGTCGTGATCCTTCGTCCAAACGTAAACGTCGGGGTGATCAAATCATTGCACCTGTTGTGGAGGATTCATCCGTGGAACTCAGTTATTCCGAGTTCAAACAGCTCTTTGCCGTTCCTCCCGAACCACCGAAAGACCTATCGAAAGCGTCAGGTGATGCAACGAAGAAACGTGCCAAGAGTGAGACTTAGAACAAAGGAAAACTCTGCATATGGATGACAACTGGTTGTGCCACCGAACTTGTGTCATTCTACTCATTATAATGGATCGATCTGTGACTCCGTCGATCAACTCATGAGATTTTCGAGTCGAGTCACACGCTCGGCCAGTGTCGATGGGCCACATGAGGAATCATCCGACACCGGGATACCAAAATATCTTTCCAAGGACGAAATGCGATGCACTACTCCCACCATATCTTCCAAGTGTTGCAATCTTGTCGTCAATGCAAGCGTCCTGTATGCACCAGTTTTTGCATTCGGCTGCGTCTAAAGTTTCGTGGGAGCCTGAGGATAATCAGAATGTGGCTCCATAATAATGGTTTTTGGGGGTGAGGGTTCGGATGCTTGAATCATCTTTGCTGCCACAACCAAAGCCGATAGCACTGATTTTTCTCGATTCTCGTCGTGATTGATCTTACCATCGCAAGTGTAATCGCGTTGGCCCACTGCCCCGTAATGTCCACAAGAATATCGGTACATCCGAAAGTGTGGGCTTCTGTTGCCTTATCTACCATGGTGATTGCATGCTCCACGACAGATTGCAGCGTCACCATTTTGGTTCGTTTTAGAACGAACCGATGGCACTACTGGATTCCGCATTCGCAGTGGGCGACATGTTTGTCTGACTTGACGTTTGATCTGTGTTGGTTCCTCTGTGCTTTTCAGCTGACCTTGTCTCGGTTGCCGAAAGAATGGCCAATGGACGTGAAAACCCAATTTCTAATGGCGGTTGATCTAGTAGCGTCGTTGGATTCATGTCTGCCGCTGCTGCTTGTCCACTCTTGGAGGACCTTGTGACTATGGTTGTGGTAGGGCCACTCTGCCTGAGTGCCGTTTCGTCGATCTGGTGAATGGCAGGTTGTCGCGGTTGCTCTCGTGGTTCCAGAAGGGGACGCAGCATGTTTTGGAGCTCATTAAAGTCGTTGATTCCACCCTCCTGTAGGGGCTCACTTCTCATAGTACCGTTGGCATTTCGTACAGACTGTTTGGCAGGATCCGCAGCAGTCGATGCAGAAATGCTGGCATTGGCTGTCGCTACATGTCGCCCAGTCTTGTTATTCTCATTGTTCTCTCCTTCCTTCTTGTTCTTGTTCTTCTTGTCTTGAATCTTGTCCTTTTCATCCAACGCCTTTGTTGATTTTGAATCTTGCCCGGTCTTGCTTTTCTTCTTGCGCGTTCCTTTTTTCTTGTCCTGATCCTTTTCACTAGGCGGCGACTTTCTTGAGTTTGCCATTGCAACGTTGTTGTTGTTTGTGGTTTCCGTGAGGGTTATGGTTCCTTGTTGTTGGAGGGATGTTGCAGCATCGGACGACAAAGCAGTGATGGATGGTGACCCAACGGTACGTTCAGAATGGCTCATATGACTACTATTCCTAGATTGGGATGGTAAAGTAGTGTACCTCTCGTCGTGTCAAGTAGTTGGTGTTGTTGTTGCATCATGAGAGAAAAGGATTGTAGGCCGTGGACTCGTAAACGAAAGAACAAATGATGAATGAGACGCCACACGCCAACAGAAGATGCTGTATTCTGTGTTTTTGTTGGGTGTGTGGATTGCGCACATAGAGCATCATCACCTCACGCGCTGCGCATACCGGCGGCGGCGGCCCTCGTCTGAAAAGTAGCGCGCGCGGGGGGGGGGACAGCCATCGTACAAGTAGCTAGTCCTCTAGCTATAGTGCCACTAGCCACTACAATAGCAATAGACTTTTGCTCGCCACTTGAAAGACGTTTGGACTTGTGCTCCTCGAACCACCTGAAGATCACCATGATGCTTTGTTTACTATAGGGCACAGAAGCCCGCCTACTAGAGACAACCAAGGAGAAGAGCGCAATTAACCTTTCTTCTTATCCGTAGAGAAATGGGCGTTGCATCATAATCCGACTTTACATGGATTACGTCATGAGCTTTTCCAGTCGAGTCACACGGTCCATCAGTGTCAGTTCTTGGTCCTTGGAACCATCCTTGGGGATGGAGCTACCAAAGTAGTGTTCCAGGGAGGAAATGCGATGCACGACTCCCATCATTTCTTCGAGGCGCTGCAACCGCAGGGCCAAGGGTAACTTGGGGGGCGCATCACCCTGTTCTGACAACAAGACCGCCGGTTGTGTGTGTCTCTTAGGTTCCTTGTCGTTGTAGTTGTCGACCATCTCGTTGTCAAGGGGTTCATCGGGTGCTTGAATCAAATTCTCTCTTTCGGTCAAAGACAGACGTTCTAGCCTCACATTCAACGGCAACTTGTCACCTGTCTTGTGCTTGGTATCAAGGTCGTGAACAGTGGGTTGGTCCTGCTTTTCGGATGCTTGGATCATCTTGGCTGCTACAACCAGAGCCAGAAGTACTGACTTTTCTTCTTCCATCTCGTGGTCGTTGTGGTTACAATCATGACTTTGTTGTTGGATCGCGTGGGTGAGCTGACCTGTAATGTTTACAAGAATATCAGTCCTAGGGTCCCGCGATGCAGTGTGGGCGTCTGTGGCCCTTTCGACCATAGCGATCCCTTGCTGTACGATCGGTTGGAACGCTGTCATCTCTGTTTGTTTCACAACGGATTCAATATGACGTACGTCACCAAAATCGACTATGCAGGATAGTATGGAAGGTGTCGTTCCTTGCCTTTTAGCAGGAGACTCGTTGTTCGCGGGAAGAGCAGATGATTGAGGGTCTTGTTCGTGAGACATGGCATGGGCATTCAGCAGCGCACACATGGAGGCAATCGCAACATCGATGGGACGGCCCTCCCAGAAAGCGTTCTGTAACTGTTTGAGCGACCAGCCCAGCAGCTTGACCCTGGACAGCATTTTATCGTCTTTTCGGTAGTTGACTTCTCCGAGGCGAAATTCATAAAGGGCCAAGTGCTCTCCTAGATCCAGTTCCGTCAGAGGAGAAGACCAACTGCATTCTTCCCGACTATAAGGTTCCATGATGCAAGAGCGAAAATGCTGGAAGTCTCCGCCATTGAGAATTCCATCGGTGTAGCACTTTTCGACAATACGACATGAACGAAGCCGTGCCTCCTTCTGCATATCCTTCAGGCTATCGGATATCGTTGATGTCGCCTTGTTCTCTTTTGTTACGTTACTGGTGAAGGTCGCTCGCAATGCTTTCTGCATGAAATGTTGTACGTCGTTTGTTGTAACCAGGTCCTGCCGCAAAAGGATATTGACAAAAACATAGTAGATCTGTAGGTGGTGCAAGTTTGCCACCAGTGGAACGAGGTCATGCAATTTAACAATGACGTGTTCGTCTTTGTTGGATTCGACAAGCTTTTGATAAAACTTCAAACTGGCTGGAGCAGAGGAGATCGGCTTCCGTGTGCCTTTGGCACTAGATCCATGGTATAGTTCACCCAGCGCTCGACTGGGGAGAGTAGTCTTGAACGATTCAAATCCACCATCCAAGGTTTTTCTCAAACTAGTCGCGGAAGGTTTTCCCACTGCTCCTTCATCCAAACGAGGCAGGCAATTCGTTTGAATTTTTTCAAGACATTTTTTGAATTCATCCGGGAAAGTATTGGCCAACATGTGTCCAGCACCGGTCAAAAAGGCATCCAAAACGGGAGCTGTAATCAAGGGCAATGGTGAGACGGGTGGCTCGGGGAGTTCCGACAAGAATCGAGAGAGCCATTTGACTGCTCCCTGGTTTCCACCGAAAAGGGTATGTTCTGCAGGTTCTGATGACATTATGTTGGCAATGATAGAAACCAGCCCTTCCGTCCGAGCCAAGAATCGTTCAAAGGTTTCGAAGTTGCCGTCCTTGCCTCTCAGCATACCCAAAGTTTCCATAACTTCATCGTCAGTGGCATCCTCCGTAATCTTTGGAAGTCTGGGAATAGCGGCATGACACACTGTATATACATGAGCGGCCAAAACTGGGATAACGTCTTTATGTTCCACCGACACCATGGTCAACATGTGTGCCAGGGGAAATCCATCTCCACGTTGTCCATTGAATCCTTCCGCTTGGACTCGAATAATCACTTTGCTGCACAGTAAATCTACAAAATATCGTTTCCCCTTGGCCATCTCGGGACTATACTCTCCATTTCCAGCCTTGATTTGTTCTTGAATTTGTAGATCATCTCCTTTTGCTTTTTTTATTGCTGCTGCCACATCCCCGGCTACGGTCCGAATTTTATCCGCATCTTCGGATAGTGTATTGACTTTTCCATTAACAATCTTTTTCATTTCTAATCGCCGCCGTTCCACTGGTTTCGATTTGTTAAAGGGTTCCACTGATTCTTGTAATAACTTGAGCTGCGCCACTAACTTTTCGGCTCTTCCAATATAGTCTACTGCAGCGGCCCTTTCGGCTTGCTCCTTCGCAGCTTTTTCAGCGGCGCGTTGTTCCTCACGTAAATGTTGCTGTTGCTGTGCCTTGGCAAGAGCTTCTCCTTCTGGCTTGGACTGTGTTGATGATGGAACCGAAAATGAAAATATAGGGGGCACCGTAGAGCTTGATTGGTTACATGGTTTGATTTCGGCTGCTGTTGGTGGAAACGAAAACGTGGGAGGATCTGCAATACTTGAGTTGCTGGGTGGTTTGGACTCAATTGGTGGTACAGGGCACCGAAACGTAGGGGAAGCAACAGTGGTCGATTTGCTTGATGGTTTGAACTGTGATGGTGGTAGCGTAAATGAAAACTCAGCATGAACCGCAGAACTTAATTTGGTCGAGGGTTGGGATTTGTTTGCTGTGGCTGGGACCGAAAATGCAGCGGGAGGGCTTGATAACGTAGGGCCGGTTCCATTGCTGGATTTGCTGGATGTTTTCGTGGCTGTTACGGTGGCTTCCGTTGGCTTGCTAGATGGATCGGACTGCAATGTTGCTGGGGTCAGGGAAGCCGCCAAGCTTTCGTTGGTGGGTGGTTCGGACTTGGACGTAGTTGCTGGGAATGCAAATGGGGTGGGAGCGTTTGGTGACGAAACGCCAGGCCCATTGCTAGATTTGCTGGCTGTCTTTATGGCGCCTCTTTTGAACATGTAACGTAGTCTCTCTTCCTCATAAGACAGTTCTGACATGCTAAATGGATCGGGCTGCAATGTTGCTGGTGTCAGGGAAGCCGCAAAGCTATCGTTGGTGGGTGGTTCGGCCTTGGATACAGTTGCTGGAAACGAAAATGGGGTGGGAGCGTTAGAGCGTGCTGAAGTGGTGACAGAAGGCTGCCCAAACGATAAATTTGATACTCTATTGACTGAGGGGAGCGTCCAAGGAGCCGGCGATGACAGAGGTTGGGTGAAGGGAGTGGGCGCAGAAGTAATAGAACTACCGAATGAGAAGCTGGCGGGCTTTGATGACAGAGGTTGGGTGAAAGGAGTGGGCGCCGAAGTAATAGAACTACCGAATGAGAAGCCGTCGGGCTTTGATGATGACAGAGGTTGGGTGAAAGGAGTGGGCGCCGAAGTACTAATAGAACTACCGAATGAGAAGCCGCCCGGCTTTGATGATGACAGAGGTTGGGTGAAAGGAGTGGGCGCCGAAGTAATAGAACTACCGAATGAGAAGCCGCCCGGCTTTGATGACAGAGGGTGGGTGAAAGGAGTGGGCACAGAAGTAAAACTACGGACTGAGAAGCCGCCCGGCTGTTGGTTTGTTGCTTTTGCCCCAAAACTTGGTTGGGAGGTTTGCGCAGGAGTCGTCTCAGGTACTGAAGCTAATGACTGATTGTCTTTCTGAGAAGCGAAAGGAGATGGGACCTCCGTGGGCTTTGCAGTTGTCGACGATGGGCTAGGATTTGGTGTGCCGATTGGAGGAGGCTTTGGGGAGGCAGTTGCGACGCCTTTCCTCCCCGGATCCTGTAAAGTATCCAGAGGATTCGCCACAGCTGCGTAGAAAGAAAACGTAAGCAAGTTGTCGTGTGCCATCAAAGGGTTCAAGAGCAGGACGTACCATATTTCAGAGCGAGCTTTGCAAACATATCTCGCTCTCTCCCCTGTAAGACCAAAGTTGAGAAGTCGGAAAATCAACACAATCCCAATCATCACATAACGTACCTGATACTTTTTGACAGTGGCTGCTACAGAGTTCAACTTGGAGGGGTTGTGTTTCTCGTAAAACTGGGTAAGGATCGTATGATAATCTGGAGTCTCCGGGGAATGTTCTTGATCTTCGCTGGTCGTTTGTTTTGGACTAGCAAGCGAAACTCCCAAAAGTCCTGGTGATCCTTCATTGTCTCTGTCACCAGGGCCAGTTCCATTGCTGGATGTGCTGGACGTTTCTTGGGCGGTTGCTTCGAGCGTGTGATGTAACGGTTCTTCCAAGGACGGTTCGGACTTGTTTGGTGAAACAGAGTTCTGCTCCTCATTGGTACGTTGCTCTGCTTGTTTGCTGGCGACCGCTGAAACGACACAGACGTCCGAATCTGATTGGGAATGGTTATTGGTGTGCCGAGACGAGTTGTTTTGGTCCAAATCATCGAGATGGGTACCGTTTCTTCTGCATGTCGTGTTCTTCGATGCCGTGTTCTCGAAAGTTTTCGTGGCTTGTGCTGGAGCAATCGTTGGAGGGTGTTGCTGCGGACTGTGGGGGTGGCTCTCGTCTCGTGGCTCCATGGTAGTCGAAGAAGTATCACTTGTGGTTGCGGTTGTCGCAGTCGTAGGAGTTTCTGTGGCCCTTCCGTTCCATCCAGTGGAATCGATCGTCGTAGTACTCGTAGAAGCTTTCTTGAGAGCGTTCCCAGTCGAGGTTGCCGCAAAGGCTGAGGCAAAGGCGGCCGCCTCCGATTTGGATGAAAATGACGACAAGGAGGATGCAGAATCCTTACTTGGCGTAATGTTGCTCATATTCGATCATTGGCGATGGAATGATATATTGGGTTTTGTTTTTTTATTGTGGTTTGTGGTGGAATTTTTGATTGCTTGCGATGGATCCGCAAGCGCGCGTCTGAAAGTAAGTGCGACTCGCAAAAACGCCCAACTTCAACTCCTGTCGGGTATAAAATGAAAAGACCGCTAAGAATTCTTGGAAAGATTTACTCTGGTATCAGTTTTCGCCCTCCGTGATGAGCGACTTTGTCCCGCTTGGGAGCAGCTATGGAAAATCTCGGTCCCTATGGAACAGAGATTTGGCCTCCGCCGTCCGCCGTGAGCGACTTTGTCACGATTGGGAGCAGTTTTGGAAAATCTCGATCCCTTGTATCGTGGACTTGGAGTCGACACCAATTATGTTCTATCAAGGAGCCCTCATATCGCTCAGGCTCACCTGCCAAACCATTCATGACCGAGCATCCACTAGAAAAGGATTTTGAACCGAAAGACACAGCCACCTATTTTCTGTTGGGTGTTGGGTGCACTTTAGAGATGACATGCACAAACTGGCCGTGTGATCGTCGACACAGATGATGGACTTTGTGTGGTGAAAGAAGAAGAAGTGTGTCAACTGTCAACGACGAGGTTGCACTTTGTCATCCATGTCATCAGTAGCATTGGCAAAAACTTTCTTGAAGTGTGACTGAATCCTCGTTCCCGAACCACTACCAAGCGAACGTGTACGATCTTCATGTGAACCAAGTGATATATTATGTCCTCATAACGTGCTAGGGAGTGGAACGCTGTTTGGATACCGGAAAGCCGAGGGCTAGCCTACGCGCCCATGGTAAAAACTACCCAGACACAGAGCATCCAATCCACGAAAAAGGAACCCTCCTCTATCTTCGATTCTATCACGCAATGAACCTAAGATTCAACAGTCATCACAATTTGACACCCGTTCCTGTGTTGTTTTCTTGTCCGATCCAAAGACATGACAAAAGGCTGTTTTGCTCTACTGCCACTGTGGCAACGAAGCTGAGCGAGATTGGCAAAAACAACATAGATCCCTCCAACGGACCAACAGGAACCCTAATATCCAAGGATCATCAGCACTGCGAAACAGTGTCTCACAAATTTACGGCAGTGAGCTACCGTAGTACTTGATCCTGATTTGTGTCATTACCACAAGACAAGGGCCACAAAAAAGAACGACTGCATCACACTTTACTGACTACCATCTTGTATTTCGAGAGAACCAGAGAATGACACCATGTGTTGCATCAACCAAGCTTGAGTCTGTTTCTCAGACGACAAGAAGACCATGGTTTCGAAGAAACCAGCAACAACCGCGACAATCCCAGCAACAATCCCATGATTCAGATGGAAAACATGTGTCCCCATTGGTTCCCCTGAAGGACAACACGAATACTAATTGCAAGGATTCCTCATTGGAACCACGTCACGATTTGTCCTTTCTAAAACGTGGTCGTCGCATGCCCCGGAGAGGATCCACTGGTACGGAATCCGTTCATTCCATGGATTCGTCGTCTCTGTCATCCTGGTCGGTGTCATCCCTTGCTCGCGCCATACCGCTTGGCGGGATTCTCAAGAAGTCCGACAAGTCCTCCAGCATTGCCAAGAAAAAGGCTGCACCTGTGTTACGGTCCACACTCCTCGCGGACAAGACAAGGCCTCGTCGTCGTGCCGTGGCCTTTGACGAAGATCAAACTGTATCCTACGAACAACCTTGTTTTGAATTGTCTTGGAGGGAATGCCATGCACGATGGTACAGTCGTAGTGAATGCCGACAAATGAAAGAAAACAACATGTCCTTTTGTTACCAAACAGCCAAGTGCTTGGCCGTTGTCTATCGCGACTGTTGCGGTGTCGATGGCTCCCAGACCCAACACCAGAACAAGACGGATTGCAGGAGCATGGTCGAGACTTGCCCCAAAGAGCCTTGGAGCACATATTCTTCTTCCGACATTTCAACCTTGCGTAAATGTTTGGATCTGGATGACAGCATGGGCTTGGAGTATCAAATTGTCAAGTACATTCCCTGCATTGCTCAGGATCTCAAGGAGCGACATCGAACCTTGTTGCAACTCGTCTTGGCCAGCCCAAAGGGGCAAGAGGAACGACTGAGTCAAGCGTGTCAAGAAGTGACGCAACCCATACGACACTTTGCCGCCGTTCTGGGACAAGCGCACCGCCAACAACGGCAACAACTACAGCCACCAGTTTTGTCCAACGTGGTGGAAGCGTCCCGTCGTACTCCAGGTCGGCGATTTTTGCGGCCACGACGAGCCTCGTTTCACGGATGACTTGTCAACTTTGAAGATTTGTCTTCATGAAAGGAGATGCAATCTGTCATTATTATTTTTTTCGAAAGTCGACGAGAGAAGACTCGAACAATGTTGTGATTTTACGATGAGAAAAGATGTCAAAATTTTCGGTACAAGAGCTAGCTCTTGTGACAGAGGAGACATCCCCATGCGCCAAGCGCGCGCACTGCTAGTTACTTCAATTTTCATTAAACGTTTTTGGAAATATGCTCTCTACATCTTCATAGTTTCCGGCGTGAGAGGCAGCCGATGTGCCAAGGTATCTCATCGAACTCGAATATCCCCACAAAATGAAACCCCTGTAGGATGTTTCAGAGATGCTATCAATATATCTATTGTACTCATACAATGACTTGATCCGGTAGTTCAATGAGAAGAGCACCGTCTTTCCATTGCGTTTCCCACAAGCGAATCAAAGCCTCAAGGTCTTTTGGTCCTGTGCTGCATCAAAAGGTGCTTCCATACTCTCTTGCTTCTGACAGGTTGGCGGGCTAGGAGTACATTATTTCACCAACCAACCACAACCAGAGCTCTTTCTATCAAATCAAGAAACAACAAGTTACAACGTAACATGGATAATGATTGTATTATACATTGTTCTTTTGCTTAGTAATCGTATTGGTGTAATGAATCAAAGATCCAACGATCGAGCGCCCTCTTGCAGTGCCTTGCTTTGTTCTTCCATGTATCCTGTGTTTGTCTTTCATGTATCCTGTCAGTCATGGCCATCTCAACAAGGTCAGTCCTTGGTGTCCTGCTTGTTTCGCTTGTTTCCATGATATTTGTTTGTCGGGTGGTCCATTGTTACCGAATGGTGGGACCACCCAAGGACGACAAAACTCCTCCTCGACCCGCCGCAGCCATCATTCCCCCCGACGATTCATGGGGTGTCGAAAAGACATTCCAAAACCTCAAGGTCTCATCGGCGGCTGCCGAAACGACAGCCGTTCCATCGGGACTCTTTTCCATATTCAAGACACGGGCGGAATGACCCTTGAGTTCTTGAATCTTGGTCATGGTGGAATAGTTCCACAAGATTAACTGATTTTCACTATAGCCATGGGAGGTGCACAATTCCCGCGCGCCCGACAAGGGACTCCACACGACGGAACACACTTGACTGCCGGTATCGACACTGTGCAAGACGGCGCCCGACGTGGAATTCCAAAATTTGAGGGTCCGATCGGCCGTGCCACCCCCACTGGCCAACAAGCCGCGATGAAAGGGACACCAATCCAAGGCCTTGACGGCCGCCTTGTGTTGTCGCAAAATCAAGCGCGGTGCATGATTCTGGTGCTGCTGCAATCGTGATGCGATACGTTGTTGGGTTGTCGTTCCCGAATTCGTCGTGGTCGTATTGGACCGGTGCGCATCCCACAAGCACAAGTAATTTTCATTGCCCCCACTGGCCAAACACGTGCCTTCCTCATTCCATTTCAAGCCACACACTTCTTGTTCATGGCCGCGATAGACACTGGTGGTGGTGGACCGCGCTTGTCGCAAATCGTGTTGGACAATGCGGGAATCGCGGGCCCCCGACGTCATCCATTGCGCTTGACTGGGATTCCACGCCAAGGCCGACACGCGGCCGGAATGCGTGGTATTGCTCATGGAAGAATCCGCGGGATGCAACGACGACGGAATGGTTTGAATCTTTTGTAAGGTATGGCCATTGTACAAGTGGACTTGAGCGAGATTGGTTCCGACGGCAATGCAATGGGTGTACGTGGGGGTGGGACACCAGCAGACGGACGTAATGTAATCGTTGGAATGATCAACCGTAATCAAATGTTGAATGTCCCCCGTCGTGGCATTCCACAAGTAGACGGATTGGGCCAAGGCCACGGCCAAGATGTTGTCCTGCGACCAACTAATCAAATTCAAGTAATAATCATCGACAATGTCGGGGGCATCCAAAATGCGCAAGGGCGACGTGGGAACCTTGCGCCACACACCCTTGCCACCACGGTGGGCGCCACCCGCCATCCATTGGCCACCCACGTCGTCGTCGACCCGGGCATCGTCATCGGTCCATCCCTGAACTGTGGTGACGGTGCGTCCCAATTTGAGTTGCCGCAAGGTATCATGGCAAAAGGGATTAATGAGGGCCGGCGATGTAGTTGTGGTTGCTGGGGGAGCCATATTTTCGCCCCCACTGGCGGCCGCCCACAAACGATTCATGCCAAAACGTCGTCCTCCTCCTGGTGCTTGTTGTTGGCCCGACCCAATGGGCAACAATCCAACGGGATGTCCGGCCTTGGTCAATTGATGGAGGGGAACATTGCACAGGGCACTGAGCAAGCGTCGTTTGTATTCTTGTTGCAAGGGTGTTTCTTGCGAAATGGGTGGGGGTGGTGGAGGTTGCGTGGGCGACGAGGATTGCTGGGAGTCCGACTCGTCCTGGTCTGTCGACGTGGTCAAGAGGGCCCGTCGACACAATTCCATATTCAAGCGTCGCCGCGAGGGAATAAAGCGATCGTCCGCTTCGACGCAAGCGGCCGAGTCCAAGGAGGACAATAAGCGCTTGGCACTGCTGGTTCGTCCATGGCTCAACGGGGTCGGACGACTGCGACTTCTCGTCGTGGTCGGTGTTTGATAAATGCTTGTGCTGGTGGAAGTGGATCGTGTGGGCGTCGAGGGTGTGACGGCAGCCGTTGTGGAGGTTGTGGTACGAGCTACTATGGAGGGAGAGGAGGTGGGCGACGCCAGGGAGCGGCGTGTGGGTGCAGCTGCCACAGTATAGGGATGCATGATTCGTGGGTGATATCGTTTGCTGCGACTGCTGCGATTGGTCATGGGCGTCGTAGTACCACTATAATACCGAGTCGGTGTCGGCATGAACGAGGGAACCAATTTGCTTCCGGCTCGGGGTCGGCGGGGAGGAGTTGTCGTCATGGTCATGGTCGTCATGAGTCGAGTACTGCTGGATCGATGGGGTGTCCTCAGTGTTGTTGTTGGGAGACGACGGTCGTGATTCATTGCGTATACGGAATGCCAAAGTGGACTTGGAGGAAGATGGGATAGATTCGTAGTATTCTTATTGAGAGAATGCCTCTCTGTGGGTCTGCCTCAAGACGACGCAACTGGATGTATTGGAGTGTTTGTTGACTGAGAACACGACGACGATGGATTTGGATCGCTCAAACACAGGACGGCGATCCAGTGAACGTAGTGTGCCGACCGGCGCGAAAAATGAGGGGCTATTCAATGGTGGTCCCGCAAGATCAAAATTTCGGGCCACGCCGGGCGTGCTACAATCACCCAATCCGTCCGTCGAGCGTAGGATCCACGCGGAGGCAATTCGTCTCGACACACGCCGCAATGGCAGCAAGAAAGACAACAAAGCGATATAGGACCAACAGACCAAGAAAGAGAGGCCGGAGATTCCAGACGGACGGCACAACAACAACAACGCAAGATACGAGAGAGAGAAATGGCAACGGCAGCCATTGGCAGCAGTACAACTGCAAGTTATCCTTCCAAACGAGGGGTATTCGCCATGAAGGAGGACGACGACGAATTTGCCTATCGATCCTATCGCCGTCAATGGAACGAGCAATTCTTGTGTTCGTCGTCGTCGTCGTCACAACCACGACAGGACCACAAACGGTTGCGGCAGCAGTCCCTGGCAACCGATCCCACCATGGTCGTCTTTGGGGTCTGTTGGTATCAAGCATCCACCGAATACAACAGCGACACCGACAAGGACGACGACAAGATCGTGTGGTTGCTGGCGTGTACCAATCAAGGCCAGGTCTGTGTTTTTTCCGTACCAAGTCGCAATCCCTATTTGGTCGACGACAATGACGACGCGGAGGAAGAAGGAATGGACTATTGGAATTCGACCAACCACAACACCATTCGTCGACCCCAGCAGGCGTGGAATCCAATGCCTCTGGCGCAGTGGAAGGTGTCCCACGGCGTCTTGTACAGTATCCAAATCACGACGTTTGGCAAGAATAGCAACAACAAGGAATGGTTGGTGGTATCGGGCGACGAGGGTGTTTTAGTGTGGGATTGGACGCCGCAAGTGCCCGCCTTGCGTCAACGACAGTACCAACGACAACAACAACAAGCCTCCATGACAGGCTCGTCGTGTTCCACCCCAACTCCACCCGTAGCACCGCTGCCTCCCTTGCAACGCGTGACGCACTTGCAGCCTCCCCCATGGTCTCTTGGGGAACGGTCCGAAGTCAATGACGTGGCATGCAGTGATCCATTTGTCTATGGGGCCACGGGCCATGCCGCTGGTACCAAGTGGAATGTCGAAACGCAACAATTGGTGGCCACGTATTCTTCCCAAATGACAATGACGAGTACAACTCCTTCCAAACGTGGAAGAGGAGGAGGCTCGTGGCATGCCCTGTCCTTGGTTCCGGCCTGCGACACGACAATGACAGAGAACGACACGACATCGACAACGACCCCTGCATCCTCCAACCACAAATGGCTCTTGGCGGGAGGCGAAGAGGGCCTGTTGCAAGTGTGGGATGTCCAACACGATGCACTGGTGGATCAACTCGACGTGGTGACGGCGGCCGTGTCGTCATTGAGTGGGAGGACCATGAGCCCCATAAAACGAACCACCACCACACCAACAACGCATGGATGGATTAGTAGCATTGTCCCCGTGTTCTCCGGCCATGACGACGACGATCATTCTTGTTCCTGGTGGACCGTGGCGGGAGGATGGCATCCTCCTCCCTCTCGGGGTACTGGTACTTTGTCGTCGTTGGGTGGTGGTTCCGATCCGCGCGGCTTTGTCACAACGTGGCATGCTCCCACACGAACCTTGGTCACGTCCACGGGTACGCCCAGTCCGATTCATCAACTGGCGACGACGGGCGGCGAAGGACTCTGGGCCGTGGGAACAGGTCGTCGACTGTCCCATCAGGAGGATTGTTCCACCCAAACACCCGTGGTTTCCGTGTGGAACAATCCGTGGTCGTTGCAAACTGATGACACGGGCCGGAATGCCACAATGTCCCACACGGCACCACCCCTGTCCCCCGGATGTGGCTATGCCGTGGCGACGACACGGGTGGTGCACCCACGGTCGATTCGCAGTAGCAGCAGTAGTCGTCGTACCCACCGATGGGAGGACAAGGACAACCATTCGGACAACGACGACAACCACAATAATCAGGACGACGAACAATGGTGGGTCGCCACGGGAGGTGTGGGAACGACCGTCTTTGTCTTGGATGGAACGACACGACACGTCGTCTTTCAATGTTCCATACCTTTGTCGTCGTCGTCGTCGCAGGGGTGGGACCCCATTGCGCCATCCTAGATGGTTGAACAAGAAACGGTGGTTCGTGGTACAGATGCTCCTGTGTGTGGAGAGAACAATGGACCCCTACAAGAAAAGCGAAATCCACATTCGAATCGTCGAGGAACCCCAGGACAGTTGTGTCTGTGTGGAAAGGCTCTCTCTCTCTCGCTCTCTGTGAAACCAGCACACGAAGGAACGATCCACTCCTACAAAACTTTATAGAGTCCAAACGGGTTGGGAGTGTACCTGCAAACGAGTCACTCGAGACGCACACACAAGGCAAGAGAAACCAACGGCAGGAACGTTGCTATTCCAATGCTTCTTTTTTCAACGCTTCGACATGCGAACCAATGCTTAAAAACGGCCGTCCATTTAGCGAGGCGCATGGCGCGCATTCCCAAGCCAGACGGCGACCCCACCATACACAAGTGCACTGAATCCAATGGCGATGGATAATGACAGCGATGCCTCGTTATGGGCACCTGCAAGGGCTTGGGCCGCCTCTTTATGGGCCTTTGCAAGGGCTTGCGCCGCCTCTTTATGGGCCTTTGCAAGGGTACCCTCTGCAAGGGCTTGCGCTGCCTCTTTATGGGCTTTTCCGGATTCTTTCGTAGCGCATACATGCGCACAACTAATGACAGTAGCTGCATTTGGGATTCCTGCAAGCAATCCCCAACCAGGGAATCCCCAACCAGGGAATCCCCAACCAGGGAATCCCCAACCAAGGAATCCCCACTCATTGTATTGAATGCATCGGCGCATTTGTTCCTGAACGAATGTTTGTATGAGATAGCGATAGGTGAGAAAGTCGTCAAAATACCCTGGGCAGTCATCACTTTCCGTATTTGGTTTCTCGTCTCTAGTCTTCCGCCGTCACGTTCCGTAGCAATGCACCGTTCCAGCTTCCACCCAGGTGTATTTGATGGATGTCGTAGCCAATACCTGTTGAAGGATCCCTACAACAGCGAATGCTCATCATACAAGAACATACCTCCATGTCAATGTTCTTCGAAGTGTTTGGATCGGTCATGGTGTGTTGATGGTGGTTGTGTAAACTATTATGATCTGCGTGTTTTGTCTTTGAGACAACAGAAGCTGGTAATACTCCCAAGAAGGCGAGAGTTTTAGTCGCAGAATGTGTTACAATATAAGAAAAAATATTCACACGTTTCCCTCGCTGGGGACTAATTTGCGATACAAGAAAATCTGGAAACCCGTTCCCGCCGTACGAGAGCAAAACAACGTCAACGTGTCTGCGACAATACACCTCTACAAGTAGTAGTTTTGTAGGAGACATTACTCGTATTGATTTTGATAACTGTTACTGTGGTTTGACTTGATCCGACACGCAAGCTTTCGGTTCGTTTTGTACAAGGCTCTATCATATTATATATTATGACACTAGTCTATAGGCACCAGATGGAATTGTCTCATCTTCCACAAAAACGGGATGTTTATCCACAGGTCTAATTCGGTCAAACACATTCCAAGTAGGAGAGTCTAGATGACGGCCTTTTCTTGAGATTGATATGAATCATGGTGCGCGGACAGGCGTGCCTCGACCATATCCAATATGGCCGACAATTCACAAATCCGAACTGATCCTCCAAGGTGGTCCAGCGGCAGGATCGATTTTATTCCCATCCTTTTGCTCTCACGGGACCATTGTAATATGAATGGCTGTCCATTTAGCTATATGCTTGGCATGAATTCCCAAGAAGCCAGAGGGTGACCACACCATACACAAGTGCGCTGAATCCAATTGCGATGGATAATGACAGCATCCCTTGTTTAACGGCTTCCGCCGCTTCTTTCATGCCACCTGCAACGGCCTGCATTCCTTGTGTAACGGATTCCGCCGCTTCTTTATGGGCCGCTTTCATCCCGTGTGTAGCGACTTCCGCCGCTTCTTCATGGGCCTTTGCAAGGGCTTGCGCCGCCTCTTTATGGGCCTTTGCAAGGGTACCCTCTGCCAGGGCTTGCGCTGCCTCTTTATGGGCTTTTCCGGATTCTTTCGTAGCGCATACATGCGCACAACTAATGACAGTAGCTGCATTTGGGATTCCTGCAAGCAATCCCCAACCAGGGAACCCCCAACCAGGGAACCCCCAACCAGGGAATCCCCAACCAGGGAATCCCCAACCAGGGAATCCCCAACCAAGGAATCCCCACTCATTGTTTTGAAGGCATCGGCGCATTTGTTCCTGAACGAATGTTTGTATGAGATAGCGATAGGTGAGAAAGTCGTCAAAATACCCTGGGCAGTCATCACTTTCCGTATTTGGTTTCTCGTCTCTAGTCTTCCGCCGTCACGTTCCGTAGCAATGCACCGTTCCAGCTTCCACCCAGGTGTATTTGATGGATGTCGTAGCCAATACCTGTTGAAGGATCCCTACAACAGCGAATGCTCATCATACAAGAACATACCTCCATGTCAATGTTCTTCGAAGTGTTTGGATCGGTCATGGTGTGTGTGCAAACTATTATGAGCTGCGTGTTTTGTGTTTTGTGTAAAAAAAAAGGTTTGAATCTATGCTTCCAGCTTCCAGCTGCCGCGCTCACCCACTCTACCGCCTGGGGTTAAGTCGACCGACTGCCCTGGCGCCATGACACTCGGAATCATGGAGCGGGGGGACAGCCCGCTTGTGTGACAAGGGGCCACATGTAGACGAACCGTTTTTCCGGGCCCCACATCTAGCCCTCCCAACCACCTAATCACAGCGGACTCGAACCCTGGACACCCAAGCACCGAGACCATCGTAATACGCCCAAGCATGTGTGAGTTTTAGTCGCAGAATGTGTTCCAATATAAGAAAGAGCAGAGGAACATATTCACACGTTTGCCTCGCTGGGGACTAATATGGGTTACAAGAAAATCTGGAAACCCGTTCCCGCCGTACGAGAGCAAAACAACGTCAACGTGTCTGCGACAATATACCTACGAGCAGTAGTTTTGACTCGTATTGATTTTGATAACTGTTACTGTGGTTTGACTTGATCCGACACGCAAGCTTTCGGTTCGTTTTGTACAAGGCTCTATCATATTATATATTATGACACTAGTCTATAGGCACCAGATGGAATTGTCTCATCTTCCACAAAACGGGATGTTTATCCACAGGTCTAATTCGGTCAAACACATTCCAAGTAGGAGAGTCTAGATGACGGCCTTTTCTTGAGATTGATATGAATCATGGTGCGCGGACAGGCGTGCCTCGACCATATCCAATATGGCCGACAATTCACAAATCCGAACTGATCCTCCAAGGTGGTCCAGCGGCAGGAACGATTTTATTCCCATCCTTTTGTTCACACAGTACCATTGTAATATGAATGGCTGTCCATTTAGCTATATGCTTGGCAGGAATTCCCAAGCCAGGTAACCACACCATACACTGCTGCGCAGATTCCAATTGCGATGGATAATGACAGCATCCCTTGTTTAACGGCTTCCGCCGCTTCTTTCATGCCACCTGCAACGGCCTGCATTCCTTGTGTAACGGATTCCGCCGCTTCTTTATGGGCCGCTTTCATCCCGTGTGTAGCGGCTTCCGCCGCCTCTTTATGGGAAACTGCAAATTCCTTCATCCCGCCTGCAATTTCCTTCATCCCGCCTGCAATTTCCTTCATCCCGCCTGCAATTTCCTTCATCCCTTTTTCAGCGGCTTGCGCCGCCTCTTTATGGGCCTTTGAGGCATCTTTAGTGGCGCATACATGCGCACAACTCATATAGTTGGCTGCATTTGTGATTCCCGCAAGGAATCCCCACCGACTTTTCTCATGGTTTAGAAGGTAACGGCGTATTTGTTCCTGAACAAGTGTTTGCATGAGATAGCAATAGGTGAGAAAGTCGTCAATTTCATTGGACAGCAATCGGGAAAGTTTCAGTTTTCGTATTTGGTTTCTTTCCTTCTTCCGCTGTTGTGCTTCCCATTCCAGATTCCAGTCACGTTCCGCAGCAATGCACCGTTCCGGCTTCCACCCTGGTGTATTGGGTGGATGTCATAGCCAATACCTTGAAGGATCCCTACAACAGCGACTCCTCATCATACAAGAACATACCTCCGTGTCAATGTTCTGGGAAGTGTTTGGGTCGGTCATGGCGCATGGTGTGTTGATGGTCGTTGAACTGTGTGTGTTTTGCTGTTTGTGATGAGTGGAGAGAACGGGGAGAAAAACGGGATATGGAGATACGCCCAGGCGAGATTTTGTTAGTCGCAGAATGTATCACCACGGATGCGATGGTTGTTACTCTTTAGTCGCTGGGTATTTGATCGGACTCTGCTGTGCGCATAATGCATAAAGTCCACGCCCCAGCGGAAGTGGCATATGGTTCACCCCCGAAACCACCCCCTAAACGCGGGGGCGGGGGTGGTATTCATAGCAAATCAGAACTCTGCTCCGCAACGTCAAGGTGACAACAGTGGAGTGTAAAATACCATCTGCTTCATGGTCCATAGGAAGTTATTGTCGTTGGGATTCTTTTCACCTTTATCTTTCCGACAGTTTTGGGTTCGACGCTTGATTGAGAAGATCGAGACCATTGGCGACATTCCTTTATTGAATCATCCAATCCGTCATGTCGTCCTTTTCGCACGCACTTGCCAGCCGGAAGTGTACTCACATCTTCTTTGCTGGATTCCGACGCGTCACCAAAGCATCGGCTGCTTCCATTTGTCGACGACCATTATTCAATGTTGTTGCGTCTGGGAATCCTGGTACGAATGTTCCGATTATGATGACGACTACTACACTTGGTTGCAACTCTTTCTTCTCCTCGTCATTTGCGGCATGCACTGTACCTGAACAAAGCATAGACTGGCCGAGCACCACCACCACGTTGGACCGTATCTTTTTGCGAAATTATGTCCGTGACATGGAAATTGGTGTCTTGGAGGAGGAATACGGTGTCACCCAACGAGTACGATTCGATGTCACCCTGGAAGTCACACCGTACCATCCTCCTCCGCCTACTACTACGCGACCAACGACTACCAAGGAGGACGAAACAAAAGAAAAAGATGATGATGATTCAGAAGTAGCAGTCGTCAGCTACGTTCACATTGTCACGGCGATTGATGAGTTGATCTGCAACAGCAACGACAAGAACAACAACAGTCATCGGTACGAGTGGTTGGAAGTGCTCGGTCACGACATTTGCACCAAGTGTTTGGCCGTGCATCGACAACGGGTCCAACGCGTTCATGTACAGATTGAAAAATTAGATCGGCTTACTGGCGACGCTGGATTGGGAATTGCCATGACCCGTGACCAACCAGCAACACCAACCGAATAATCGTATATCTTCGTCGGTCGTCCATGATGAACCGGACGGTAGGGTTGAATCGGTCACTTGGGTTCATGATGTCGTCTGGCGATATCGATATGTGCTTATTCTATGGACATCGGTCGCGTTTACCATTCTCTCCGTCGCTGTATAGGGTTCCTTCCTTCAAGAGAGATGCGAAGGTTGTTGACGGCAGGTTCGCTTTCGTCGGCTTGTCGTTCTCGCGGCTCTCTCCTGCTCGCAAGTCTCAAACAACAACAACAACAACAACAACGAACTAAATCTCAGATAATCCATAATGTAGGACTGCAACGTGACGAACGAGCGGCTTATCACAACGATGCGTGATGGTCATGTTCGCTTCCCTCACAACAAGTCCATGCAAAACATTCACAACGTTGCCGACAACAAGAGGCATATGCTAAATAGACTCACTCAAGGCCCCACCAGAGAAACATCATGGCGGCTACGACCTCCACAAACACCCCAAGCAATAACAACACCTGTATCAGCAGGAATAGTGACATCGCCTCAACCATGCGAGCCGTCCAGGTCCAGGACTATGGCGCCATTGACGAGATGATCCGCGTGGAGGACGGAGTACGGGTGCCACATTTGGCCGACGGACCACCGCCCAAAACACTCTTTGGTCCCTACGGACCCTTTATGGTGGTACAAGTGTTGGCCGTCGCACTGTCGCCCGGAGATTGGCGCACTCTGTCGGGACTGACGCGGAACGTGCAAGGACCCAAGACCTTCCCGTACATTCCGGGAGGCGATCTCTGCGGTGTTGTGGTGGAACTGCCGAATAATGATCCTGATGAGGCAACAACAACAACAACGAACACGAACGATCCAAAGAAGCAACATCCGTTCCAACTGGGTGACCGCGTGGCCGTACGATTCACGGGAAGTAGTCCCAAGGGCGCGCTGGGTGAGTACGCCATGGTCGACATGACACTGGCGGAAAAGGTACCCAGCGAATCCATATCTTCCGAGGAAGCGGCCGCGCTGGCGAGTGCATCCTTTGCCATTCCACTGGCCGAGTGCGTTCCCAAGAAAGGAGGAGGGACCAAACAACGCGTGCTCGTGTTGGGAGCGGGTGGTGGAATCGGCAGTCACGTGTGTCAACTCCTGCGGGAGCGTGGCGCCAAGTACATTGTGGGAGTCTCGAGCGCCCCGGAGCGACTCTTGCAAGAACCGCTGCTGCTGGATGAAGCCATTGACTACACCAAGGAAGATGTCTTTGCTCTGGAACGCTTCCAGCAAGATACATTTGACTTGGTGATTGATTTGGCGGGCGGTGGATGGCCTCGTCTGGAGCAGCATGTCAAGCAGAAGCGTTCCTTGATTGTCAAGCCATTCTCGCAGGGAGGCCGCTACATTACGACGCTCACCGACAAACCCGTCTTTGAAGCCAAGAGCATGGCGCACTTTCTTTGGAAGGCCGCACATCCGGCTTTGGTACGAGCGATTTGGTCACGCGTGGGAACCTATTCCACGCTTCCGTCGTATTCCTTGGTCGTGCTGGGACCCGAAGTCCGCGAGGTCATCACCAAGACACTAACTTTGGCCAACGAAGGAAAGCTCCAAGCGGTGCTGGACGAGAGAGGTCCATTCGACTTTACCACGGAGGGTGTACGCGCAGCCTTTCGCTTGCAAGAAAGTCGCCACGTCCATGGCAAGGCCGTCATCCATGTGGCGGACCAACATTGACGAAGTGGCGCAAGTGTATACCGCGGGTACGAGACATTGAATCCTTTTCCTTCCTTCTCGAAATACGACACCGGAATAAAGCAAATAAGATGAGCTTTGTCAATCTGTTTTTGGTATTCCTCTTTGCAAAGACTGCTATTAGACCAGTTTTGTGAAAGGCAGCATTGACTGATCATTGTTACTGTGGCTTGACTAGATCCGACACACAAGCTTTCTGTTCGTTTTGTACAAGGCACTATAATACATTTCACGGCTCTTATCTATGAGCCCATAATCGACAAAACGGGATGTTTATTGACAGAGTCCAATTCGGTCCAACACATTCCAAGTATAAGGCTATGGATGACGGCTTTTCCTGGACATTGATATGAATCATGGTGCACACACAGGTGTACGTCGATCGTATCCAATACTACCGACAAATTCACTGATCCTCCAAGGTAATTCAGCGGCAGGAACGTTTGTATTACTATCCTGCTTCTCTAACGAGACCATTGCAATATGAATGGCTCCATTTTAGCGAGGTGCTTGGCGGGAACTCCCAAGCCAGAGGGTGACCCCACCATACACAAGTGCGCTGAATCCAATGGCCATGGATAATGAAAAAGATGAATCTTTCATTCCTTTAGCACGGCTTCCGCATATCCAATATGGCCGACAATTCACAAATCCGAACTGATCCTCCAAGGTGGTCCAGCGGCAGGAATGTTTTTATTCCCATCCTTTTGCTCTCACGGGACCATTGTAATATGAATGGTTGTCCATTCAGCTATATGCTTGGCAGGAATTCCCAAGCCAGCGGGTGACCACACCATACACTACTGCGCAGAATCCAATGGCGATGGATAATGACATCATCCCTTGTTTAGCGGCTTCCGCTGCTTCTCTCATGCCGCCTGCAGCGGCTTCCGCTGCTTCTTTCATGCCGCCTACAACGGCCTGCATTCCTTGCTTATGGGCACCTTCAATTTCCTTCATCCCGTCCTTCATCCTTTGTTCAGCGGCTTGCGCCGCCTCTTTATGGGCCTTTCCAACGGCTTGTGCCGCCTCTTTATGGGCGTCTTTCATACCCTCTGCGACGGCTTCCATCGCCTCTATGTGGGTCCTTGCGGCATCTTTCGTGGCACATACATGCGCACAACTAATAACGTTGGCTGCATTTAGGATTCCTGCAAGCAATCCCCAACCAGGGAATCCCCAACCTGGGAATCCCCAACCAAGGAATCCCCACTCATTGTTTTGAAGGCATCGGCGCATTTGCTTCTGAACGAATGTTTGCATGAGATAGCGATAGGTGAGAAACTCGTCAAAGTACATTGGACAGTCATCACTTTCCGTATTTGGTTTCGTCTCTAGTCTTCCCTTGGAGGATCCCTACAACAGCGAATGCTCATCATACAAGAACATACCTCCATGTCAATGTTCTTCGAAGTGTTTGGATCGCTGTTTTGTCTGGAAACTGGCAAAACTCCCAAGCACGTGTGATTTTTAGTCGCAGAATGTGTTACAATTTAAGAAAAGCAGAGGGACATGTTCACGCGTTTCCCTCGCTGGGGAATAATATGGGTTACCAGAAAATCTGAAAACCCGTTCCCGCCGCACCCGAGAGCAACTCATGTGCAACGTTAACGTGTTTGGTGTAGATACAGTTTTGTGGAAGACATTATGGATTGATTAGTGGGTTATGGTACTGTGACTTGTTGATCCATGTGGCTTATTGAAACATCTGAAAACAACAAGCGTACACGGACCTGCTCGGAGGCAGCTTTGGTTTCCAATCCCAAGGTACCTTAGACAGTGAAAGACTTTCGAAACACAACACATCGTTCATAACATAGTTCACTCAAACTTGAGAGTAGCTAGAAAAAGTTAAAATGAACATTGTTATTAGAATTTAGAATGGTCCACCAGAACAGAGTAGAGGACAAGAAGTTGATTGGTTGGATCTATCCCCCGAAAAGCGCGAAACAGCCTTCCAGAGAGAAACCCAAAAGAGTACACAAATGATTCACAAGACACATATAGGGTCAAACACCACCGTGATGGAAAGAAAAGTTGGTGGTCCCCCGATCTTTATTCCCCATTTCTAAATCTGATCCTCCGGAAGGGGATCAACACTGATATCTTTGCTTGGATTATTGCTTTCCATATTAACACCACTACTAGCACCGGGAGAACTTGAGTCTTCTTCTTGTGGAGGCGCCTGGGAGGCATTGAAGCATTCGACGGCAATCACGGCCGAGATGATAAAGGAAATCCACGAGAAGTAGTACAAATTGCCAATGGCTCGCCCAGGACCACTGTTGGAGGTAATGTACGCCACACCAAAGGTATTCATCACTGTCAAGAGGCTGGAAACGGCGAATTCCAAGGTGAAGGGTGTAGCCGACGAGCAAACGAGTTTGACGGCCACCACCACCAGGGAGAAAAAGACCCCAATGGCGCCAAGAGCAATGGCAAATTTGGTGCGCGTGCAATAGGCAGTCGGAAATTGTACCTCATCATTCTCATTAGCGTCACAGTCTTGAGTAAAGACGCGAGCCGAAGATCCCATAACGACCATGGCAGCCGCCAACATACCAGCCCAATGCGTCAATCGCGAGGCACGTCCCTTCATGGCATCTACCAAGTCCAACCCATAGGCCGATCGCAGATAGCTGACAAAGAGAACAATGGCCAATACGAAACCGGCCCAGGAAAAGTAGTACAAGTTGCCGTTGTTGACTTGATTGGTATCGGATTGTACAGCGCCCAAATCATTGTCGGTATTGGTGACAATGGACACGGTGGCCGTCCAGAATCCCACCAACAAAAAGGTCAAGAGGCCTTCGATTTTGCTTCCGACCACAATTGTCGACGCCACCGGAATCATGTGGGCGACCAACACCAAAGCAGTCACGGAAAAGGTAATGGCCGAACAAGCCACTGCCCACTTGGCCGCCGAATTGGCATCTTCCAAGTCGTTTTTCTGTGTCATAGAACAAAGCAACAACAGTGAGAGAAATGATCTAACAGAGGCAACAAGGGCAATGGCTAGTACAAACGTTTCGCATACTTCGATCAAGTGATTCGTGCTTGGAACAGGAGACGCTTTTGGAAACAACTCTTGGCAAAGGGATACACGGTGCTTGAAGCCTCGAACCATTGTGCCAGAGCTACGATGCCCCTGAATGGACCAGCAAACAAAGACACACAATGGCTGAACGTACCACTTCGACGGAAGATTTCAATGTGACAACACTGCACATCATCAGAAAGACCCAAGTCGTGAAACGAGGAGATCGCCCTTCGTCGGAAAGGTATTCACCGGTATCGGAATTGATCATCGTCATGGTGTCGTTGTAGTGGTAATTGGCTTCGGGTCCGTCTCAAGAGCGATAAAGGAGAAGGTTGATCTCCCTGCAGGAACGTTGGAGATGGAATAATTGAACAGAGAGTGAATGTATGATTGTGTTCCTGTGACACCCTTGGTGTTGTGTGTTCTTCCAAATTGTGGGAAGGCACGAAAAGATCCGAATTGAATCCGTTTGGTGAAACGCGCGACACCGAGCCAGGTTGGGTGGGACGTGTTTGGAATTGCCCCGTGCAATGGGCATAGCTCTTGATCGCACGCCGGTCCAGCACTCGAGTCCTGTTGGATGGAGTCGATAATCAGCCAGCACGATCTAACTAGGTATATTGGATGTACCGTATGTATAGTCTTTAAATGGACGAAACAAGCAAAAACTTTTTCAATCGAAGATGTCGTCTCTCGTGTCAACCTCTTTCGGAGTCTCTCACATTCTTGGGTTCTCTAGTTTGGTTCACCTTTATCCTTTCTGTTCGGTCTGCCTTCCCTAAACTTCTTGGACCATGCAAGACATACAAGTTGCTTGATGATAGTCTTTCTAAATCGTCGTAACGGAACGAAATTAAGTTTGATGCTTGTACTAATTCCCCACATTCGATACTTTGGCAAGCGACACTGTCAAGTGGCACCAAGTAAATGCCTCGCTTCCGAATTCTGTACTGCAGGCAGATTGGTTTCACGACGTTCCAGTTTCCAAAAAAAAAACCGTTTGCTGCCTCTGTTCGTTCTACCTATTACTTAGGCTGTTTCGGAAAAGCTTCCTGGCTTGGTCATGCGTGCTCCAGGTGCCGGCCACTCGTCCAACCAATTGTCTTGGTTGTCAAAGGCTGGTACGGGTACCAAGGTACCGGCCATGGCCCGTTGGGGAAACAAAATGCCATTGAGATGATCAAATTCATGTTGGGCGACGCGAGAGGCCAATCCATCCAAGGTAACCGTGGTCTCTTCCAGGACTAGACCACCATTCTTGTTGTTGCTGTCGTCCAGAATTCGATGGCCTTGCAATTGGACTTGTTTGGGTCGTTCGACCCATCCCCGCATGCCGGGGACCGACAAACAACCTTCCCAAAACCAACAGGTATCGGTTTCGTTGACAAAGGTGAGGGTGGGATTGATCCAAAATTGAAAGGGAAAGAGCGGAGCTGCGGGATACCGTGCTTGTGCGGCCGTATCTTGAGCCTCAATGCCCATGGAAAAGATCCGGGTCCGCCATCCCACTTGACTAGCGGCAATGCCAATGCCACCATACTTTTTTTGACATTGCTTGAGCATGGTCAATTGTTGTTGCATTTCTTCTTGTTGCATCATGGCATTGGGCATTTCATCATCATCCTCCACCGTGGTGGGAGGGAGTTCGTAGGGTGGACAGGGTGTCATGAGATGACGATCACCCAGGAGAACAAGGGAGGGCAAAAAGTCGAGGATCTCATTCTTGTTGTTGCCGTCGTCGTTTGGATTCGAAGGAATGTTGCGACTCATGAGGGATGCCACAGTACTGGAAATAGACAAGGCAGTTGTAGTCGTAGGTATGCCACCACCACCACCACGAGCAATAATACCGTGGAGGGGTGGTGGACTGCCGATTCCTCGGGTGATGCTTCCTCCTCGGATACTATTACTGCTTCGGCTGCTCAGCAAATTGACCAACAGAGAGAAGCGACAATATCTCATAAGATCTCTTCTTCTTCTCTCAAGATGCGCTTCTCTAGTAGGTTTCTTTGTTCGTTGGTGTTTTCCAGAAGCCACTGGATTTTGGCCGATAAAAGCAATATTCGGGACTCAATCTACTCCTACTAGATCGTGACTGACGCACCTACTCTTCTACTTTTCGTTATGACCAATGACAATGGCAGAAGATGGAGCATCCTACAAGGGCAGTGGATTCATGTTGATGACTGATTATACACCTTGCGCAATGAAACTAAAGATAATTATGTAGATGAGACATGTAAAAGAATGGAAATGAAAAGAAACGGCCTCCTTCTCTCTGGCGAATTGGCAGCAGCTGCGAGGACGCTCGAAATAATCATACGGTCGCACTCAACACTCAACAGAAGGAAACGAACCATGAAGCAAAGCAAACCATGTGTAACATGCAATGTTCCAACCGGAACCAATATTTTTGAACCCCTTGTGATTGGACAAACCCTCTCCTCGCCTTAGTCCGTGTTGTCATCGCCCCGAATGAATTCGTCGTCGGCAGCATTGTTGTTGTTACGGAGAAAGGCTTCAACTTCCTGGTCACTGGGAGCATCGAACTCAGGAATCTCAAACAAATCCTTCATGGCTGTCATGGTGGCACGTTTCTCATCGCGAGGAGACAAGCGCTCCATGGAGCCCCTACCAAGGGTGGCCTTGTGTTTCTGAATTTCCAACAAGCGCTCTTCAATGGTCCCCTCCATGTACAAGCGATTCACGTGAACCACACGTTCTTGACCGATACGGTGGACTCGATCGGCCGCCTGAAATTCCAGGGCCTGATTCCACCAAGGATCCATGAGGAAGACATGATTCGCTCGCGTAAGATTGATGCCCACTGCTCCAGCGTTGATCGAACACAACATGATCCGAGGACCATCGTCCATACCAAAGTTAATCAATGCCGTAACACGTTGACTTGCGGACATTTGTCCATCAAAGCGAGTGAAAGCAATACCATTGGCGTCTAGAACTCGTCCAATCTCCTTCAACAGAGAGGTGAAGGAGCTGAAAATGACACCTTTTTCGTCTTGACGAATGGCTCCAATCATTTTCACAAGTTTCGCAATCTTGGGAGAAGGGCCAAGATCCAACGACTGAGCCTCTTTTACCAAAGACATGCCTCGAACGCTGTTGGTGATAGCGTCGATTTGACTCTCAGTGACATTCTTCTTTTTGACTGCATCGACGTAAAGCTGCGAGTAACCTTGAAGCGTTTTCAAAAGGTGGAGGCCGTCAGTTGGGCTGTAGCGGACTGATTCGTTAACTTGCTGGGCAATCCCAAGGACTTTCTTGGGAAATTCCACGGGGAAAATGTTGCTGCTGCAACATGCCTGCCGAATTCGCATGCAGATGAGAAAGGCACAACGTCGTCCTTCAAGCCGAATCTCAGGATCCTCGGCATTCCAAACAGCAGCAAGGCCAGCTTGTGTGATCTTGTAGAGGGCATCGTAGATTTGTTTGTGAGGACCACTTTTGAAGCCGACCTTGACTATCTTGATTTGCTTTTTCGGCAATCCAAGGTCTGTGTCCTTCTTGGTTCGGCGAAGAGAGATATGCGCCATGGCGAGTCGAAGGCGGCGCAAACCACACGGACGTCCATTCTTGATCATGTCCGTAATGTACTTTTGAAACATGGTGTGTTGGTTGAGGGGCTCTACACTGAAGAAGGCCATGAGAGCATAGAGGTCATCTGGACGATTGACGTAGGGTGTCCCAGTCACGGCGACCTTGTTCGATGCAGTGATGTTGGAGATGGCCTTGAATGTCTTGGCTTGATGATTCCGGATCTCATGCGCCTCATCCAGGACAATGCGGAGGTACTTGAGGTAGAAGAGAGTTGGCTTCAAGGTGCCTTCCATCTTCGCGTTTTGAAACAAATCATAGTCCGAGCGCAAAGTACCATACGAAACAAAGACGACATTGTATTGACCATTGGCGATATCCGCAATATGCCCAAACCGATTTGGACCTGAAGGAGAAAGAGAGAGATTGTGATGATGGGTGAGTTGGACTTGGCTGAGAATTTTTCACTAGCTCTGGTACCATACCTGTGTAGATACAGTATTTTAGATATCCTGCCTTAATGTGCTTATCGACTTGTGTTACCCAAGTCGCCATTGCAGAAACAGGGCACACGACAAGGGTCACTGGTGAAGCATCTTCCACCCTTGGTGCATGAAACATGATGAGAGAAAGAACTTGGAGGGTCTTACCCATTCCCATATCTGCGAGAAAAGGAAGAAAGTGTGATCATGAGACCAACGAAGCAATACATTCACACGCTAAAATGTGAGTACGTACCATCGGCGAGAAGAGCACCTTGAAACGAGTTGGGTGGTCCATCTCGCTTATGCTTCCCCGTGAGGACACATCGGTACACGGTCATCCCATTGGCGTTGGTCATTTCGGTGTAGAAAGGATTCGGGCGTTGGGATGTTTCTTGGGCGATGAGCCATCGTAGTCCATCTTTTTGATGGGGCTTTAGTTTCGTCTTGAGGACATGATCAGCTACACCAAAATTCATCTTGGGTAGCTTTCGGATCTTTGCGGCATCTTCTTCATCAAACATTTGGTCGAGATAGGCTTTCTGGGCTTCTTCGTCAAGAATTTCCGTTTCATCGTCAGGGTTGTCGTAGAGTTCGATCGAGTTTCCTCCAGCTTTTCCGGTCATTTGGCTGTTGTTGGTAGCCGGTAGATTCCATCCACTCGTATTGGCGGGGATGTTCTCATTCATCGTGGTGAACTACTGCAATGGTCGTGACATGATTGTTCCACTTCCACCTTGCGATACCTTTGTCTCTCGTTTGGTCTTCCCACAAACAAAAAAGTGGGCCTGTTGTGAAGCTGTGATGTGAAGATGCTTCCGCTTCCCGCGCATGGCCAGCAATGTCCACGCAAGCCGGTCATTCGTTTTCGAGAAGTGACCTGATTCGTCACACAGACCCCGCGGGGCGAATGAATAATGAATGCGTACTCTACCCGTGAAGTTTTCCATTTGCTACAATACAAGTGGCTATTGGCCGATGAACACCTGAACAAAGATTCGTTGTTCATCATTCCCGAGTAGCCCGCGTAAGGCTACCCGCCGGCACCAACAGCACCACAATTCGTAATTTGAATCGCTGGGAGACGAATTGCATGACTCGTTTGCAAGACACATGTTTATGTTTGCGCATCTTGCAGTTGTTTGGAATTCTGGTATGGATACAAAATACAAACCAAACACACAACTGCTCGCATTGCACATTGTGTGTACGTCAACGCTTCTCAGAGCATGGTAGGAGTATCGTATTACTCAGTGTGGCACCCTACGAAAGGACCGTGAAACCCAAACTGTTGTAAACCTCGAAAGGAAGAAAGACTCCAATAAGCATCGAAATATTGCAATGGATGTACATCTAAAGGTAGCATTGAATCCTCCACCAGAGAGTATCGGACAATTCCAAGAGACTTGAAGGCGAAGTACTCCGACATGGTGGACTAGCTAAGGACCATCTTACATACATAGCACAGATAGCCCATGACTATGGATCGATCAGTGCACGGACGAACGTCAGCCGATGACCACACTGCGGCAACACCGACAGCACCTCAACACAGCACCGATCAAGTCGCTCTGTGTGTCGTCTCTATTGGAATAGCACCAACTCCTCCTTCTCTGTTCTTCTTTGTTGCAATTCACAATGAACATTTCAAATGCATGGGACAAAGCGTGGGGGCGCCTCCACAATTACTACCATCCCATGTTTCGACAAGGAAGGTCCGTACGCACGTCTGTCGTCCTTGGGTGTTGTGGATTGCCGTTGTTGTTGTTGTTGGGTTCCAAAAATGATTGGCGTTGTTGTTGTTGATCGTGGGTTCCATACCAGGAGAAGAAGGACAAACTCTCACATTGTTTTCGTTTTGGGTCTCGTGCGGCTATTTTTTTTCAGTGTTGTCCCCCTGTGGCACATCATGTTGTTTGTGTCCGCCACCATGTATTCGGTCAACTACTTTGCCTACAAACGTAAGTGCGAAAAGAGTGGGCTGCCGTTCTTTTTGTTGTATACAAACTAACGAAATGAATACGTGTGTGGCTGTGATGCACAGGTTCCGTCATTGAACACAAGAAGGATGTAAAAAAGACTGCCTTGAAGGAGTACTATGAGCGACATGGCGGAGGTGATCACCATTAAACAACCGGAAAAGGAGATTGGAATGCCCGTACTTTATCAAATTCGTATGACTATTTTATTAAAGAATCATGCAGATTCTTGGACTGGATCTATTTCAACTGTACTCCTCCAGAATTGCGTCGAATGTTCCGTTTTGTTTCGTTCCTGTTGTTCGGGGAGTCCCTGGTGTGTTGTTTGCTTGGGGACGAGAGTATTATGCATGATGTGGTGAGCATGCTGGCAGTATTGTAGTGGATACAATGTCTTTGATTTTATCTGGAACTTTGTTGTTGGTTGATTGGTTTATTCGGCAATGCGGCTTGGTAGTAGCAGAAGAGGTGATGATCCATTGGAAGAAATCACTGCGATCCCCACAGAGATTGTACGTCCGTTGAGATTGGAACGCTGTGTACTCCAATCAATTGTGTGACAGTCGTCGTTTGTTCTACTTGCATCATGGAGGAGGCCGTTCAACAGTTCCCCCAATTGTGATGTATTTCAGGACACTGAGCTCGAAGCATGTTATAGTTATTGTCTCACGAAGTGAACCTGCGCTCTATCCTATAGTTTGTATCGAACCAAGGGATTCAGCCATCGATTGGTGTGCCTAGGTGGAAACGTGGAGCAAACTAGTTGCTAGTTGCGTTAGGTTGTCGTGAGATTAAAATTCATTGAGAAACGGATCATCTCCCACCTAGTTTGTATGGCAATCTGGATTCCATCTATTCCTCGCTTTTGGGCTCTTCGTCGGGAATTGGTTCTGATGTTGTTGTTGTCGTTGGTTCCGTCGGTGGCAGGGGTTTGGTACAGGTGAGCAAATCAAATTTGATGAGTCCCATGCGATATCCTCGCAACATGAGAAACATGGCATAGGCGCCCCGAATGGTGGAGGGTCCGGATTTGACGAGTCCCCACAGTGACTTGAGATTGAGCGAGGATTGAATGACAGCCTTCCAAAAGGGCGCAATGATATAGGACCAATCTTCTCGTTGGACCTGAGTCGCACCGCCAATCTCTTGCAACCAGTGGACATAGTCTTTGCCACTGCACCATTGAGGCAAATAATAGGCGCGATTGATCCGATCCAACAAGCGGGTTTCGGCTCGTGTCAAGGCGGTTTCGTCGTCGGCCAAGTCGCGATGCGTCCAGGTGACAAGAATAATGCGTCCTCCCGGTTGACAGACACGAAACAATTCGGAAACAAATTGCGGTTTGTCGGGCATGTGTTCGCCCGATTCCAAACTCCAGACCAAATCAAAGGAATTGTCGGCAAAGGGCATTTGCAAGGCATCCGCCACTTGAAAGGAACATTGCGAGTCCAATCCTTGTTGGGCCGACAATTCATTGGCGCGACCAGCTTGGTAGGGACTGAGGGTAATGCCTTGCACCTTGGCCCCGGGGTATTGGCGCGCAATGTGTCGCGACGATCCACCAATGCCACATCCGACATCGACGACCGATGTGACTTTTGTCGTGGTCGAGTCCACATGGGACCACGCTAGGACTTGATCAATCAAATCAATTTGAGCTTGTTGATGATCGGTTCGATCTTCGGGAACATAATAGCCATGATGCATGTGTTCGCCCCAGACTTCTTCCCACAATTGCGACGATCGATCGTAAAACCCGGCAATGCCCAATTTCAATTCGTCACGGGTCCGTTCCTTGCGTCCCCGGAATAAAGTGCCGAGTCGTTGCCGCAAAGATTTTCGAGTTTTCGTCGTCGTCGTTGTCGATTCGGCATCCATTGTGGTCGTTGTAGTCGATGGTTCCGTCGTGGATGCCGCCAGTTTCGTGACGCATGGTGTGGTGGAGGTGGTCGAACTCGAACTGGAGGCACTGATGCTATTCGTCGATGCAGCGGTTGCGGCCATAACAAAGGACCAACTGGGGTGTGGAAGGGCCACCGCCAAAAGCAGCACCAACGACAGCACTACCGTCCCTCGTCGTGGTGGAAGCAGTGTTACAGCAATCGACATGATGATGATGGTGATGATACTACACTTGACGTTTGCGTGATGGGCTCGAGATGTCCACAGTCTCTCTCTCTCTCTAAAAGGATGATGCGTAGAGGTGTATACCACAAAGGAGACGAATGACAAAGATTGCGCATCTGGTGCCAAATGCCAAAGTACGCGATCTTGCAAAGGGGCAAAGATCTGCGTCATCGCCGGTCGCAAATCTCGCCGCTGATGATTCCGTCGCGGATAGGTCCCTGTCCCGGGGCACAGCTCCTAAGGTTAGGAGGCTATGTCTATAATCTTGGAGTCCATCCCATATCCTCCTAGCCTATTCAGTCTACCCGCAAGGCGATTACCGTTCGAGTGGGTCCATGCGGCAGCGTTCTAGCCTCCCTTCTTCGATACTCCTCAAGAGAGAAGAGCCTCGAGTACATTTACCGATCTAGCTTTCCCAAGAAGCTTTGCGAGGGGGGTCGGGATTGCAGTTTCGGACATGCCGTGTGGTAGTGTTGATGAGAGGGATATGGCGAAAAGAGAGTTTCACAAGGAACTCGCAAAAGAAGAGAGAGTAGGAGTCTCCCTGCTGGAAACCTCCATGGTTGAGGAGGAATGGAAACACATTCCAAGAGACTGCATGCGAATACTATTACGTTTCGACAGTTGCAGCAGTAGTACGGATGCAGTTCCATCGATCACTGCTACCGCCACAACAAAGTACTCCTACCTAGAGGTATAGTCTGTCACTCCTTTGTGGTCCAGCAGTGCGTCTCGGGACAATGATACCAAGAGAGGTCTGATACTGCATGACGCTTCCCAACCACGGCAGTCTACAACTTGGTCGCAGTCGTCGGCAAGATGTAGATGTGAGACGACACCACTGTCGCGTGGTTTCTGTAACAAGACGCCCAATTTTGAAGATCTCTCTCTAGCCTCACTTCTCGTAGCTCTATGTTTTGTATAGTATAATGTTCCACATGGCGTTCATCGAAGCTTCATTCTTCAAATTCTCGTAATCGTGATTAGGATGCACAATGTAATCCCCCGCGTCTGTGGATCATGAGAATTATTGATTCAGATCTAAGCTGCAATAACAGTGATTGGACTCTGGATTCATGACTCTTATGCGACTATATCTAATATATACGACCGATGGGACGTAATCCATGATGTCTCGTTCCGAAAGATCAATCGTGTCAAACCCACACAAATGTCTGTTAGACTTTCACTCCAAAGATTCAAACGTGGTGGTGTTGAATCCTTAGAGGCCGAGAGTGAAGGAACAAAACGAAAAGGATACCACACTACAGAAAAAGAAGAGACAAGACGACAACGTTGACAACGATACCCCATTCTCCGTGTGTGTGACGCAACTAGCGATTTCGATCTTTTCGTGAAGCAAGAGATTGTACTCTTTTGCCTATTCCATCCACAGACCAATCGCGCCAACCTCAAGCCGTAACCATGAGCAGTAACAACAACAGCAAGGCGGGCCAGTACACGGCGGTCGAAACGAGCGACATTGAAGCAACTTCAGCGTCCTTGGTACCTCAAGTGGCCGTCGAAGCCAAAAAGTTGTCGGTCCAAGTCACGGCTCCGTCAGATTTGCAACAAGGATTTGCCCTCAATGTGCAAGTCGATGGCAAAGCGGCCGTGGTGATTGTGGTACGTATGACATATACAAATATGGTCTCGTGTGTGGAGTCTGATTTGGTGCAGGTTTGTGAACATGGTATCGTTGGATTCAATTTGGGTGCCGTGTTGATTTGGTGTCGAGTATAGTCCGTGTGAAGGAATCTAGTGGAACAATCTCATATACCTCTCTTATTATTGCTCTTGATGATACTTCTAATGATGACGATGACAACGACGGTGGTGAATGACTGGGTGCTGTTGGTTTTTGTTGGTAAACGGAACGAACGCGCTCCTCTCTCCTTTTCAAAACACCGCTATTCCGCTATTCATTATTTGGTTCCTCTATTGGAATATTCGATACTATTAGCCTCGTGGTGGCGTTTCCGCCGGCGAATCTTTTGTGGGACCGGTCGAATTTATCAATCCTCACGATGCATCGACGGCGACACGAGGTGTGGATGGCATTCCAGTGGGAGAATGGCGGACTGGATTTTGCGATTGTTGTACCCATGGCTTTTTTCATCCCTTGTGGATCATGACGTGGTGTTATGCCGCTCTGCCCCTGGCTCAAGTCCAAACCCGATTGAATTTGAATTTGTGGGCGGAAGAAAAGAGTACTAGTAGTACGACGAATCAGAACAACCGCGGTCCCAGTACCTTTCGCTGGGCCATGATTATCTTTTGTGTTTGGATGACCAGTGTCCGTGGATTGCAAGCCTTGTACAAGGCCTTGGCACCCAATGTGCCCACCATGACCATGAAGGAGGTGGTCCAATATCCCGTCAATCATGTCAATCAATCCGTTCTGAGTTTGGGAACGGTGGAAACGATTTTTGATGTCTTTGTCGTGGCCTTTTTATTGGGATCCGCCTGTTATTATCGCTGCTTTTTGGATCAACCGACGTCCTTTCGATTCTTGTTGGGCACGCTCTTTTTGGTCACGATTGGTATGGATAGTATTGGCTTTGTGGTGGGGTTTGTCGCCGGTTTTGAAGATGGCATGGATCAAAGTCAACATCCCTCGACAACGCCTGAAATCGATTATGTGACGGTTCCGGGTGCCGCACGGTTTGTGGCCATGGTCCATCAAGGGTTGCTCTGGGCCATGCGTCTCTTTATTATTATTGTCGGTACCAAAACCCGCATGCACGTGCGTCGAAAATATGCCATTCCCGGCGACGATTGCACCGATTGTTGTTGCATGGTCTGTTGTCCCTGCTGCACCGTGATTCAACTGTCCAATCATACCGCCAATTATCATGAAACGCCCATGGATTATGGAGCCGAAGATGGACTGCAAGATCCCAACAATTCGTCGTCCTCCCAGTTTAAGGACCATCCGCCTCCCATGGCCGTGGCCATGCCCGTCATTTCGTCCGTTGTCTAGAACGACCAAGGAGGCAGTCCAATGGGCATGGTGTGGGGGGACGCTGTTTTCTTGTGTCACCCTACTCTCTTATACTTTATATCGAGAATAGCTCGTCATTGCATAATCCACACACGATGGAGAGTAACAAAGGTTTAATTACTAGTTGCATGCGTTTTGTTCCGATTCTCTGGGAGCATTGGAAACAACAACTTTGGCAATAGGAACAAGGTGAATGGGCCAACCAGTCGATGCATGCCCCCCACACCCGACTATTTTCCTGTGCACACACGCACACACCAGAGACAAACGAATGGTGTCTCGATTGTTGAATTAGTGTATGGCATTCCACCTGAAAGAGACAAGAACAACACGGCATTCCACCTGAAAGAGACAAGAACAACACGGCGGAACCAAAACCACGCCCCACGTGTCCCTCTGTGTGCACAGCAGCAGCATCCTTCTTTCGACTCTGGTGAGCGTGTCAGCGTTTGCTGTGGTTTCTGGTTGGTTCATCCACAGAGGGAGAGGATGGATGATTGGTCAAGTGTCCTGCACAGAGAGAGAAAGAGAGAGAGAATCATTCTTCCGTTCCCCTATTCCGCCGTAGCTAAGGGTATGAGGATGATGATAGAGGGATATCTACTAGGAGTAGCTACTCCTCCTAGGAGTAGGAGTAATGGAAAGATGCGAATAGCGGGAACCGGGATAGAGAATTCGGGACACAACAAGTGACCTATATGAGACCCAAAGACGACACAAATCTTCCTTCCGCCCGTCCGCCCCATACCATCACATACGCACCACACACACCATCGTATTTTGTTTTTGTTCTCTTAAAGATCCATCGATCTCGTCGTTCGCTCTCTTTGCTTGGTGTGTCCAGTAGAGAAACAACACACCAAAAGAGAAAGAGAGAGAGAGAAAGGGGTGTGAAGGACTCGTGTGTGTTCTCCCACGTTGGTTTCAGTTCCGACCAACAAAAGCATATATATGACAGAGGATGACATTCGTCGTGAAGAATAGCAGCAATAACAACACAAGAATACCAAGAAGGAGGAGGAGGACCATGGTGTTGTCGTTGTCATCGTCGATAATGGTCGCCCTATTCCTCCTTTGGGTGAGATTGACAATACTGATTCCATCCATGGTGGTACAGGCGTTTGACAGTATGACCGTGTCGTCCTACAAGAATTTCTTTTGGTCGTCTCCGGATTGGGCCCAACGACGACCCGTTTTTCCCTCCTCTTGTTCCAGGCTACCACTCTTCTCTCGCACGTCCTTGTTCTCCTTGTCGTCGTCGTCTTCGTCTACCAATGAGGCAGCATTTACCACTCCTTCTACGAGCGATTCATCCTCGTCATCCTCCTTCTTGTCGACGCCCTTGCCCTTGCATACCTTTGCCGGACAAGTCGAACAGGCCTTGACGGTGAATTTTGGGGCTGAGCACGTGGATCGTGTCTTGCACTGTTGGCGTCGATTGGAGGCCAATGTGGAATATCAACAACCCGTCGTGTTGCAGGACGACGACAACGACAAGAAGGACCGTCTGGACACCACCACCAGTCGAGTCGACGACGACGACCCCATTCCCGTCACTCGCACAACCGAGGATTTGCGAGTGCAGCAGTGTCATTCGCATGTACCAGGATTGACGGTCCAGGAATTTTGGAAAGACGCCACCACATCCACAACCACCACCACTAGACCCGACATGGCGTGGGCCATCGAGTTGCAAAGCAAATTTGGAGCCGCCATTTGTCAAGAATTTACAAATGTCATGGAACGGAATGCACAGACCTTGTCGGAAGAGGGCAACAATGTGTGGTCGGCCGCCTTGACCGAGGAAGCGGCGGCGAATTATGGACGTGGCTGGAAAACCTTGGTATTAATGGATCGGGGTGTCTGGGACGAGACCAATGTCCAATTCTTTCCCCAAACGGCACGGGCCATTCACGAGGCGGGTGTTCCCGCCGTTGAAGTCTTTTTTGCCCGCATGGATCCCTGGGCCACCATTCCCACGCATTCCGATCAAACCAATTTTGTCCTGACCAGTCATTTGGGCATTCAAATTCCCAGTACCACAACGACAACGACAACGTCACCCAATGACGACAAGGACATGGACGACAACGACAACAACAAGGACACTGTCCGCCGCCGCTATTGCGAATTGCGAGTGGGCAATCAAGTCGAGGCCTGGCAGGCCGGTCATGTCATGGTCTTTGATACCAGTCTCCAACACAATGCCGTGAATTGGACACCCGAACCGCGGACCATTCTCATGATGCGTGTGTGGCATCCCGAGTTGACCACTATCGAAAAACAGGCCTTGCAATTTATTTGGGATTGTTTGGACGTGCCGGAATTGGCCACCACCAGTGTCCATGGACCCCCCGACCAAACACAAGCCTTGCTTCAACAAGCGAAAGAACGACGCGCCGTTCCGCAAGTTGTATTGGACACTTTGACAACAACAATCGATTTGAAAAGTTCCATGGGATTTGGTGGTACCACGAACCGCCGTACCACTCAAAAGAAAAAGGGACGCAAAAAGAAATAACGACACACACACAAAATGTCTACCGGCAGAATGTAGAAAAAGATTGAGATGATCCGCAACGACAGGCTCTCTCGATTTGTAATTCGTAATTCCTACATGGAGGATGCAGACTTTATATACATTTATACTATAGGTAGAGATAGGGTGGAGACAGAGTGTGGTTCAGAAATGACACACGATCCTGTCGCTTGTTCTTCCAGTATATAGTGTGCAGGAAACCTTTCCTGACCGAGGAACCACCACAACACTATACCTACACCACAGACGAGTTTGTGTCGTCTCTCATAGGGATATATCGGTAGGAGTGGTTTTTGTTACGCTGCTTGCGTCCAGGCGGCGGGTCGATACGAATCGCGCTGCACGGAATCTCCTTGCAAGGAGCCTGTCAAAGACGTGAGACGACAATCGTGTGAGTTGTGTGAGTCCCAACAAAAGTCTCGCTCGTTCAATCGCTCTCTCGGTTTTCATCCAAGCACGTTTGGTTTCGTACCGTCATTTTTTTGAAAGAGTCCAAAGAGTCGGTCGGCGGTAAAAAAGAATTTTTGATAATAATGTTTGCCATTGCGATGATGATAATGATGTCGTCGACTGCCGGTCACGAATCCAAAGGGGACGACATTTTGGGGCGACCAGGGAAAATCAAAGCCACAATGCAATTCCGTCAACAAAAAGGTAATCACCATATTGTACAGGGTCCGGGCCACGGGATGGACGCCCAAGAGATTGAGGGCCACAATGGAACAACCGACATCAAACACTTCTTCGGCAATGCTGAGACGGACTTGATCGCAGGCTCGCACTTCGGTCGATTCGTGATGTTTGGCATGAATGGTCCGATATAAAAAGGGAATCTTGTGCATGAGAACATGCCCACAAAAAAAGAGAATATCGTACAAGAGCAGTCCACCGGCAATGCCCCCGACAATCCCAACCGTGGTGGGGGCCCCAAAGCCTCCAATCCGACGATGTCGGCGCGGTGCCACAATATCCCAGACCAACAAGGGGGCGGCATAGACCCAAAATTCCAATATCCAGGCTTGCCAATGCCATTTGGAATGCGTCACGGGTAACAAGGCGTCCGATTCGTCGTCGTCCTGGTCGTCCTTGTCGACGGATGCTCCTTCTTGTGGCAGCAGGCTGCGTCGTTGTCGTTGACGTTGACGTCGTCGTTTGTCGGCTTCGTATCGATCTTGGAGTCGATATTGTTTCCAGGGATGAATCCGGCCTTGCGCATCGGCCCGACGGACCAACTTGTCGGCCAGTCCAAAGGCATGAATGAAAATGCCAAAACAGGTAATGGCCCAACACCATTCCCAACTATCGGTGCGAAAAATACGAGCCGGCAAGGCCGACGACTGCAACAAGTAATCCCAAAAGTTGACCAGCTGCGCATCCAAGTGGGACCGGGCCAACCAGAGGGACGCAAAACAAGTCGTCACGACGACACGCCATTGCCAAATGGGATTCTTTTGGAAGGACCGGCCAAACTGCTTTAATTTGGTTTGAAACAAAGAAGAAGAAGATTCCTCCTCCTTGTTCCACACGGGAACCGACACGGTGGTGAGTTGCGTCGGAGATCTGGTCGTTGTGGATGTTGTGGTCGACAAAACCCTGGGAACTGTCCGAGAAGGAAGAGCCACCCGCAAGGGAGAAGAGGTCGACTGAAAGCCCGCAACGGGGGAAAGAGCCATGTGCAGGGCCACTACGACGAGTGCGGCCGTCCTTGCCAAAACACCGTGCGCTCTCATGGTGTGGTGGTGGTGGTGATTGATAGTCGACCGCTCAATGGGAAGCTGCAATGATGGAGATCAAAAGGTCACTAGAGTTCGTTGTGGTGAGTCAGATCTGGACGCTCTCTACACACATCACAAGAGACAATGATGGACGTATTGAATGTACGGATACATACTCATCACTCATCTGATGTTTTTTGCTTTTTTTCTTGCGCCATGGCAAAACAGTCAGTCGTAAGTGGACGAGAGTGCCGTCAGCCTCTCCGTCACTATCAATCAAACTGTAGTTCAGTCGCGTGAAATGAGAATGACGTCACATGGGGGCAATACTACATCAAAAAACGGTTCGGAACTGCGCGCAGGGCGAGAGTGAGAAATGACCCGTTTCTTGTCCAGATTTGATGGGGCGGAGTGTGCCTTGCTGCCAGGGAATACTCAAGTAGACGAGACCATTTCTACTAATACAGTCGTCGAAGAGAAGACTCGATACTACCAAGGCACTCAGTCTACCTATTCGTTGGACGAGGAGGAGGAGGACGACGACAAGCGCAAATCGTCGGCATCGACTCGTACGACCGCATTGTCGGGCAAGGAGGCAATCAAATCTTCCAAGGCTCGTTGGACCCGTTCGTCCATGCTGGTGGTCGTTGTAGTTGTACTGGTTGTTGTGGAGGTGGAACTGGTCGTGGTGATCCCTCGTTTGCCTTCAATGGTTATGACGGTTTTGTAATCGGTTTGATTGACAAAGGGATAACTTCCAAACACGACACCTTGATCTTCGTGTCGTTCTACCACTTGATTCAATTGCGACACAATCGTCGTTTCTTCTTGCGATAGCAAGACTTTGAAACTGGACGAGCGGGGAGGACGCTTGGTTGTGGTGGTTGTCGTTGGGGATGGATACGCCAAGGAATACAAGACTTGCTTCAGTTTGGGTTCAAAATAGTCGGGAATGCCGGGTAAAATAAAAATGTTACGACATTGTAAAATGGGCCAAATCTTGGGTGGAGGCTTGTCCTTGTCATTGTCGTCATTCGTGAGAGGCATGGGCAAATACCGCAATTGAGCATTCTGGGGCAAGGTGGCCATTTTGAGTTGGGCCAGGGACATTTGGGACCGATCGACCAGAGCCGGTCGATCGGTTGACGACAATGACGACGACGACGAGCCCATTTGATCCCACAAGAATTGTGCCATTTCGACATTCCATTCCAACTCACAGCCCAAGGCGGACGCTACACTCTTGAGAGTGACATCGTCGTGGGTGGGACCAATGCCTCCCGAGGTGACAATGTAGTCGACGGACGGATCCTGCAACAAGCGTTCCAGTTCACTGCGAATGACGGGTTCGTCATCGGAAATGACGGAAACACGATGCAAGGCGACCGTCTCGTAGGTTCGGAGTGTGGCGGCTGTGACTTGGGAATTGGTATCGACCGTATAACCCTTGAGAATTTCATCCCCAATCACCACCAAGGCAATCGATGTCACATCCGTCTCCTTGTGGTGATTGTCGTTGGTGGGATTCGTGGCGGCTACGGTTCTTGTTTTGGTATTAGTAGTAGTATTGGGCACGGTGGACCACGTGGACGTCATGGAGACATTGGAAACGGTCGACGACAAGGTCTTGGGAGGACTCACCACGTTTCGTGGGGACGACGACGACTGGGTCGTGTTGGCCTGGTTCTTGGTGTCGTTGGGTTTGGAGGCCGAGGCCCGTCCGGCACGTTCCAGACTGTAATCCGTCAAGTTCCAGGCGGGCCAATACGAGTGGTCGTTGTCGTTGTTGTCCGTGGTGGTTTCGGAGGATTTCAACAGGGCCGGATTGGGCAGGGTATCATGAATGGTCCCCAAACTGGTATATCCCTGTTGGTACAAGCGACAAATGGGCAAGTGGGTTGGTGGTGGTGGTGGTTCTTGTTTTGGTTCGTCCTTGTAGTCGTCATGGTCGTTTGGAACGGGATGCAACAAAAAGTCCCAGACGGTCCCATAGTCCCAGCCGGTATGCAGGAGGGGATTGACCCGTAAAAAGGGTGGCATGTACGAGGCCGAACTGGGTTCCCACGATCCTTGTCCGTGCGCATTGGGATCACCCGTCCGTGTGCCCAAGACAAAGGCCAAGGGAATCACGACATTGTTGTGATTGTCGTTGTCGTTGTTGGGATTGTTGTTGGAACCACCCACGCCCACCAACCATTGCAATCCTTGCACAAAGGAAATGCCCGGTCCAAAGACAATCATGTCCAAATCATAGTCTTGAACGACCGTTTGGACAAAGTCGAGGACGGCGGGAAATTCACCCTCCTTGTCCCAAAAGACGGCGCGGGGGCGTGGAATCGTCGAGTCCTTCTGGTTGTCGTTATGGTCGCCAGGAAAAGAAGAATAGTAGTGGGCATGGGCGGCCCGCATCAATTCCAAGACCACACAGGCATCCTTGCCCCCATTAAAACTACAAAAGACTTGCGCACCGCCTTGATACATGCGATGGGCATTGTGCAAAATGTCCAAGGCCGCCTGGACCGGTGCCTGCAGTGAATTGTTGTCGTTCTTGTGGCCGTTCGTGTCATGTTCGAGACGCACCAAGTGTTGATACCAGTCCCGGGATTGACGGGCGACCGTGGGATTCCACGTGGCTGGACTGGGACCCAGCAAGGTGGACAAGGTGTCGGTCGCTTGGGCCTGTTTCAAATCGTCCACCGTCACGAGACGCCAATTGGGATACTCCTGAGGATCATTCGTCGTTGTGGGTGATGGTGTCGAATCGGTAGTTGTTGTGCTCGTAGTGGCATCGGTCATGGCCATTCTGCTGGGGGTGGTGCTCGTGAATTGTGTGCGGAGTCTTGTAGTAGGATTCCTTCTTGTCGTCGTCGTCGTTCGTGAGGAGAAGGATGGTGGAACCACCACAGCCAGGTCAAAGGCAGTGACGACACCTTGGTTGTTGGAAGAAGAAGAAGAATACCAGAGCGTAAGAATGCCCAAACCAACGACCCACCAATACCTATAATAATAGACTTCTGAAACGGGTGTCCTTCTTGGAACGGTTCGTGGTGGTGGTTTGGCGGGGGCGGCAGTTCTTGTGGTTGTGGTTGTTGTGGTCGTCGTCATGGAACAAGACGCCAACCAAGTGTGTAGCGAGCGTAAAATATAGATAGGATGATGATCCTTGCCTTCTTGTGTTCGGATCTCTTTCTCCTCTTGGCTCTGCTTCTTGTTGTTATTTTCTTTCTCGTGTCTTCTCTCTCTCTATTCGTCAAATTGATTCGATTGTCCAGGTCCAAAACACAATCACAAGAGACACATCGGATGGGACCACATTCGTCAGCGATGGTGTCACGAAAATGATTGCGCTCCAGCGCTCGTAAGGAATTATGGAATCGATATACCAAAACGAAAATCACAGTGAACTTCTGGAGAGTGTTAACGAGGACTACCTCGAGACTATGTTCTCTCTAGAGCTAGAGGCATAGCTTTTGGCGGACTTTGTGAAGGTGCTTTGGGGGCGGGGCCGGACTCAATTTCAATACTCGCCCCTCGTTTTAATTTGAGAACCATTGGTAAATCTGGGGGGGGTAAATCTCAGCGACAGTATTTCCATTGGACAAAAAACATCTAATGAAAATATCCATTCCGACCGAGGGGAAGTCGTCTGTGCAGTTTTGGGGGTACCTTGAAGTCAAAGACTGCATAGAAAGGTTCACCATCCACAATTGCCCTGTGAAAAGGATGATCGAAGATCCAAGAAATTCGGAAAGGAGTGTTTGTTATCGAAATTGCCCTGGCCGAATGCCTCAACCTCCAAGCTCAACGTTTGTCAATTCAGCATCGCCACCCAACGCCCGGACAACGTTTTATCGAGGGTCAGATGGGTAGTGACAAAGAGGATACTCTCTACTAGCGATACTGTCTAAACAACAAGTAATTTAGTTATGTCTCTCAAAACTGTATATGATAGGTATTAGTTTTATTAGCAAAGTTCAATCACAATCCATCGTCCCACATCCAAGACATCGTTGGGCGTATCTTGTGAGTATGAATGAATATTCCTTCCATTGCTAGCTGCTAACTGTAGCTAGCGTCTCAGCACTGCCACCACCCACCACCCACAACGATGCTTTCTCTTGTGAGGGTTGTTCGCGACCCTTTTCTTGGGGCTGTCGTTGGGCGCAACAACAGCACCATCTTCTCTGTCTCCTTGTCGTCTCTCCTCTGTTGGGTTGTGTGTGTGTGGACTCGAGACCCAGTAGTAGAGATAGTGGCAGCGTTTTCTCTCTTTTGGTGTGTGGCTGCAACTATCTCTCGTTCTACCATCAAAACTATACATTCTACAGAGAGAGAGCGATTTTGATTCCAATCGTTTCGTGGTGGTGGTTCTAGTTGCAATTTGCAGTGGATCTCGGGGCCACTCTCCTCCAATCAAAAGTGTTACTCCCAACAACAACAACAACAACACCTGTGGTCTCGAAGAATACCCCTGTGGAGCGATTGTTTGGGTGACTGCTGCTATATATTTTCTGTAGAGAGATCCAAACGAAAAAGGCATCCATTCGTCTCTTTTGGTTCGTTGACCGTTTGGAGGTGAGAACCGTTCCTGTTGTCGAGGATATAATCCAAAGAATTATTATTGACGAAACAACAACCACAGCCACCACAATCGTGCTGCTAGAACCAAGCACGATATACAGAGACTACCGGCGGATTCTTCATCATGGAGGAATTACAGGATGCCATTGAAGACGCCCAATACGTGAATGCGATCAATACGCAAGACGATGGACCCAAACCCGTCTTGCCCTGGGAGACACCGTCGTCGGATGAATTGTTGGTGGAATGGTCCAAAACCAAGGCCCGTAGTTTGGGCAATTTGGATTCCTTTTTGGAACAATCGGCCATTTGTGTCTTTTTGTTTTCCAGTTTTATCAAACAACATCACGACGATTATGTGCGTCTCAATTTTTGCGAAGATGTGTTGCGATTCAAAAAATTGCGCGGCCGATCGCGACGCAAACAAGCCCAAGCCATTTTGGAACACTACATTTTGGTCAAACCCAGTCCACCGCCCGCCGCCGGAGCAACCGTAACACCGGCTGCTACGACGAGTACGAATCCAACGACGACCGCCCCCAAAGATGCCACGAACAATGGCAATTTGGTGGCGGAATCGGCAGCGGGTGCGGCGGCGTGGGCCGTGGGCACGACGCAATTGCCACCGCGGACGGAAATTGACGAATGCGATTTGGAACGAATCGTGAACGATCGCCAATCGACCCATGCCTATTTAAAAGAAGATGCGTCCTTTCGAATTTATTGCGATTATCCCAAATGCAGTCAATCCTTGATTGGCATTCGCGATGCCATTTTGGACGATTTGATTGACGATTGGAGAGAATGGGAAGAAAAGGAAAAGGAAGAAGCCGCCGTGGCCGCCGCCAAATCACGACAGGCACACCCACCATCACACCATGGATCCAATGGACGACGAGCGTCGGCCAGTAGTACCGCCAGTGGTGACTTTACGACTACGAATACAACGACACTGTCGTCGTCCAAACCACGATCGACGCGACGTAGCAGTGGTGGCAGTACCGGAGGAGGACGATCGTCGTCCGTGGAACCACCGAATACTACGGAGGAAACGACGGCCGATGGATCGGCATCGGCTTCCACCGATGCCACAGTCCCCACCGCCAATCCGACGATATCTGGATGGAACCAACCTCAACCACCACCACAACAGCAACAACAACCACAAGTGGAAACACTTGACCCTAATACGGATGCCACCAAACCGGAGGAATCCGCCGAAGCCAAGGCTGTCAAGGATGCCGATACGGCAGCGTCCTCGTCCTTATCCTTTCAATCGTCCAATCATGGACAACCTCCCCAATCCCAACCAACAAGTAACAGTCCTCCGGCTCCTGCTGCCCCCACTAATACGACAACCGACACGGCATCGATGGGCTCCTCCTCCCACACACCGCGCAAGGCACCGCCACCGGCTCTCATGGGCGAACGGAGTGTTTCGGGATTGTCGGTGGAAGAATTTGGAGAGGCCACCATGAGTATGCGATTGTTGAAACATCGATTTTTGCAATCGCAAAAAGAAGCCGTCTACGATGGCCTCTTTGACAAGGCGGAAACAGTCGTGATGGAATCGCTTCGACGCGATTATTGGCACTTGTTTTTGGAATCGCAAGAATTTCTCAAGGCCAAACAATTCATGTGGTATCAGGATCGACCCGTTGTACCGGAAGATTTTTATATCATGCGAGTCTTGGGACGAGGAGGCTTTGGGTTGGTCAATGGTACGTACATGTCTCTAGTAGTGCTAGTGTGTGTGTCTGTCGTTGCGCTTTTTGCTGTGAGACTGTCGTCCAATGTGGGGTGGCAGGAACCGTCACAAGCCACACACACACACATGTTGACAACGGCATCCAACTGGTTCTCACCTGTTCCTTTTTTCGTAGCGTGCAAGAAGGGTACATCCGGAAAACTCTATGCAATGAAGGTCATGAACAAGAGACGGATCAAAATGAAGAAATCAGAAACACTGGCAGTAAATGAACGATCTGCCTTGGCTGCTGTGGAAAGCAACTTTGTGGTGAATCTCAAATACTCGTTTCATAGCAAGGACGACGTCTATCTGATATTGGATCTCATGACGGGTGGTGATTTGGGTTTCCATTTGCACCAAAAGGGTCGCTTCCCCAAACGAGAAGTCCAATATTACGCAGCCCGCATCATGTTGGGATTGCAAGCCTTGCATGATCAAGGCTATGTCTACCGCGATTTGAAGCCAGAGAATTGTCTCATGGCCGATGACGGCCGAGTCAAAATCACGGATTTGGGCTTGGCCACCAAAATTACTCCCACCTTGCACGGCGCCGCGGGTACCCGTGGGTATTGGGCCCCGGAAATGTTGCGTCGCGACAAGCGTGGCAAACGCATGCCCTATGGACACACGGTCGATTGGTTCAGTTTTGGTTGCTGTGTAACCGAATTCATTTGCGGGGCCAATCCGTTCCGATCCGAAGCCGCTCTCAACTTTGGCTTGTCCAAGGGCAAACAAACCAAGGAAAAAGCAATTGATTGTGCCACACTGGAAATGGAACCAGATTTTCCCAAGGAATACTTTGAGCCGGATGCCAAAGATTTGTGTATGCGCTTACTGGAAAAGGACGAACACAAGCGATTGGGCACGGGTGGATGCGAAGAAATTATGGCCCATCCCTACTTTCGCAATGTCAATTGGGAATCCATCATTTCTGATCGAAAACGGCCTCCCTATGTACCAGCCAAGGATGTCAATGCGGCCAGTCAAGCCGAAATTGGTAATTTTGTCGAAGACAAGACCTATCAAGAAACGGTGTTAACCGAACAAGATGAAACCTACTATCGAAACTGGGATTGGACGAATCCCCGCGCCTATGCCACAGAGGTGATTGAATTCTTAATTTACGAGCGGGAAACAGGAGAACCATTGTTGCCTGTTCAACAAAATGCTGGCTGTTGTTGCGTAGTCCTGTAGTTGGTCTCACGTCCAAGAATACGATACCAGCAACAGTCCAAGCTAAAAAAAGAGACATGTGTAGCACGTGTGGAACAAAACAAATGACCAGGGATAAATGCAAGACTGTCGGCATTCAATATGTAGGAGAAAGGTGACCGCCGAGGAAAGCCCCTTTTGCTGTGGACAGGCATATGTATTCGTCTCTTGGTTGTTTTGTGAAGCATGCAGTGTCTCGTGGTGTCCCGGGTGTTGTTTGTGCATGGCTATACTAGCTCTTTTACTCTCTGTCGCTTCCGTGTTTGGTGAATTGTGCGCTGCGTCACCGAACGCAATGGCGATTCAAGTTAAAAATCATATTACTGTAAACGTGTATGTTCCTTTGCCTCTGTCATGTATGTATAGACGAGCAATGCCAAGTGTGAATGGGCGAGACTAAGGATCTGCATCTCCCTTTCGAATGATGGTATCATCAAAAGTACAAGCTTGTTCATTGTGTGACCAGTGATCCTTCTCCAAGCAGTACGTAGTCGGGCGCGTGTTTGGATTCCTACGATTCTCGCCACAACTACGACTGGTAATCTGCTTTATGATTATTGGGGTGCATTATACTTTTGGGAATTTGTGTCTCCTCCTGGTGAATATCACACTGCATCGGAACAGTTGTCCCACATGTTGTATGCGGGAGACAGCCATGGAGATCCTGTAGTCGTTCCAGGAGAGAATCGTGTCATCACTTTGCCTATGTGTGTGTCGGTGGAGGGACGTGTGTAATCACACAGTAATGGCAGTTGTGTGGTCGGTATACTATAGCGGAATGGGAATTGCGTGAAAGGTATGGGAGGAACCCGTTGGTCTCCACACTTTGTATAACGTGTGTGGACCCAAACGGAACCGAAGGTGTGCTGGTGAAACTAGAATTGTGGGTGTCAAACATGTAAGTAATAGATTGGGCCAAAAATAAACAGACACAAAAAAAGGAAATAAACGGATACATCCAACAGTTCTTGTCTAGTGAGTTCGTAGCCAGTGCCATTCCTTGTGGCGTGTCCATTGCTGGTAGGCATGACGCCATTGGTGGTGGTATGCGAGACGCCATTGGTACTAGTCTGTTTTTCTTGCTCTTCTTCTTGTTGTTGTCGTCGCCGCATGGTTTCGTCGTGTTGCTGTTGGAGGGAGGAGGCAAATTTGTGTTGCAAGGTCATGTAATTTTCGGGTGGCAATCCCAGACAGGCCTTGAGGACATTGGTAATGGCCTCTCGTTGCGGAAACAAGGCATTGACGACGGGTGCACCCGGTGGAACCATGGGTGCCTTGAGCATGTAGGACAAGAGGGACAAGACGGGATGAAAGGGTTCCCAAGCAGTGGTATTCTTGTCATTGTCATTGTCCACGACCGAGTCCAAGGTGGAATCGTCCTGTTCGTCCACTTTTTGGACTTGAATCCGGGAACACAATTCCGTCAAGAGAATCAAATCATAAATCAAGGGTGTGGCCAAGAGAGAATCTTGACAGGTATTGTGAATGACGAGGGTATTGGTTCCACCCATGAAAATTTCTGACGTATATTCATCCATGGCCCGTTTGGAATCTCCCACATAGGGAACGTATTTAATGACCACGACATGATCGGGATGACCCGATGGAGTAGTAGTGTCCTTGTTTTCCGTTTTATTCACGTGAGGATACAAAATGGCATTGGAGGCCACCATATCGTCCACGACATTGGATTTGGAAATTTCCTTGGATCGGAATTGATGGGGAGCACTGAGATTGCGGCCATCATTGTTGCCCAAATGATTGTAACTGACCATGGAGACGGGCTTGCAGCCGGCCGACACGAGAAAATCGACCAAGACCGATTTGAGTTTGGTTTGTTTCGATTTGAAATCGTCGCCGCCAATCAAGACGCCATGTCGTTCGGCCAATTGAACGACGCCGGGAACCAAGGTATTTTGGGGCGACCCATTGACAAAGGGGGCCTGTTCCAAAATGGAGGCAATGGCAAACAAGGTGGACGGACTCACTTCCGTATCGTTGCCTTGTTCCAAGGCTTGCAACAAGTGATCGGCGGTATCATGAACACCCGGTTGAATTTCACAAAAGCGTTCGGTATTGGCCGTCCACACGACCGTGACATGATCCAAGTCGTGCTGGGCCTTGAACTGGGCAATGTCGCGTCGAATGTGTTGGACTTGGGCCCATTTGGTCATGTCCGGTGGCAACACATTGTTGGCCCGTTCTTGTTGATTGGCGGCAATAAAATCGGCATGGTAAATCGATGGTAGCGGCACAATCTCGCGCAAGTACGGTTCCAATTGTCGTTGCAAGTCCACTTCCAAGACTTGGGCCCGTTTCATGGCCTCGGCCAAGTTGGCCCCATTGATATCCCAGCCACCCCACACGATATCATTGGGATGTCCAAGGGGCAACAAGGATTGCAAGGGCGTATAGACGGCCTCTCCGGTGGCGGCGGCATGACCCAATTTGACCGTACTGGCCAACAACAAACTGCCCCAATAATTGGCCGACTGGGTCCCCTGTTTGGTCTCCCACGTCAAGCCCAAGCGATTGGCCACGGCCGCTGCCACACAAGTACTCCCATTGTTGCCACCCAAACCCACCAACATGACACCCATCTAGTATATATATAGATTCGAGAGAAAAACAGTGGTAGATATACCATAGATTGATACATCCATATATAGTGTCATGGACCAGCCCATTGCACAACGACAAAACCAACCACCAACCAAAGCAACGCGCCAGGAAACCCAACAACAAGAACAACAACAACAACAAGAAAATGACAAGGGCGTTTTGGGTGGTTGTGTGAGACCCTCGTCGTCCTTCTTGGACATGCTTTCTTTGCGTTTGTGTTCGGTCGTACCTTGGGGACCGTTCGTTGCGTTCGAAACCGCAATTTCGTCTGCACCGGTCGCACGACGGGTCCATCCACCACGGTCGTTTCGTACCTGTCAGGACCAGCAGCAACAACAACAACAAGACGGATCAAAGTGAGCGAGTGAGATCCAACCCAATTACTACACCGAGAGAGAGAGAGAGAGAGTTTGCCCGACGACATAGACAAACCCATGGAACCAAAGAAACAACCAAACGAACGTACGTGTAATTGGAATAAATGGCCTGATCCGTGTACCGACAATCTTTGGATTGGACATGAAACAATCCATTGTGTAATTGTGGTGGTGACGGTGTGTCCGCACCAGGGTTGTGAAGTAGCGGTATTTAGTATATGTACTTTAATTAGTTACTATCAAGTATGTCTAAAATATGTAGTCAACTATACTTAATGAATAACAAGTAACTGCGTGATCGATAACGAATTGACTTACACACTAATAAGTCACTATTAAAGCATTTCTTACTTGACTTAGACTTTTCACCGTAAGTAAATTCTTCATATTTATACCACTGACTTACTTACTCTCATTCCACCCGTGACTTTGACTTTGACTTTAATCCAAAAGTAATTACTTAACTTTATTACTTAAGTAACTGCTCTAAGCGACTTAAGTAACCTATAATGCAGTATAGTGCTAAATACAAAAAGGAGCAGCGTTAGGATAAGTCTCTTCCAGCGTTTCGTGTTCCTTTTGGCGCCGGTTCGACGGTGCTTCGCAAATCACCAGACTCTAACTCTCAATCCTGAATCCTGAAACCAAGCCATGATGTTTTCATAATGTCGTTCTACCACAGTAACAACCACATCCTATTCAAATCCAGATGCCGACTTCACTTTGTCTTATACTGTCCTTTCTCCCTTATGGAGTTCCTTGAGGAAGAGATTCAGACACATCTTGTCACTGATGACTCCGATGATGACGATGTATGTCTACTTCACCAAACCATTGTACAAGGCATCAACACTTGGCTCATCCGGACGGGTCGTACCATATCGATCCGACAGGTCAACACATTCCGGTCAAGGACGCATTACTGTGAATCCAACAGCATTCCCTCTCTGCAGACAATCAACAAAATTTCCACCACAATTGTCCAAGCAATAATGGATCCCGAAGGATCTCACTCTATCAACACCGAATACCCAATGGATGGAAATCCCTGCCTCGAGATTACTTGTTCTCCTACCTTTTCCCGCATTCGAAGCAAAACCAGCAATATGTTGTTGATGAAGTGTGCCGACTACATATTGGACCAACCCAATGTTACTACCAAAGTGGGTTCCCTTGTTATCTCGTGGATGATACGATGTAATTGCCGCTTCGCTGTTGAAACACCACTCCCCTATCAACAACAAGGTCCTCTGTTTGTGTTCGTACCGAATACCATCTTTCCATTCCTTGAAATTTTACAACAAGAAATTCATGCGACACTGACAAGTCATAAAAAAAATACCTTGACAATGATCCAATCCCCAACCCGCCCCTCCAATCAAAAGCACAATGTATCTCGCTCTTCATTGTTTTTCCATCCCTACCCTACTCGCAAGCGTAACCAACAGATGGCGAAGTACCTTCAATCTGCATCTTGTTCCAAAATCAAGATTAACTACCAGGCAGATCCTAATCGGCACATGCCGGGTACTCCACCCAAACTTACGGCCATTCACCACCGCCATTTTCCTCCGGTTCCCAAACTGGACCCCGAACAGAAGGAAAAGCAACTTTCCATTCTCTTGTCTCTCCTTCGATTCCATCAACACCTCCAAGACCAGGGGATAGTTGCACCCCGAGACAATTGGGAGCGATGGATGGACGACTACTTGGAAACCAAAGTAGATAAAGAAGACACCTACCCACCTGACAGAGCATTTATGTGCCTCGTCATTATCATTATGAGTTCAAGCACAACAGACAGTCAGTTGGGTAAGATCATCCCTCGGTTGTTCTCCATTGGCATCACCTCTTCATCAGCTTGTATTGAGATCGCCATCCAATACGGAATGGACGCTTTCTGTTCACTCATTTCCGAATCGGGACGGTATTATCTCAATGCCGAACGCATTGTTAACTGTGCCGACTACTTCATACAGTACCACGACGGCACAATTCCACGAGATATTTCTCTTGCACAATTCGAACGGCTAATTGGCATTGGACACAAGACCGCAATGATTGTGATTTCATCTTCTTTCGGAAGGAACGAAGGCATTCCTTGCGACATTCATGTTTTCAGATGGTGCTATCATCTTCATTGGAGCAAAGGTTATAAGATGGAGAACGATTCTTTTAGATGCTCTCATCTGCTCACCTCGTGGATACCATCTCCAACATGGCCCAAAATCAATCCACTCTTTGGATCATTAGGACAGCTACTTCAATCCAAAGACTCCGCTTCCAAAGTTATGGCCTCCCTAGACAACTTCAACAACAACACCATTATTCGTAGTACCATGAACACCATGGCCCGAGTGTACCTATAACAATGACCCATCGTTCATATACTTTCTTTCTTATCATGTATGTTTACTACTATTCCTTTGTTGTCTTCTTTGCTCAAATCATTCTCTCCGTAATCTTTCACGGCGAAGAGAGTCTTGCTGATGTTCTTTTTGGTCGTTTGCTAGGTGTTTGGTTGTCATCACTCTTATCACTTGATCTTGCCCGTGATTTCTTTTTGTCATGTTTGTCAGCGTTTTTGCTTCCTGTTGCTTCCTCAGACATTGGTTGCTTGGTTGCACCTTGCTTCTCTTGGTTTGCCGAAGGGGAACTGTACTGCTCCAATGTACTATCCGTTGTTTGGGTCCCTGTACCAGACAAAAGAGGTGTACCACCGGTCGATTCAACTTGTATGGCTGCAATCTCTTCTCTCAATGCACGAAGTAGACCAGCATCACTTTCGTCCATATCTTCGACAGTTTCCCCATCTTGTTGGGGAGTGTCATCCTCAACTGGTATGCTGACAACAATTATATCATCTGCCTCCATGGGGGTGTCACCCACATCGGGATCATCGCTCTCTGCAAAGAACTTCATCAATGATTGTTCATGCTCCTCACCCTCACATGTCGTTTGGGCTTTGTCGTTTTTCTCTTCATTCTTCCCGGCCTTCTGTGTCTTCTCTGAGTTCTCTTTTCGAGACGCTTCTACCGTCCCTGAATTGTCAAGGTCTGGTACAACTGCTTTCTTGTTGTACGCCGACAACTCCTCCGTTGCTCGCTTGATTGCGGCGGCCATTCTTAGCTGTCTTCCTTGTTCTTTCTCTGCCTCACTGTGTGGATTCGTGGTTTCCTTTTGGACACTGTTAGCACCGAAACTGGTAGCATCATCTTGAGCCTCCACTCCGTTTTGTTCCGAGGGCTGTCCTGTAGAGTCTTGTACCAAAATGGCATTAGCTGCACTATCACCACCTTGCATGTCTTCATTGTTGTCCTGTGTCGTGTCAATTACCGTCTTGTCCTGCTTTCTACCTGCCTGGATAGGTTCATCCAACTGTTGTCGGCGAGTTAGTTCCTTCTCTCGCTCTATGATCTTCTTCCTTAAAGAGCGTGTCTGGTACTCAATGGTCCGCATTTCGTTGTGTTTCTCCAGTGTATTCGACATGAGCTTGTTTGAATGAAACCAAGTACTCGAAGAAAAAACACGCTCTTGAAAGGCGTTCGTGGGTGGTTTCGTGAGCCAAATCAATGCTGAAGGGAAGAGAAATGGATATTCATTTGCATGGTCCCTCCACCATTTCATCACATCAAAGTATCGGGCAACTGCCAGATAGTAGTTATTGGCACAAGCGTCCTTGAATTCGTCCCACTCGTCTTGACCCCATTTTTGAGACTCTTCACTGAACTCGACAGTGCAATATTTCTTGATGACTATTTCCCATCGATGGTCAATGAGCAATTCACACATTTTTTTAAAGTCAACCCAGCATTCTCGGCAAGCCTTTCGTAGTTCTTCCACTCGTTGGGATTCCTGTCCAGCCTGACTTGCCCTGCCGGATACGTTTAGCAAGTTTTGCTGCTTTTTTTCCCGTGCCTCTCGGATTTTCGCAAAGGCACTCGCAACTTTCGATTTCTTCTTCTTTGCAGGGGGCTTGCCATCCACTTTTTCAGTGGGTTCAGTCTCCACATTCTGGACATTCTGGGAATTGCCGGCTGCTTTGGCAAATAGAGCTCCAAGGCGTGATACCTTGTTACTAGAAAACTTCCGAACCATATCTTCCACGAACATGGCTTTCACTCGGGCTATGTCGTTTTCAGTATATGCATCCATCTCCTTGAAAAAATCTTCAAATATATTTGCCAATAGTGGATTGCAGCACATGGCCTTTTCCGCGTCTTCATCTTTCTCGTGGACCACATAGGTCTTGTACTCTTTCACCACGCGTCGAATAAGTTTTCGACTTTGTGGCTCCAAGTCTTCGAAAGCAATCTTTTTCCGACTCTCCTCAAGATCGTCGATCGTCTTCTTCGCGTCCCACTTTGCGATAGGTTGTTCCTCTGTTTCTGTCATTGGCAAACATTCAATTTCCTCATACTGCATGTTGACGGCAACATGCCTTGCGCTATATAGCTCTAACAAGGATGCGGACGAGGAACCGGGAGCGTCAATTTGAAGAGACAGTGACACCGCTTTTAAAGGGGCAAGGATTGCCTCGAATTGAGCTAGTATCTCCCAAACATGGGGGGAGGGATAGCGTCGTTTAAATCCCAAATCTGCTCCAATGGTTCGCGCCGCGTAATCGTCCATGATCCATTTGTTGCGAAGCAATGCAACAATCAATAAAATACAGCCAGATACTCGGGTCTCATTGGGCAGGGGTATCGCTATAACAATGGCACCCATTCTCGCGGCATGATCACATAGGTTCTGAAACCTTTGTGGAGCCCGACTGCTCATGAGCCATGCTGCGAATCCTTTGGCTACCGAGTACACTTGGATGAAGTCTGGATTTGAGTCGATTACTTCTCGATTGCGTGAACGCTGTACGAGTCCAGTGGCGTGCTTGAGTATTAACTCAGCTTTGTGCATATCGCACTTTCCACCCTTTCCAGTGCGTGGTGTGCCCACGATGTATTTGCCAGCCAATACGGCGGACGCCGTATTGTCATTGACTGACGCACATAAATCACTCTGCGAGAATCCAACGGCATTTAACAGAGCATGGGTCAGCTTGGACACGTCTGCAGCCGTGTGGCCTCTAATTTCGGCCAGTCCAATCGGAATGCGGTATACCTTGCAGTTCCGAGGATCCGTGAACATGATAGTGACCCCGAGGATGTCACATTTGGGTCCATTCCAAATATCATGGCATATTGTGGCAAATGGTATTTGTTGCTTGCACAGTTTTTCATAGGCAGAGCGGACTTTGTTGCCAAGATCGGATACAACAAATAAGAATTCTTCGTAGGAATCGAGTCGCATTCGTGAAATTTCCCGACGACTCATGTTTTCGGCCTTAGAGTCTTTCAATTGAAGACCATGTGCGCTTGCATATTGTAGTAAGGCCCGAAATTGCGGTTTTTCTACCGTGGACGCCGGTAGACAGCAGTCGTTCACGAATTCATATATAAGGCGACGGAATTCCTTACGTATGCCTGTTCTCGTGACAACTTGGCTGGTAGCAAACTGTCCAATGGTAGTCTGACTGGACTTCGGCTTATCAGGTGTGAAGTCAACACCGGCATGACGCGCAGAATCCCTGTGCTGTTGAATATTAGAAGTCTTGCCCGACGCTCCAATAACAGCTTCGTCAAGAGGACATGTCTTGTCCTTGAAGCAAAGCGGGCAAATAACAACATGCTTAGCAAGTTCTTCCATTTTGCTAGCCTTCGTGACTGGGACCATCTTTTTCTTGCGTCCTCCTTTGGTTTTTTTCTCATTATGAGACGAGAACATTATCTTCTTGTAGTTCGAAATAAGCTTGGTTATACCGTCGTACATGGAAAAATCACATTTTTGTTCTTCCGATTCTTCCAGGAACTTTTCAAACTTTGGCCAATCGATATGGAGCGACCACTCCCATAAAGGAGCCGGAGTGGAGGAAAAAATTTGAGATGATGGTGCTGGAAGAAGGGGGATAAGATCCTTTTCCTGTTTAATCTGCGAATGATGAGCCTTCAGCCTGGCGGAGGAGGCTGGATCAAGAGCTTCCTCGCTATTGTCTTGTGACGAACGTCTCGATGCTTTCTTCTTCGTAGGAGGAGCCATGTTGTTGTCTTGAGCGTTCGTTTACGTATTGTGTATTGCCTGTGTGTGTGGGATGTACTTGTATCTTTGCACCTCAAGTTGTTAGTGGTTGGTTGTTGGTTGTTGGTTGTTGGTTGTTGGGTCAAACAGTCATTTGGTGTTTGCTTTTGATACGACACATTAACAAATGACTTTCGTACTGTGGGTCGCAGACTTAGAATTATGACTTCTGTAGAGTACTTTGGGCCTGAAGGTAGGGGAATTGTAATTCATTGGTCCAGTGGAGAGAGAATTACTTCGAGAATTAAAGTAACACAAATAGGGAAGGAGACTTGACTTAACGGATGAAAGTAACTATAATCAAATATAGGGGATTTACTTGGGAATAAGAAGTCGTGTAAGAGGTCGGAATGGAATTGAATGGGAATGACGAAAAAACACAAAAGTAAAGTAAAATTCTCTACATACTTGGGACTTTGTTACTTTTTACTTCACAACCCTGGTCCGCACTGCCATGACCACCTATAAACCGTACGTACGTCGTCCGCACAGAACTCTGTCCTTCTCCCCCATAAAATGTCCCAAAAGCAAATCGTCATGTAGAATGGCCGGCGTGCAAGTGACAGTTGAAGGTTGGCGGGCGTCCTCTGATCAACACGATTCAAATTCCAGACGCTCGCGAGCGACAGCTCATAAAACCAACGGCAACCGTCATGCACGCTGGGTCGCTCAAACTGATTTGAAATGTGACAAGGAAATGCCGGCGTGTCCTTTCTGATTTTTTATGGAAAATAGGATATGAATCGAGAAAAAAATCTCCATTGGGGGGACAGTTTGCGGACGACGTACATACGACTAATAGTTGGATTAAGGTGGCTGGTAGCGCAGTATTTCGATTCCACAACACCTTAATTCTAAACAGAGGTAGTCGCTGTGGATCTTCAGAATTGCAGAAAATCTTGAGCGGTGACATTTGTATTTTGGGGTTAGCATGTGTGAGCTAGGGGAAAAGCTTTCTTAGAATGGTTTCAATCCTTCCCCTCTACGTATAGTATGAAGGAACCACATTTTTAGCAAGAGACCATTCCGGAAGAGATGGGCGGACTCCGTCACTCAAAGGTGACTCCGCAAGTGCGTTAGCAAGTCGATGTAACAGAGCCTCGTTCTCTATTGCCTTGTCCACAGCATCCTGGCCTTCTCCCGCTCCATCGGTCCATGCTAGAGAAGCTGTGCCCGGGGTAGAAGCCCCAGGAAGATGATGTTCTGATTGAAACTGTTCTTCCAATACTGGAGCAAGTTTAGCGCGCTTGCTACCTCGCAGTTTTGCCTCCCTGGTTTTCAAAGACTTCAGGAGAGATTCAAATTCATTCAAACACTCCCGCCCATCATAGTACTGGGTTATCAACATGCTGTTGAGGGCCTCAAATTGTACCAAGTACCATTTCTTGTTCCCATCCGTACCCAGCAGAATTGTTGATTGCCCCCATACACTTTCCCTCGAGAAAGCAGCAAGCTGGAGTAACATTTGGGCCTTATTCATCGGCGTCCTGTCGGTCTTCATCTCGACCAGTGCCATACCGTATGTGTAGAACGATTCCTGAGACCGCTCACAAAGTACGAGCATTGATTCCTCCGTAACACATCCGTCAGACTTGCCGTTTGCCACCTTTCGATCGGCCTTGATAGGTGCTAATTTCTTTCCTTTCACGTCTCTTATGCCTAGCTTCTTGCCGTCCACAGCAAGCGCTTGATCCAACTTACCAAAGAGCCATTTCAGTGCCAATGGGGTCCCATCATTTTCCGAAAGTTTTCCTGTTCCTCCCGTCAAAAGTGCTTGCTCCCATTCAAAATTTCCTACAACAGATCCGACTCCGACATTCATGTTGGCGACGGCGTTACGCCAGGAGATCGACAGCCCGGTCAACAGATCGGTTGCAAATTCAGTGTTCGCCTTCGACATGTTTCTGTCATCCGTTTTTGACTCGATCATCATTTTCTCTATGTTTTCAATTTTCCGTTTCATATCCTCCGAATCATTCGCCTGTTGTTTTTGTTGTTCATTCATTTCATCATTGGTGGTCCCACTCATGATGTTGTGTGTGTCGTGGTTCTTGGTGGGTTCGACTGAGTTCGGATGTAGAGGTGGTCGAGCATACTGCGGACGATAAGCGCACAAAGGTTCCAAGATTTGATGATTTTCAAAATGAGTAAAAGACAAACATATATACAGTTTGAGTAAACATGCATCAACAGAATCGACCATTTAAAAGAAATCAAATTCAGTTCAGTTCAGTTCATCAAGCATGAACAAAACTTACCTGCTGCTGCTGCTGCTGTTGTGGTTTCGGAGCAACGACAATCAAATTCTCGTCCTCTCGTAGTTGCAATGATTCCATTCGGGTCATTGAATTAAGCTTCGTGCAGTTGCCATTCATGGAAAAGATTGCATGATTGTCGTCCGGCAGTCTGACTTCGTTGTTGAGACGGTAGACAAGGAGTTCATTAGCGTCAACATGCGCAAGGTTGTTTGCCGCCTTTTCCTTGACTTTCTCGCGCAAGTGACTCACGTTCGCCGGACGCGGCACTATCTGAAACGGATCTCCGAGGTCCACGTAATTGTCTTCACCCGTCTTTTGGATGACCTTGACCCAAACACTTTGCTCAGGCATGTTTCCTTGCTCGTCGCTCGACATGATGAGTTCTACGACCTTTGCTCGTTGCATACAAAAAAAATTGAACTGTGTGAGACGATATACATGGGTGGAAGCAGATCTGGCGCCGTGGACCGTTTTTCTCGACTACCTAGAGCTTTCGATACCCGACTATTCAGCCATTCTCAAAAGAGGCCGTATCTACGGTAGATAGGGAGTATCGTGGAAATCTTCCTTCTGGGCGACAATAGCACATGTGTGTTCCAGTGCACCGGGTGCACTATCGTCGCGCCTCTTTGGTGGCGTGGCGGGCTGTCCCGCAGGGATGGCAGGCTCTGCATGCAGGTCGGCTCCGGACTCTGTACTACCCAGGCGTTTCTTTCTCTATTTGATTCAAAATCAACATCAGATTTTACTGGAATTCAACCGCTCGAGATTCGACGCGTGCCGTCTCGTGCCCACACATGCGACCATGGCGATGGCGATGAGATCTGGACGCGCCGCACACCAGGAATCTTTGTGGAATCATCATTGGAACCACGAGAATCGAGCCGTTTGGAGTTTGAGACTATCATCCAACAACAAGAGACCACAAGAAAAGAAGAAGAAGAGGCACATTCACCAGCACACGACAGAGGCAGAGAGTTGTGTTTGGAACTCTTGTCGTGTCGAGAGTGTCTGCCATTCCGGTCCTTTTTCTCTCACATATATAGAAAGACAGTTGCACCCGCCTGCGTTCGCAACCCATTCGAGAAACTCTCCCTCGGCTGGAAACAAGCGAGAGAGAGAGAGAGACGGACCCGAGTGACGTATTGCTGCATTCCATAATTGTGGGAGAGGGAAAAAGAGGAGCATCATGGGGTGTCGACAGTCGAAACCAGCATCTACCCCCGCTTCCACTGGATTCCAAAAACCGCAGCCAACGAGCGCGACGACAAGAACCACCAAAACCACTGAAAAGGAGGATGCGGCGGCAGCAGCGGCCACTCCTACCAAACCGCGGCAGCACACGACGGATCCATGGTCACCACCCAAGAAGGACGACAACGACGAGAACACAAAGAAGGATGCCTTGGAAGAAACCGATACGACTCTGCGGTTGGCGCTCGACAGTGACCATGACGACGAAAGCAGCAGGGACGACGACAACGACGAATCCTCCCATTCCGACGAAACCGAACCAGAAGAGTCGTATCCGCAGTACGACACGTTTGACGATTGGTATGAGGCGGCTATCAGCAGTCAGAATACTACGACGACAATAACGACAACGTTGGAACAAGAATGGCACTTGGCCCGTCAATTGTACAATCAAGCCATTGGGCTACCCAATCATTCGTTGAAACCCATTCCCCAGTTAATTGCCGAGTTGAACCAACAACCACCACCACAAGAGCCACCACCACCACCATCCAGAGTCTCGCCGAGTGAGGACGACAACAACATTGACAACAACAAGGACGACCATGGGTGGTTTAGTCGACGGGGCGTTCGTCTCGATTGGTGCGTCTCGGTGCTGTGCCAATTGCCCTATTGGCAAACGCTTTGTCACTATCAGTGTCCCCTCTGGTTTGTCCGACGCGTGGCCGTCTTGGAATGGATCTATCGAACGACTGCCAGTACGGCTCCTCAATCATCATTACAACCACAACCACAAGAACAACAAGAACAACATTCCGATGACACCAACAACACACACTTGTTTCGACCCTTGATTCACCACGTGCCACAACTCGTTACCGCTGCTGCTCGTTTGACGACGGTGTCGAACCACGAACGATTCGTCGTTGGGGACCACCCGGGAGGGGATAAAAAAAAGGTGGACGACCACCATCGTTCGAGTACTACGAATCCTACCATGACACAACCCGCCACCAGTTACCTGTCCGCGTCGGGTCAATCTCCCCTGTCGTTGGTTCAGAAACGCTTGCACCAATGGCAGGAGGAAATCACCCAACAACAACAACAACAATCCCAACCACCACCCGAATATGTGTGGATGGATTGGTTGTGCGTGGATCAAGGAATCTGGACCAGTCAGTGGGAGGAAGAAGAACCACGGACGCAATTATTGGAGGACGAAAACAAAGAAACAGAAGACGAAGAATACTTTCACCCTTGGAATCGGGCCACCCCATCCTCTTCTCATCAAGACGACGACGACGACGTGTCTTCGGCATCGCATTTGTACCACGACGATTCGTCGTCCTCCTCCGTCCCCTCGCCTCCTCCTGCGGCTCGGGGTGTCACGACAACTGCAACCACCACAACAACAACACTACAACCAGAACCGATTGTTTGGGTGACTGCTGCTATATATTTTCTGTAGAGAGATCCAAACGAAAAGGCATCCATTCGTCTCTTTTGGTTCCTTGACCGTTTGGAGGTGAGAACCGTTCCTGTTGTCGAGGATATATAATCCGAAGAATTATTATTGACAAACCAACAACCACAGCCACCACAATCGTGCTGCTAGAACCAAGCACGATATACAGAGACTACCGGCGGATTCTTCATCATGGAAGAATTACAGGATGCCATTGAAGACGCCCAATACGTGAATGCGATCAATACGCAAGACGATGGACCCAAACCCGTCTTGCCCTGGGAGACACCGTCGTCGGATGAATTGTTGGTGGAATGGTCCAAAACCAAGGCCCGTAGTTTGGGCAATTTGGATTCCTTTTTGGAACAATCGGCCATTTGTGTCTTTTTGTTTTCCAGTTTTATCAAACAACATCACGACGATTATGTGCGTCTCAATTTTTGCGAAGATGTGTTGAGGTTCAAAAAATTGCGCGGCCGATCGCGACGCAAACAAGCCCAAGCCATTTTGGAACACTACATTTTGGTCAAACCCAGTCCACCGCCCGCCGCCGGAGCAACCGTAACACCGGCTGCTACGACGAGTACGAATCCAACGACGACAGCCCCCAAAGATGCCACGAACAATGGGAATTTGGTGGCGGAATCGGCGGCGGGTGCAGCCGCGTGGGCCGTGGGCACGACGCAATTGCCACCGCGGACGGAAATTGACGAATGCGATTTGGAACGAATCGTGAACGATCGCCAATCGACCCATGCCTATTTAAAAGAAGATGCAACCTTTCGAATTTATTGCGATTATCCCAAATGCAGTCAATCCTTGATTGGCATTCGCGATGCCACTTTGGACGATTTGATTGACGATTGGAGAGAATGGGAAGAAAAGGAAAAGGAAGAAGCCGCCGTGGCTGCCGCCAAATCACGACACCCACCATCACACCATGGATCCAATGGACGACGAGCGTCGGCCAGTAGTACGGCCAGTGGTGACTTTACGACTACGAATACAACGACACTGTCGTCGTCCAAACCACGATCGACGCGACGTAGCAGTGGTGGCAGTACCGGAGGAGGACGATCGTCGTCCGTGGAACCACCGAATACTACGGAGGAAACGACGGCCGATGGATCGGCATCGGCTTCCACCGATGCCACAGTCCCCACCGCCAATCCGACGACCCTATCATCATCTGGATGGAACCAACCTCAACCACCACCACAACAGCAACAACAACCACAAGTGGAAACACTTGACCCTAATACGGATGCCACCAAACCGGAGGAATCCGCCGAAGCCAAGGCTGTCAAGGATGCCGATACGGCTGCGTCCTCGTCCTTATCCTTTCAATCGTCCAATCATGGACAACCTCCCCAATCCCAACCGCCCAGTAATAGCAGTCCTCCTGCTCCTGCTGCTCCCACTAATACGACAACCGACACGGCATCGATGGGCTCTTCCTCCCACACACCGCGCAAGGCACCGCCACCGGCTCTCATGGGAGAACGGAGTGTTTCGGGATTGTCGGTGGAAGAATTTGGAGAGGCCACCATGAGTATGCGATTGTTGAAACATCGATTTTTGCAATCGCAAAAAGAAGCCGTCTACGATGGCCTCTTTGACAAGGCGGAAACGGTCGTGATGGAATCGCTTCGACGCGATTATTGGCACTTGTTTTTGGAATCGCAAGAATTTCTCAAGGCCAAACAATTCTTGTGGTATCAGGATCGACCCGTTGTACCCGAAGATTTTTATATCATGCGAGTCTTGGGACGAGGAGGCTTTGGGTTGGTCAATGGTACGTACATGTCTCTAGTAGTGCTAGTGTGTGTGTCTGTCGTTGCGCTTTTTGTGGTAGAGACGGTCGTCCAACGTGTGGTTTTGCAGGAACCGTCACAAGCCACACACACACACACATGTTGACAACGGCATCCAACTGGTTCTCACCTGTTCCTTTCTTCGTAGCTTGCAAGAAGGGTACATCCGGAAAACTCTATGCAATGAAGGTCATGAACAAGAGACGGATCAAAATGAAGAAATCAGAAACACTGGCAGTAAATGAACGATCTGCCTTGGCTGCTGTGGAAAGCAACTTTGTGGTGAATCTCAAATACTCGTTTCATAGCAAGGACGATGTCTATCTGATATTGGATCTCATGACGGGTGGTGATTTGGGTTTCCATTTGCACCAAAAGGGTCGCTTCCCCAAACGAGAAGTCCAATATTACGCAGCCCGCATCATGTTGGGATTGCAAGCCTTGCATGATCAAGGCTATGTCTACCGCGATTTGAAGCCAGAGAATTGTCTCATGGCCGATGACGGTCGTGTCAAAATCACGGATTTGGGCTTGGCCACCAAAATTACTCCCACCTTGCACGGCGCCGCGGGTACGCGTGGGTATTGGGCCCCGGAAATGTTGCGTCGCGACAAGCGTGGCAAACGCATGCCCTATGGACACACGGTCGATTGGTTCAGTTTTGGGTGCTGTGTCACCGAATTCATTTGCGGGGCCAATCCGTTCCGATCCGAAGCCGCTCTCAACTTTGGCTTGTCCAAGGGCAAACAAACCAAGGAAAAAGCCATTGATTGTGCCACACTGGAAATGGAACCAGATTTTCCCAAGGAATACTTTGAACCGGATGCCAAAGATTTGTGTATGCGCTTACTGGAAAAGGACGAACACAAGCGATTGGGCACGGGTGGATGCGAAGAAATTATGGCCCATCCCTACTTTCGCAATGTCAATTGGGAATCCATCATTTCCGATCGAAAACGGCCTCCCTATGTACCAGCCAAGGATGTCAATGCGGCCAGTCAAGCCGAAATTGGTAATTTTGTCGAAGACAAGACCTATCAAGAAACGGTGTTAACCGAACAAGATGAAACCTACTATCGAAACTGGGATTGGACGAATCCCCGCGCCTATGCCACAGAGGTGATTGAATTCTTAATTTACGAGCGGGAAACAGGAGAACCATTGTTGCCTGTTCAACAAAATGCTGGCTGTTGTTGCGTAGTGCTGTAGTTGGTCTCACGTCCAAGAATACGATACCAGCAACAGTCCAAGCAAAAAAGAGACATGTGTAGCACGTGTGGAACAAAACAAATGACCAGGGATAAATGCAAGACTGTCGGCATTCAATATGTAGGAGAAAGGTGACCGCCGAGGAAAGCCCCTTTTGCTGTGGACAGGCATATGTATTCGTCTCTTGGTTGTTTTGTGAAGCATGCAGTGTCTCGTGGTGTCCCGGGTGTTGTTTGTGCATGGCTATACTAGCTCTTTTACTCTCTGTCGCTTCCGTGTTCGGTGAATTGTGCGCTGCGTCACCGAACGCAATGGCGATTCAAGTTAAAAATCATATTACTGTAAACGTGTATGTTCCTTTGCCTCTGTCATGTATGTATAGACGAGCAATGCCAAGTGTGAATGGGCGAGACTAAGGATCTGCATCTCCCTTTCGAATGATGGTATCATCAAAAGTACAAGCTTGTTCATTGTGTGACCAGTGATCCTTCTCCAAGCAGTACGTAGTCGGACGCGTGTTTGGATTCCTACGATTCTCCACAACTACGACTGGTAATCTGCTCTATGATTATTGGAGTGCATTATACGTTTGGGAATTTGGAGATCATGTTCTCCTTCTGGTGAATATCACTGCATCGGAACAGCTGTCCCACATATTGTATGCGGCAGGCAGCCATGGAGATCCAGTAGTCGTTCCAGGAGAGAATCGTGTCATCACTTTGCCTATGTGTGTGTCGGTGGAGAACGTGTGTAATCACACAGTAATGGCAGTTGTGTGGTCGGTATACTATAGCGGAATGGGAATTGCGTGAAAGGTATGGGAGGAACCCGTTGGTCTCCACACTTTGTATTATAACGTGTGTGGACCCAAACGGAACCGAAGGTGTGCTGGTGAAACTAGAATTGTGGGTGTCAAACATGTAAGTAATAGATTGGGCCAAGAAACAAACAAAACAGGAAATAAACGGATACATCCAACAGTTCTTGTCTAGTGAGTTCCATTCTGGTACTGTCCAGTGCCATTCCTTGTGGCGTGCCCATTCCTGGTAGGCATCACTCCATTGGTGGTGGTATGCGAGACGCCATTGGTACTAGTCTGTTTTTCTTGCTCTTCTTCTTGTTGTTGTCGTCGCCGCATGGTTTCGTCGTGTTGCTGTTGGAGGGAGGAGGCAAATTTGTGTTGCAAGGTCATGTAATTTTCGGGTGGCAATCCCAGACAGGCCTTGAGGACATTGGTAATGGCCTCTCGTTGCGGAAACAAGGCATTGACGACGGGTGCACCCGGTGGAACCATGGGTGCCTTGAGCATGTAGGACAAGAGGGACAAGACGGGATGAAAGGGTTCCCAAGCAGTGGTATTCTTGTCATTGTCATTGTCCACGACCGAGTCCAAGGTGGAATCGTCCTGTTCGTCCACTTTTTGGACTTGAATCCGGGAACACAATTCCGTCAAGAGAATCAAATCATAAATCAAGGGTGTGGCCAAGAGAGAATCTTGACAGGTATTGTGAATGACGAGGGTATTGGTTCCACCCATGAAAATTTCTGACGTATATTCATCCATGGCCCGTTTGGAATCTCCCACATAGGGAACGTATTTAATGACCACGACATGATCGGGATGACCCGATGTACTAGTAGTGTCCTTGTTTTCCGTTTTATTCACGTGAGGATACAAAATGGCATTGGAGGCCACCATATCGTCCACGACATTGGATTTGGAAATTTCCTTGGATCGGAATTGATGGGGAGCACTGAGATTGCGGCCATCATTGTTGCCCAAATGATTGTAACTGACCATAGAGACGGGCTTGCAGCCGGCCGACACGAGAAAATCGACCAAGACCGATTTGAGTTTGGTTTGTCCCGATTTGAAATCGTCGCCGCCAATCAAGACGCCGTGTCGTTCGGCCAATTGGACAACGCCGGGAACCAAGGTATTTTGGGGCGACCCATTGACAAAGGGGGCCTGTTCCAAAATGGAGGCAATGGCAAACAAGGTGGACGGACTAACTTCCGTATCGTTGCCTTGTTCCAAGGCTTGCAACAAGTGATCGGCGGTATCATGAACGCCCGGTTGAATCTCACAAAAGCGTTCGGTATTGGCCGTCCACACGACCGTGACATGATCCAAGTCATGGTGCGCCTTGAACTGGGCAATGTCGCGTCGAATGTGTTGGACTTTTTCCCATTTGGTCATGTCCGGTGGCAACACATTGTTGGCCCGTTCTTGTTGATTGGCGGCAATAAAATCGGCATGGTAAATCGATGGCAGCGGCACAATCTCGCGCAAATACGGTTCCAATTGTTGTTGCAAGTCCACTTCCAAGACTTGGGCCCGTTTCAGGGCCTCGGCCAAATTGGCCCGATTTATATCCCAGCCACCCCACACGATATCATTGGGATGTCCAAGGGGCAACAAGGATTGCAAGGGCGTATAGACGGCCTCTCCGGTGGCGGCGGCATGACCCAATTTGACCGTACTGGCCAATAACAGGCTGCCCCAATAATTGGCCGACTGGGTCCCTTGTTTGGTCTCCCACGTCAAGCCCAAGCGATTGGCCACGGCCGCTGCCACACAAGTACTCCCATTGTTGCCACCCAAGCCCACCAACATGACACCCATCTATGATTCGAGAACCAAGTATCGATAAATATGTATATATAGAGAGTGCATCATTGTGGCGTCATGGACAAAACCCCATTCCACAACGACAACAACCAAGCAACCAACCAAAGCAACGCCAGGAAAACCAACAAGAACAACAACAACACGAAGAAGAACAGAACCATCGTTTGTGGTTTTCGGGTGAGACCATGGTCCTTCCTTGACAACAACAGTACTCTGTTTTCGGGTGTCGTACCTTGGGGACCGTTCGTTGCGTTCGAAACCGCAATTTCGTCTGCACCGGTCGCACGACGGGTCCATCCACCACGGTCGTTTCGTACCTGTCAGGACCAGCAACAACAACAACAAGACGGATCAAAGTGCGCGAGTGAGATCCAACCCAATTACTACACCGAGAGAGAGAGAGAGAGTTTGCCCGACGACATTGACAAACCCATGGAACCAAAGAAACAACCAAACGAATGTACGTGTAATTGGAATAAATGGCCTCATCCGTGTACCGACAATCTTTGGATTGGACATGAAACAATCCATTGTGTAATTGTGGTGGTGGTGGTGTGTCCGCACTGCCATGACCACCTATAAACCGTACGTACGTCGTCCGCACAGAACTCTGTCCTTCTCCCCCATAAAATGTCCCAAAAGCAAATCGTCATGTAGAATGGCCGGCGTGCAAGTGACAGTTGAAGGTTGGCGGGCGTCCTCTGATCAACACGATTCAAATTCCAGACGCTCGCGAGCGACAGCTCATAAAAACCATGCGAGCAAAATCTGAAGGGCCCTATCACGGTACCGGTAAGACCATCGGCCATGGCACATGAACCGCGGACGAATCATTGTAGACTGTAGACAGAGCGCGTCTTTCCTTCAGTTGTTGTTTGTGCCTTCTGTTTCTTCTTAGGATTGATAGATTGGTAGTGTTTTCGCCCATTTTCTGATTGTAGGGCTTGTCACATCCATGGTTCGAGTTGTCTTCTTGGTTGGGGACGATTTGGTTTCTTCTTCTTACTCTTAGGAGTAGTACTACATCATGAGGCTGATTGTCACCACTTTCTTTCTAGGCTAATGGTCGCTGAGACAAATTCTTAGTGTTTGCTGAATCTTCTTCAAGGTGAAGACGAGGAGAAGGAGAAGAAAAAAGACAAGAGAATCCCTGGTCGAGCAGGACACCACCATTGACCTTCATATTTACCCCTATGATAAAATATAGAACAGGAATTCTACCTAGACTAGTATCGGAGTAAAAGGGCTACAAATGAATCAATCATAAAGACTACAAGCAAAATTGGACTGGTGAAAAGTGAGACGTCGCAACGAGTCCAGAAAATGGGGCTCAAGGGGTGTATGCGAACAAAAACAACAGGGAGGGACTATTGAGATGCTTGTCCTTAGCCCAATCGCAGCACTGTCTTTCTTGACGTACCTGGGTAGCATGGAAGCTGAAAAATCATGCCATTGCAAGAATTGCCATGGACACGGCCGCTGTACTGGAGGTTTGTTTGTTTTATGAGTGTCGTGCACCAACCACCAACGGCAACCGTCATGCACGCTGGGTCGCTCAAACTGATTTGAAATGTGACAAGGAAATGCCGGCGTGTCCTTTCTGATTTTTTATGGAAAATAGGATATGAATCGAGAAAAAAATCTCCATTGGGGGGACAGTTTGCGGACGACGTACATACGACTAATAGTTGGATTAAGGTGGCTGGTAGCGCAGTGGTTCGATTCCACAACACCTTAATTCTAAACAGAGGTAGTCGCTGTGGATCTTCAGAATTGCAGAAAATCTTGAGCGGTGACATTTGTATTTTGGGGTTAGCATGTGTGAGCTAGGGGAAAAGCTTTCTTAGAATGGTTTCAATCCTTCCCCTCTACGTATAGTATGAAGGAACCACATTTTTAGCAAGAGACCATTCCGGAAGAGATGGGCGGACTCCGTCACTCAAAGGTGACTCCGCAAGTGCGTTAGCAAGTCGATGTAACAGAGCCTCGTTCTCTATTGCCTTGTCCACAGCATCCTGGCCTTCTCCCGCTCCATCGGTCCATGCTAGAGAAGCTGTGCCCGGGGTAGAAGCCCCAGGAAGATGATGTTCTGATTGAAACTGTTCTTCCAATACTGGAGCAAGTTTAGCGCGCTTGCTACCTCGCAGTTTTGCCTCCCTGGTTTTCAAAGACTACAGGAGAGATTCAAATTCATTCAAACACTCCCGCCCATCATAGTACTGGGTTATCAACATGCTGTTGAGGGCCTCAAATTGTACCAAGTACCATTTCTTGTTCCCATCCGTACCCAGCAGAATTGTTGATTGCCCCCATACACTTTCCCTCGAGAAAGCAGCAAGCTGGAGTAACATTTGGGCCTTATTCATCGGCGTCCTGTCGGTCTTCATCTCGACCAGTGCCATACCGTATGTGTAGAACGATTCCTGAGACCGCTCACAAAGTACGAGCATTGATTCCTCCGTAACACATCCGTCAGACTTGCCGTTTGCCACCTTTCGATCGGCCTTGATAGGTGCTAATTTCTTTCCTTTCACGTCTCTTATGCCTAGCTTCTTGCCGTCCACAGCAAGCGCTTGATCCAACTTACCAAAGAGCCATTTCAGTGCCAATGGGGTCCCATCATTTTCCGAAAGTTTTCCTGTTCCTCCCGTCAAAAGTGCTTGCTCCCATTCAAAATTTCCTACAACAGATCCGACTCCGACATTCATGTTGGCGACGGCGTTACGCCAGGAGATCGACAGCCCGGTCAACAGATCGGTTGCAAATTCAGTGTTCGCCTTCGACATGTTTCTGTCATCCGTTTTTGACTCGATCATCATTTTCTCTATGTTTTCAATTTTCCGTTTCATATCCTCCGAATCATTCGCCTGTTGTTTTTGTTGTTCATTCATTTCATCATTGGTGGTCCCACTCATGATGTTGTGTGTGTCGTGGTTCTTGGTGGGTTCGACTGAGTTCGGATGTAGAGGTGGTCGAGCATACTGCGGACGATAAGCGCACAAAGGTTCCAAGATTTGATGATTTTCAAAATGAGTAAAAGACAAACATATATACAGTTTGAGTAAACATGCATCAACAGAATCGACCATTTAAAAGAAATCAAATTCAGTTCAGTTCAGTTCATCAAGCATGAACAAAACTTACCTGCTGCTGCTGCTGCTGTTGTGGTTTCGGAGCAACGACAATTAAATTCTCGTCCTCTCGTAGTTGCAATGATTCCATTCGGGTCATTGAATTAAGCTTCGTGCAGTTGCCATTCATGGAAAAGATTGCATGATTGTCGTCCGGCAGTCTGACTTCGTTGTTGAGACGGTAGACAAGGAGTTCATTAGCGTCAACATGCGCAAGGTTGTTTGCCGCCTTTTCCTTGACTTTCTCGCGCAAGTGACTCACGTTCGCCGGACGCGGCACTATCTGAAACGGATCTCCGAGGTCCACGTAATTGTCTTCACCCGTCTTTTGGATGACCTTGACCCAAACACTTTGCTCAGGCATGTTTCCTTGCTCGTCGCTCGACATGATGAGTTCTACGACCTTTGCTCGTTGCATACAAAAAAATTGAACTTTGTGAGACGATATACATGGGTGGAAGCAGATCTGGCGCCGTGGACCGTTTTTCTCAACTACCTAGAGCTTTCGATACCCGACTATTTAACCATTCTTAAAAGAGGCCGTATCTACGGTAGATAGGGAGTATCGTGGAAATCTTCCTTCTGGGCGACAATAGCACATGTGTGTTCCAGTGCACCGGGTGCACTATGTCGTCGCGCCTCTTTGGTGGCGTGGCGGGCTGTCCCGCAGGGATGGCAGGCTCTGCAGGTTCGGTACTACCCAGGCGTTTCTTTCTCTATTTGATTCAAAATCAACATCAGATTTTACTGGAATTCAACCGCTCGAGATTCGACGCGTGCCGTCTCGTGCCCACACATGCGACCATGGCGATGGCGATGAGATCTGGACGCGCCGCACACCAGGAATCTTTGTGGAATCATCATTGGAACCACGAGAATCGAGCCGTTTGGAGTTTGAGACTATCCAACAACGACCACACTAAAAGAAGAGACACATTATCCGCAGCACACGACAGAGGCAGAGAGTTGTGTTTGGAACTCTTGTCGTGTCGAGAGTGTCTGCCATTCCGGTCCTCTTTCTAATACAGAGAGAGTTGCACCCGCCTGCGTTCGCAACCCATTCGAGAAACTCTCCCTCGGCTGGAAACAAGCGAGAGAGAGAGAGAGACGGACCCGAGTGACGTATTGCTGCATTCCATAATTGTGGGAGAGGGAAAAAGAGGAGCATCATGGGGTGTCGACAGTCGAAACCAGCATCTACCCCCGCTTCCACTGGATTCCAAAAACCGCAGCCAACGAGCGCGACGACAAGAACCACCAAAACCACTGAAAAGGAGGATGCGGCGGCAGCAGCGGCCACTCCTACCAAACCGCGGCAGCACACGACGGATCCATGGTCACCACCCAAGAAGGACGACAACGACGAGAACACAAAGAAGGATGCCTTGGAAGAAACCGATACGACTCTGCGGTTGGCGCTCGACAGTGACCATGACGACGAAAGCAGCAGGGACGACGACAACGACGAATCCTCCCATTCCGACGAAACCGAACCAGAAGAGTCGTATCCGCAGTACGACACGTTTGACGATTGGTATGAGGCGGCTATCAGCAGTCAGAATACTACGACGACAATAACGACAACGTTGGAACAAGAATGGCACTTGGCCCGTCAATTGTACAATCAAGCCATTGGGCTACCCAATCATTCGTTGAAACCCATTCCCCAGTTAATTGCCGAGTTGAACCAACAACCACCACCACAAGAGCCACCACCACCACCATCCAGAGTCTCGCCGAGTGAGGACGACAACAACATTGACAACAACAAGGACGACCATGGGTGGTTTAGTCGACGGGGCGTTCGTCTCGATTGGTGCGTCTCGGTGCTGTGCCAATTGCCCTATTGGCAAACGCTTTGTCACTATCAGTGTCCCCTCTGGTTTGTCCGACGCGTGGCCGTCTTGGAATGGATCTATCGAACGACTGCCAGTACGGCTCCTCAATCATCATTACAACCACAACCACAAGAACAACAAGAACAACATTCCGATGACACCAACAACACACACTTGTTTCGACCCTTGATTCACCACGTGCCACAACTCGTTACCGCTGCTGCTCGTTTGACGACGGTGTCGAACCACGAACGATTCGTCGTTGGGGACCACCCGGGAGGGGATAAAAAAAAGGTGGACGACCACCATCGTTCGAGTACTACGAATCCTACCATGACACAACCCGCCACCAGTTACCTGTCCGCGTCGGGTCAATCTCCCCTGTCGTTGGTTCAGAAACGCTTGCACCAATGGCAGGAGGAAATCACCCAACAACAACAACAACAATCCCAACCACCACCCGAATATGTGTGGATGGATTGGTTGTGCGTGGATCAAGGAATCTGGACCAGTCAGTGGGAGGAAGAAGAACCACGGACGCAATTATTGGAGGACGAAAACAAAGAAACAGAAGACGAAGAATACTTTCACCCTTGGAATCGGGCCACCCCATCCTCTTCTCATCAAGACGACGACGACGACGTGTCTTCGGCATCGCATTTGTACCACGACGATTCGTCGTCCTCCTCCGTCCCCTCGCCTCCTCCTGCGGCTCGGGGTGTCACGACAACTGCAACCACCACAACAACAACACTACAACCAGAACCGATTGTTTGGGTGACTGCTGCTATATATTTTCTGTAGAGAGATCCAAACGAAAAGGCATCCATTCGTCTCTTTTGGTTCCTTGACCGTTTGGAGGTGAGAACCGTTCCTGTTGTCGAGGATATATAATCCGAAGAATTATTATTGACAAACCAACAACCACAGCCACCAAAATCGTGCTGCTAGAACCAAGCACGATATACAGAGACTACCGGCGGATTCTTCATCATGGAGGAATTACAGGATGCCATTGAAGACGCCCAATACGTGAATGCGATCAATACGCAGGACGATGGACCCAAACCCGTCTTGCCCTGGGAGACACCGTCGTCGGATGAATTGTTGGTGGAATGGTCCAAAACCAAGGCCCGTAGTTTGGGCAATTTGGATTCCTTTTTGGAACAATCGGCCATTTGTGTCTTTTTGTTTTCCAGTTTTATCAAACAACATCACGACGATTATGTGCGTCTCAATTTTTGCGAAGATGTGTTGAGGTTCAAAAAATTGCGCGGCCGATCGCGACGCAAACAAGCCCAAGCCATTTTGGAACACTACATTTTGGTCAAACCCAGTCCACCGCCCGCCGCCGGAGCAACCGTAACACCGGCTGCTACGACGAGTACTAGTACGACGACAGCCCCCAAAGATGCCACGAACAATGGCAATTTGGTGGCGGAATCGGCAGCGGGTGCAGCCGCGTGGGCCGTGGGCACGACGCAATTGCCACCGCGGACGGAAATTGACGAATGCGATTTGGAACGAATCGTGAGCGAGCGCCAATCGACCCATGCCTATTTAAAAGAAGATGCGTCCTTTCGAATTTATTGCGATTATCCCAAATGCAGTCAATCCTTGATTGGCATTCGCGATGCCATTTTGGACGATTTGATTGACGATTGGAGAGAATGGGAAGAAAAGGAAAAGGAAGAAGCCGCCGTGGCTGCCGCCAAATCACGACAGGCAAACCCACCATCACACCATGGATCCAATGGACGACGAGCGTCGGCCAGTAGTACCGCCAGTGGTGACTTTACGACTACGAATACAACGACACTGTCGTCGTCCAAACCACGATCGACGCGACGTAGCAGTGGTGGCAGTACCGGAGGAGGACGATCGTCGTCCGTGGAACCACCAAATAATATGACAGAGGAAACCATGGCCGATGGATCGGCATCGGCTTCCACCGATCCCACAGTCCCCACCGCCAATCCGACGACCCTATCATCTGGATGGAACCAACCTCAACCACCACCACAACAGCAACAACAACCACAAGTGGAAACACTTGACCCTAATACGGATGCCACCAAACCGGAGGAATCCGCCGAAGCCAAGGCTGTCAAGGATGCCGATACGGCAGCGTCCTCGTCCTTATCCTTTCAATCGTCCAATCATGGACAACCTCCCCAATCCCAACCAACAAGTAACAGTCCTCCGGCTCCTGCTGCTCCCACTAATACGACAACCGACACGGCATCGATGGGCTCCTCCTCCCACACACCGCGCAAGGCACCGCCACCGGCTCTCATGGGAGAACGAAGTGTTTCGGGATTGTCCGTGGAAGAATTTGGAGAGGCCACCATGAGTATGCGATTGTTGAAACATCGATTTTTGCAATCGCAAAAAGAAGCCGTCTACGATGGCCTCTTTGACAAGGCGGAAACGGTCGTGATGGAATCGCTTCGACGCGATTATTGCCACTTGTTTTTGGAATCGCCAGAATTTCTCAAGGCCAAACAATTCTTGTGGTATCAGGATCGACCCGTTGTACCGGAAGATTTTTATATCATGCGAGTCTTGGGACGAGGAGGCTTTGGGTTGGTCAATGGTACGTACATGTCTCTAGTAGTGCTAGTGTGTGTGTGTGTGTGTGTGTGTGTCTGTCGTTGCGCTTTTTGTGGTAGAGACAGTCGTCCAATGTGTGGTTTTGCAGGAACCGTCACAAGCCACACACACACACATGTTGACAAAGGCATCCAACTAGTTCTCACCTGTTCCTTTTTTCGTAGCTTGCAAGAAGGGTACGTCTGGAAAGCTCTATGCAATGAAGGTCATGAACAAGAGACGGATCAAAATGAAGAAATCAGAAACACTGGCAGTAAATGAACGATCTGCCTTGGCGGCTGTGGAAAGCAACTTTGTGGTGAATCTCAAATACTCATTTCATAGCAAGGACGATGTCTATCTGATATTGGATCTCATGACGGGCGGTGATCTTGGTTTCCATTTGCACCAAAAGGGTCGCTTCCCCAAACGAGAAGTTCAGTATTACGCAGCCCGCATCATGTTGGGATTGCAAGCCTTGCATGATCAAGGCTATGTCTACCGCGATTTGAAGCCAGAGAATTGTCTCATGGCCGATGACGGCCGAGTCAAAATCACGGATTTGGGCTTGGCCACCAAAATTACTCCCACCTTGCACGGCGCCGCGGGTACCCGTGGGTATTGGGCCCCGGAAATGTTGCGTCGCGACAAGCGTGGCAAACGCATGCCCTATGGACACACGGTCGATTGGTTCAGTTTTGGTTGCTGTGTCACCGAATTTATCTGCGGTGCCAATCCGTTCCGATCCGAAGCCGCTCTCAACTTTGGCTTGTCCAAGGGCAAACAAACCAAGGAAAAAGCAATTGATTGTGCCACACTGGAAATGGAACCAGATTTTCCCAAGGAATACTTTGAACCGGATGCCAAAGATTTGTGTATGCGCTTACTGGAAAAGGACGAACACAAGCGATTGGGCACGGGTGGATGCGAAGAAATTATGGCCCATCCCTACTTTCGCAATGTCAATTGGGAATCCATCATTTCCGATCGAAAACGGCCTCCCTATGTACCAGCCAAGGATGTCAATGCGGCCAGTCAAGCCGAAATTGGTAATTTTGTCGAAGACAAGACCTATCAAGAAACGGTGTTAACCGAACAAGATGAAACCTATTACCGAAACTGGGATTGGACGAATCCCCGCGCCTATGCCACAGAGGTTATTGAATTCTTAATTTACGAGCGGGAAACAGGAGAACCATTGTTGCCTGTTCAACAAAATGCTGGCTGTTGTTGCGTAGTCCTGTAGTTGGTCTCACGTCCAAGAATACGATACCAGCAACAGTCCAAGCTAAAAAGAAAAGAGACATGTGTGGTCAAGCAGGAGCAGCACGTGTGGAACAAAACAAATGACCAGGGATGACTGCAAGACTGTAAAAAGGTGACCGCCCAGGAAAGCCCCTTTTGCTGTGGACAGGCATGTGTGTTGGTCTCTTGGTTTTTGTGTTTTGTAAAGCATGCAGTGTCTCGTGATGTCCCGGGTGTTGTTTGTGCATGGCTATACGAGCTCTTTTACTCTCTGTCGCTTCCGTTTTCGGTGAATTGCGCGGCGTCACGAAACGCAATGGCGATTCAAGTTAAAAATAATATTACTGTAAACGTGTATGTTCCTTTGCCTCTGTCATGTATGTGTCTAGGTAGACGAGCAATGCTAAGTGTCCATGGACGAGACTAAGGATCTACACCTCCCATTCTAATGATAGTATCATCAAGTACAAGCTTGTTCATTGTATGGCCAGTGATCCTTCTCCAAGCAGTACGTAGTCGGACGCGTGTTTGGATTCCTACGATTCTCCACAACTACGACTGGTAATCTGCTCTATGATTATTGGAGTGCATTATACGTTTGGGAATTTGGAGATCATGTTCTCCTTCTGGTGAATATCACTGCATCGGAACAGCTGTCCCACATATTGCATGTGGCAGGCAGCCATGGAGATCCAGTAGTCGTTCCAGGAGAGAATCGTGTCATCACTTTGCCTATGTGTGTGTCGGTGGAGGGACGTGTGTAATCACACAGTAATGGCAGTTGTGTGGTCGGTATACTATAGCGGAATGGGAATTGCGTGAAAGGTATGGGAGGAACCCGTTGGTCTCCACACTTTGTATAACGTGTGTGGACCCAAACGGAACCGAAGGTGTGCTGGTGAAACTAGAATTGTGGGTGTCAAACATGTAAGTAATAGATTGGGCCAAGAAACAAACAAAACAGGAAATAAACGGATACATCCAACAGTTCTTGTCTAGTGAGTTCCATTCTGGTACTGTCCAGTGCCATTCCTTGTGGCGTGTCCATTGCTGGTAGGCATCACTCCATTGGTGGTGGTATGCGAGACTCCATTGGTACTAGTCTGTTTTTCTTGCTCTTCTACTTGTGTTTGTTGTCGTCGCCGCATGGTTTCGTCGTGTTGCTGTTGGAGGGAGGAGGCAAATTTGTGCTGCAAGGTCATGTAATTTTCGGGCGGCAATCCCAGACAGGCCTTGAGGACATTGGTAATGGCCTCTCGTTGCGGAAACAAGGCATTGACAACGGGTGCACCCGGTGGAACCATGGGTGCCTTGAGCATGTAGGACAAGAGGGACAAGACGGGGTGAAAGGGTTCCCAAGCAGTAGTATTCTTGTCGTCCTTGTCGTCCTGGTTCACGACCGAGTCCAAGGTGGAATCGTCCTGTTCGTCCACTGTTTGGACTTGAATCCGGGAACACAATTCGGTCAAGAGAATCAAATCATAAATCAAGGGTGTGGCCAAGAGAGAATCTTGACAGGTATTGTGAATGACGAGGGTATTGGTTCCACCCATGAAAATTTCTGACGTATATTCATCCATGGCCCGTTTGGAATCTCCCACATAGGGAACGTATTTAATGACCACGACATGATCGGGATGATCCGATGTAGTAGTAGTGTCCTTGTTTTCCGTTTTATTCACGTGAGGATACAAAATGGCATTGGAGGCCACCATATCGTCCACGACATTGGATTTGGAAATTTCCTTGGATCGGAATTGATGGGGAGCACTGAGATTGCGGCCATCATTGTTGCCCAAATGATTGTAACTGACCATGGAGACGGGCTTGCAGCCGGCCGACACGAGAAAATCCACCAAGACCGATTTGAGTTTGGTTTGTCCCGATTTGAAATCGTCGCCGCCAATCAAGACGCCATGTCGTTCGGCCAATTGAACGACGCCGGGAACCAAGGTATTTTGGGGCGACCCATTGACAAAGGGAGCCTGTTCCAAAATGGAGGCAATGGCAAACAAGGTGGACGGACTCACTTCCGTATCGTTGCCTTGTTCCAAGGCTTGCAACAAGTGATCGGCGGTATCATGAACGCCCGGTTGAATTTCACAAAAGCGTTCGGTATTGGCCGTCCACACGACCGTGACATGATCCAAGTCATGGTGCGCCTTGAACTGGGCAATGTCGCGTCGAATGTGTTGGACTTTTTCCCATTTGGTCATGTCCGGTGGCAACACATTGTTGGCCCGTTCTTGTTGATTGGCGGCAATAAAATCGGCATGGTAAATCGATGGTAGCGGCACAATCTCGCGCAAGTGCGGTTCCAATTGTCGTTGCAAGTCCACTTCCAAAACTTGGGCCCGTTTCATGGCCTCGGCCAAGTTGGCCCCATTGATATCCCAGCCACCCCAGACAATCTCATTGGGATGTCCAAGGGGCAGCAAGGATTGCAAGGGCGTATAGACGGCTTGTCCCGTGGCGGCGGCATGGCCTAATTTGACCGTACTGGCCAACAACAAACTGCCCCAATAATTGGCCGACTGGGTCCCCTGTTTGGTCTCCCACGTCAAGCCCAAGCGATTGGCCACGGCCGCTGCCACACAAGTACTCCCATTGTTGCCACCCAAGCCCACCAACATGACACCCATCTATGATTCGAGAACCAAGTATCGATAAATATGTATATATAGAGAGTGCATCATTGTGGCGTCATGGACAAAACCCCATTCCACAACGACAACAACCAAGCAACCAACCAAAGCAACGCCAGGAAAACCAACAAGAACAACAACAACACGAAGAAGAACAGAACCATCGTTTGTGGTTTTCGGGTGAGACCATGGTCCTTCCTTGACAACAACAGTACTCTGTTTTCGGGTGTCGTACCTTGGGGACCGTTCGTTGCGTTCGAAACCGCAATTTCGTGTGCACCGGTCGCACGACGGGTCCATCCACCACGGTCGTTTCGTACCTGTCAGGACCAGCAACAACCACAGCAACAACAAGACGGATCAAAGTGAGCGAGCGAGATCCAACCCAATTACTACACCGAGAGAGAGAGAGAGAGAGTTTGCCCGACGACATAGACAAACCCATGGAACCAAAGAAACAACCAAACGAACGTACGTGTAATTGGAATAAATGGCCTCATCCGTGTACCGACAATCTTTGGATTGGACATGAAACAATCCATTGTGTAATTGTGGTGGTGGTGGTGTGTCCGCACTGCCATTCGCATCATTGGTGGTCTCACTCATGATGTTGTGTGTTTCGTGGTTCTTGGTGGTTTGGAGTTTGGAGATATGCGCTCGTTGTTGCGTCCTGGCCTGTCCAAAACCAAGTAATAGAGGAGGTAGAGTCGTCAATCCCACACAAGAAGAAGAAGAAGAAGATCAGAGACGATGTGTCGCTTCAAAAGGAGAAGCTTTTCTGTGTAATGAGAAAACAAAAGCAATGCTGAGAATGGCACGAATGGTGGGGCTGGGTCCAAAGAACGTGATTCGGAGAACCGAGAAATAAGCGCATCTTTGCTGTTGGCCTGTTGGCGGAGGCTAGCAGACCCAGCAGGCCAAGGCCATAAGGCCAAGGCTTATACCCCATTAAGGGATACGTAGGAGAGCTGCCGCCAAGGTTGCTACTACGTCACGTCACGGGCCACAACCGTGACGTGACGCCGTCAAATAGTGACGGGAATATGTTCCCGTCAGGTTTTTCCCGTCACTTTCGTCAATTTTGGGATATTGATAAGACAATAGGGATGCATGATATAGAAATAGGATGTTTTGACTGTATGTATCATGATTAATGGTCTCTGATGTCTGTTAATGGTGCCTGAAGTGGACGGAAGCTCCACTTCGTCTCCTTATCCAAGGATGAATCCCCAAAGTTTGTCCTTGTCCCGTCGCAGTAGTGGTTCTGACATCCAACCACGGTAAGTCAACATCGATCATGCACACATAATAGTTATGACCATGCTTGATCATCAATGGTTGATTGTTGTTCATTCCTTGGATCACTTTGGATGCCATTTTTGTGCGTTTCTCGACGTATCTGTTTGACTACAGAAGATCCACAAAAGATTTTTTTGTTTCCCGTCACTTTTTTTCATTCCCGTCATTCGTCACAGCCTGATGGCCTGACGCGACGTCGTCAATTTCACGTCACGTCACGTGACGTGCGTCAATTGTGACGTCGTCACAGTAGCATCCTTGCTGCCGCCATTCGTCGCTCCGAGAAATATGAGTGGTCCACACACAGTCCACAGTCAGTGCTCCCAAATCACGTGCTTCGTCCAACGTGCTAAATCACGTGCTTCGTCCAAAGTACTCCCAAATCACGTGCTTCGTTCAACTCCCTAGACCCTAGATAGGAAGTGCTGGGGGTGCACGCGTCAGCATCGTCGGCTTTGGTGTCTAGGGCAGCTATGCGAGCTACGGAGGAAGACACGTGGATGAAATTGCCTTAAAAGCTGGTTCCGTCTCGGACGAGAGGCTGACAAGAGATTTGCAAATGACCTGTCGAGTCCGGACAAGAAGTCAGACAAAAGCCATAGCACAACCTATCCTAGTTAATCATTCCTTGAAGTAGATAGTGTTCCCATTCCATAGCTAAAACCCCGAATTTCGATAATGGCTAATAGTACTCCTAGCTATCTAGTCAATAGAGAGCCGAGTTGACCTGTCAAACAGGATATTGCGAGCAGGCACGGCAACTTGAAATCCGTTCAACGGAGAGACCAAATTCCGAGATCTGGCCCGAATTCCGAGATCGACCCGAATTCCGAGATCTGGCCCGAATTCCGAGATCGACCCGAATTCCGACAAAAGTATACTTTATTTGAGAGTAGTAACCCAAATTCCGAGATCTGGCCCGAATTCCGAGATCGACCCGAATTCCGAGATCTGGCCCGAATTCCGAGATCGACCCGAATTCCGAGATCGGGACCAGATTCCCGACATCAGGACCAAAATTAATTATAGACACGTGCCATCCAACTGACCGGCGCACTTTCTTACGCATAATCGGTTGTAGATATACGCCGAGACCTGAATTCTGTCCTACGAGAACACGTTGCCTCCCCGAAATCTTGGATGATGTTTGGACGAACGACCTAGCCTTTTGGGACATTGACGCGACCTCTCTAGGACGAGAAAGGCTAGCTTGTTGATAATCTATCTGCAGTGCAATCCGAGACGGAACAAGCTTTTAAGGCAATTTCGATATCTTCCAACAGCGAATCTAATAAGCCAAACCACAACTAACGCTGAAACAGGATCGAGTTTTGTGTTTTTTCATATAGACGTTGAACTTGTGTCGGATCGTTCGGAGCAAGATTGCAAGAGGATTACGACAAGACACACACCCACACACAGGGACCCAGCAACAAACCTCCCAACGAGCTTGGAGTATGGTTCTGCTTGGTCGATTCGTCTCTCTCTATTTCATGTCCTCAAACTCTACTCGATCTCTACTACCTACCTAGACATGGGAGTACGTGTTCTCTATTCCATGGTCTATATAGTGCCCGACTTGACCGATTCAGCTCCCACGGCCGGTTCCGATGGACGACCGACGATCTATACAATGATTCGGTTGGAGTTGCTGGTTGGTCACGGGTCATGGCAATTCCCAATCCAGCGTCGCCACAAGTATAGTCGTCCGTCGATCGAATGTTTCAATCCGTACGTACGTGAACCCGTTGTCGATGCACGGCCAAACAAATGGTGCAAATGTCGTGCCCGAGCACTTGCAACGGCTGTCAATTTGGCACTGTGCTTGGCCGGAATTCCCAAGCCAGAGGGTGACCACACCATACACCGTAGCTGTCTAGGGTGTGGTCACCGTCTGGCTTGGGAATGCCTACCAAGCGCCTCGCTAAATGCATGGCCGTTCCTAGTGCAGTAGGTCCCATGTCAAAAGCGTTACGAGAAGAAACATGGGAATAGCAACGTTCCTTCTCTTGTCATCTGTGTCTCGAGCGTTGTCGCACTCTTTTGTAGGTACACTCCCAACGTTTTTAGACACTATAGTTTTGTAGGAGTGGACCGTTCCTTGCGTGTGCTGTTTTCGCACGGAGAGAGAGAGAGAGAGAGTCTTTTCACACAGACACACACACACCCATGTCTGGGGCTCCTCGACGATTCGAATGTGGATTCCGCTATTTTTGCAGGGGGTCCATTCTTCTCCCCATTCGCAGTTAGGGAGGAAGGAAGGATCAACACCATTGCCATTCTTTCCGTGCTTTGTCTCGTTTCTTTCATGTGAAAGAAAGGAAAGACTGTCTTGTCAGACTCCAGTCCAAAAAAGGGACACACCGTCTATTTCGCCGATGCTGTACATGCATATCGTTGGCACCTTATTGTTCTCTTGTACATCTGTTTGTCAATCCATATCGAATCACGTTCGTTTCACCACCACAATAATAAAAGGCCAATCCAACACTGGTTTCATACATACATAACGTCCGACACCTTCCATCGCTTTTATTGGGTTGTCTTGTCGCTTTGTTGTTGAGTGTGCTTACTTAACAACGAGAGCACCGCAATGTCCACGTAGGATCCTCGTAGCAGGACGCTGTCGCCTCATCCTCTTCCCTTCTCCGATTTCACCACGACAGAAATGGACTGATGAAATGAATTTCGGTCTGCGATATTCGTTGTATTGGTGCACAGCCCAGCCTACTAGATGGGTCCGGTTTCAATAATTACAAGGAGGAACTTCGTCTCTTCTGTTGGTGCGAGGGAAACCTTGCCATTTTCAACAGTGAGCCAGCTCGGACCTTCCGCCGACAGCCCAAGAAAAGCCACTTCGTGAGGGTCCACCAGCAATTGGTCCGCCATGTAGTTGTCCCAACTAATATCTGACTCGGCAAACAAGTTTTGGAGGGAAGATGCAAACAAAACTGATACTTCGCAGTTCGATCTCAGACGATTGACCACATTTGAAAAGACCTCCTTTGTCAAACCGTTAGCATAGTTTGTGCATTCAACGTGTGTTACGTCCAGGATCTTGTCCCCAACTTGCTTGGTGATGCAGCCATCCCGGCGTTCACCTTCCCGACGGCGCTTCAAGGAACCTTGAAAGGCATTGGCTGTAGCTTTTTTCCACTTCTCCAAGTAGGGGGAGTCAGTACTCGAGCAACACGGCATGACCACGTCAACAAACTTGCTGGTCGTCGCGTACTCGTTTAGTGCCGACTGAATGGCTTTCGTGGTTGCGGAAACCTTGTCGGTTTGCAACTCATCTGTATTTTGCATAAAGTGATAAACACAAGCAAAGAAATGCGGAAGCAGGATTCCTTGTCCCACACCCCGGTCACAATTCATGGACGCCAAGCAAACCGAAGCAAGACTGATCATCTCTAACAAGTCTCCATTTAGTTTGAGGGCAGCTGGGTTCGCGGAAGGAACACTGGGCTGGAATAGCTCCGAGTTTTTCTGATACGCTCTCCGAACAGATATTGCATTGCGCGTCTCATCAACTAGTGGAAAAAGTTTTGGATTGCTAGGGTCCAAGGAAGACGTGGACCAGCTTGTCAATGCTGTAAACAACAGTGGCTCTTCGCTGGGGACGACCATTTGAACGCGAAAACCGAGACGAAGGGCTTGAGAACGCGTGAGCCGATGGTCTCGGCGGGAATAGTTTGAAGGATTGACCATGTATCCAAAATGTTTCCCAACAAGCTGATAGGTGGTCAAATCCGTAGCATTGTGGTCGACTTGTGCTCGAAATAGTTGACAGAGCTGGAAGACCGGATTCTCCGTCCATGCCGACGATTTTTTCCGCTGCAACCTGGATTGGACAGTTTCGACAATCTGGTCGAGGGAAGTCTCGGCAAGGTCAAATTCAGATAGATAGGAGGCAACCAAAGGTCGTTCCAGTGGACTTAGGTAGGGTATCTCGTCGGTCGGTTTCGTCGTATGAAATCTGGGCAATCTGGTAATAAGCCCACACCAGTCAGGATCAGCATCACTACCACTCGATTCAGAGCCTTGCACAATTGCATTCTGCGCTCCAGTATGAGTGCTCATGAGCACAGGAGATATTCCAAGGGCTCTCAAAACATCGCGAAGACTGATGAATAGCGAGTAGTCAGAGTTTCCAGTGGAGGGTATTTCGTCCAGAAACACCAACATATGTTTTCCGAGATTCTTGACTTTCTCTTGTATGCTTGAAAAGGTGACTTTGGCGTCTGGACGTTCGGAGTTTGGGAACAAAATCCGGTCCAATAAAGTTGCCAATTGGCAAACCACACCGCTTACCCGAAACCAAATCCGATACGCATTTGCGCCATTTGACCCCTCTTGGTTGGCAAGCCGTCCAAAGTCTCTCAATGCATCTCTTAGCAGGATTGCCAGTTCCTTGTGAGGTACGTAAAACTCTTGAACAAAGTCGGAGTAGCTGGCATCGCAAAGCAAATAGCGAACCCTGTCACCGTACTTGTAGGCCGCAGTTGCGGCAAGCTGGGTCTTGCCCGTTCCCGAAGGCGCAATAATGGCTGTGAACGACGCGGCACCACGAGTTGTGGTGGATAATGGGACAAGATGCGCCAACGACTCGTCAACGTCGTCTTGATTGGCACATGCTATCGCGGCGTTGGCGTAGGAATCTAAGTCGTGATCCTTCAAAAACTGCAGTTTCAGGAAGGAACAATCCAACGAAATATTGTCCATGCGCCTTATTTCATGTGATGGTTCGACTGAGTTCAATGGAGAGGAAGTCGAGCATACTGCGGACGTTAGCGCACACAGGTTCCAAGATTTGATGATTTTCAAAATGAGTTAAAGACAAACATATATATACAGTTTGAGTAAACATGCATCAACAGAATCGACCATTTAAAAGAAATCAAATTCAGTTCAGTTCAGTTCAGTTCAGTTCATCAAGCATGAACAAAACTCACCTGCTGTTGTTGTTGTGGTTTCGGAGCAACGACAACTAAAGTTTCGTCCTCTCGTAGTTGCAAATCGTCCATTCGGATCCTTGGATGAAGCTTCGTGGAGTTGTCATTCAAGGAAAAGATTGCATTATTGTCGTCCGGCAGTCTGACTTCGTTGTTGAGACGGTAGACAAGGAGTTCATTAGCGGCAACATGCGCAAGGTTGTTTGCCGCCTTTTCCTTGACTTTCTCGCGCAAGTGACTCACGTTCGCCGGACGCGGCACTATCTGAAACAGATCTCCGAGGTCCTCGTAATTGTCACTGCTCGTCTTTTGGATAACCTTGACCCAAACACTTTGCTCAGGCATGTTTCTTTGCTCGTCGCTCGACATGATGATATCTACGACCTTTGCTCGATATGGTTCTGTGTGGTCGGGCGTCGATGATTCGTGTATCTCTCTGTCATGTCCTCCAACTCTACTACAGCTAGGTAGAGATATATTCCATGGTGCACTATCGTCGCGCCTCTTTGGTGGCATGGCGGGCTGTCCCGCAGGGATGGCAGGCTCTGCAGGTTCTGTACCACCCAGGCGTTCCTTTCTTTTTTTGTGTCATAATCAACATCACATTTTACTGGAATTAAACCGCTCGAGATTAGACGCGTGCCGTCTCGTGCCCACACATGCGACCATGGCGATGGCGATGAGATCTGGACGCGCCGCACACCAGGAATCTTTGTGGAATCATCATTGGAACCACGAGAATCGAGCCGTTTGGAGTTTGAGACTATCATTCAACAACAAAAGAGACCACAAGAAAAGAAGAAGAAGAGGCACATTCACCAGCACAAGACAGAGGCAGAGAGTTGTGTTTGGAACTCTGGTCGTCGAGAGTGTCTGCCATTCCGGTCCTTTTTCTCTCACATATATAGAAAGAGAGTTGCACCCGCCTGCGTTCGCAACCCATTCGAGAAACTCTCCCTCGGCGGCTGGAACCAAGCAAGAGAGAGACGGACCCGAGTGACGTGCGGCATTCCATAATTGTGGGAGAAAAAAAAAGAGGACGACAACCATCATGGGGTGTCGACAGTCCAAACCATCAGCATCCTCCTCCGCTTCCCGTTCGTTCCCACCGCAGCACCACCACAAGAGCGCGACAACGACGACGATAACGACCAGAACCACCCCCACCACACGAGCGACCACTGGGACGGAGGATGCGGCAGCAGCAGCCAGTACTACCAAACAGCAGCAGCACACGACGGATCCATCCTCACCGCAAAAGGATGACGACAACGACGAGAACACAAAGAATAAGGATGCCTTGGAAGAAACCGATACGACCCTGCGGTTGGCGCTCGACAGTAACAATGACGAGGACGAAATCAGCAGGGACGACAACGACCAATCCTCCCATTCCGAAACAGAAGAGTGGTATCCGCAGTACGACACGTTTGACGATTGGTATGAGGCGGCTCTTGGCCATCAGAGTACTACGACTACGACAACACTGGAACAAGAATGGCACTTGGCCCGTCAATTGTACAATCAAGCCATGGGACCACCCAATCATTCGTTGAAATCCATTCCCCACTTAATTGCCGAGTTGAAACAACAACAACTAGAGCCACCACCACCATCCAGAGTCTCGCCGAGTGAGGACGACAAGGACAACAACGACGACAACAACAAGGACGACCATGGGTGGTTTAGTCGACGGGGCGTTCGTCTCGATTGGTGCGTCTCGGTGCTGTGCCAATTGCCCTATTGGCAAACCCTGTGTCACTATCAGTGTCCTCTCTGGTTTGTCCGACGCGTGGCCGTCTTGGAATGGATCTATCGAACGACTGCCAGTACGACTCCTCCATCATCATTACAACCACAACCACAAGAACAACATTCCGACGACACCAACAACACACACTTGGTTGGTTCGTATTATGGACCCTTGATTCACCACGTGCCACAACTCGTTGCGGCTGCGGCTGCTCGTACGACGACGGCGTCGAACCACGAACGATTCGTCATTGTGGACCACGCGGGAGGGGATGAAAAAAAGGTGGACGACCACCGTAGTACCAATAGCAGCAGCAGCAGCAGGAAGGATTCGTCGTCGTTTGCCATGACACAATCCGCCACCATTTACCTGTCCGCGTCGGGTCAATCTCCCCTGTCCTTGGTTCAGAAACGGTTGCACCAATGGCAGGAGGAGGAAACCGAGCAACAATCACAATCCCAATCCCAATCCCATGCACCAGAATATGTGTGGATGGATTGGTTGTGCGTGGATCAAGGAATCTGGACCAGTCATTGGGAGGAAGAAGAACCACGGACGCCATTATTGGAGGACGAACACGAAAAAGCAGACGAAGAATACCTTCACCCTTGGAATCGGGCCACCCCTTCCTCTCACGACGACGACGACGACGTGTCTTCGGCGTCGCATTTGTACCACGACGATTCGTCGTCGTCGTCCGTCCCCTCGCCTCCTCCTGCGGCTCGGGGTGTCACGACAACTGCAACCACCACAACAACAACACGACAACCAGAACCGTATTCCTCCTCGACTGCCATGTACCTGTCGGACCCTGCACAACAACGACAACGACGACAACGAATGTTGCTGGACTTGGCCCACTTTTTGTCGCAGGACGTGGGTCGCATGGCACTGGTGGTGGATTCCTGGCCGGCCTTGCTCGACCATGGTTTGAATCACTTGTGGTTGGTCTGGGAATTGTATTGCATTAGCGGTAGTAGTAGTACCAGTCGGAACCACCACAACCACCACAACAATCGGTTGCACGTGTGCCTGTCCCCCGAGGAACGAGGGCACGTGGTGGACACATTGTATCAACATGCCCAAGGGGTCATTGACTTGCAAGAAATTTTGGTCCATGCCAGTTTGGAAACCCGTGCCACGACACATCGTGCCTCGGATCGAATCGTCCTACGACACGTATTGCGGCAGCAACAACAAGAACAATTGAAACAACAGCAACAATTGAAACAAGAACAACAGCAACAGCAACAAGCACTCAATGACGACCATCCAAAGGACGAACGAAAGGAATACGAAGCATCATCACAACAACAACAACAACAACAACAACAACAACCTACGAACCACCTCCTCCACACCGAGGACGAGTCGTCGTCGTTGACGAATAGCTTGTATCCGGTCCAAGATGCGGTATGTCGCACCATTCGACAGTGGTTTTTGACCATGGGACAAGCGCATTTGGAAGAATTGCGTCACGAACAAGAAGCTTGGGAAGACCAACAAGAGGAGGAGGAGGAGGAGGAGGAAGAAGAAAAAGCCAAGAGTCTCATGACGGGACAGCAGAATCATCAGGACAAGAACGACGACGAGGATCATGACAATGACAACAAGAGTACGACGGCTGTGGTAATTAGTACCGTCTTTTTGAATCAATTGGCCTTGCTCTGGCAAGATCATGGCGATTTGCAGCAGGCCGAAGCCTTGTTACGGGAAGCCAATGTCCAACAACGATTGTTGTATGGACCACGTCATCCACAAACCTTGGCGGGTAGTTCCAATTTGGCCTTGGTCTTGACCGATCAAGGCAAATTGGAAGAGGCCGAGGCCTTGTTGCGCCATGTCTGGGACCAACAACAAGACGTTCTGGGTCCGGCACATGTACATACCTTGACCACGGCGAGTAATTTGGGACTCTTGCTCCGAGATGCCGGAAAATTCCAACAAGCCGAACCCTTATTGAGACATGTGCTGGAACAAGAACGAGTCACCTTGGGACCCACGCATCCCAATACACTCTTATCGGAACATGTCTTGGGTCGATTGTATCGCGATTTGCACCAATTGGATCAGGCCGAACCTCTCTTACGACATGCCCTTTACGAACAAGAACGATTGTTGGGACGGCATCATGTCCAAACGCAAGAAACCTTGTCCAGTTTGGCAGTGGTCTTACGAGAGTTGGGACAGTTGGAAGAAGCCGAGCCCTTGCTCCGCGCTGCCTGGGGACAACAACGACAAGCACTGGGAGGAGATCATCCCGATACATTGGAATCGGTCGCCAATTTGGCCACCTTGTTGCGAGATCGCGGCGATTACGAACAAGCCGAACCCTTGTTTCAGCAAACCTTGGTGTCTCAACAGCACGTCTTGGGACAAGGCCATCCCGATACGGTCCATTCCATTCAACAATTGGCTGTCCTCTTGACAGAACGCGGCAAATTGTCACAGGCAGAACCACTCCTACGACAAGTCTGGATGCATCATCAACACATGTGGGGCGTCCATCATGTCAATACCTTGGAGTCCCAGTCGTGTTTGGGATTGGTCTTGGCGGAACTGGACCAGTGGGATCAAGCCGAACCCTTGTTGCAACAAGTCTATCACGCCTATCGACACGTGTTGGGAGTCCATCATGGATTGACCCGACAAGCCCTGCTGGAATGGACGACGGTGCTGCGTCTGCAAGGACGGTTGGAACAAGCACAAACCTTGTTGCAACAAGCCCTTCAAGAGTACCAAGCGCCATTCGCACAAAACACACAAGAAAAGAACGACACAGACGACAATCACGACGACGATGACAACCACAAGAAGGATGTGGAGGGCCTGTTGCCAACCCTGTTGCGATTGGCCGAACTCTTGCAAGAACAAGAACAATGGGAGCAAGCCGAACCAGTCTGGCGCCAAGCCTTGGAATTGGAACAAAGCAGTGACACTCGACAGGGATTGGCGACGGCCTTGTTGGAACAAGGGAAATGGTCCCAGGCCAAGGTTTATTTCCGGGCGATATTAAAAGAACAGGAGCAAGAACAAGGACGAGAACATCCCGATACCATTGAAACCATGTCCATCTTGGCTGGATTGGTACTGCGACAGCATCCACAAGGACAAGAAGAAACACCCGACGACGAGAAGGAACGAGACACCGACTGGCACGATGCGGAAATGTGGTTGCAACATGTCCATGCTCACCATGCCCAATGGCTGGGAGACGAACATCCCTACACACAAGAATCGTGTCAACAATTGGCCACCGTTTTGGCACTCCAACAAAAATGGGACCAGGCGGAACCCTTGTTGCGGCAAACCATTCAACATCATCAAGGACAAGAAGCATCCGAACCAGACATTCTGGACGACGACAACGACAACAACGACGCCACGGGGACCGAAACCATTCTGTTGTTGGAGCAACGCGTCCTGTGGGCCCAAGCATTGGTGGAATTGCAACAGTGGGACCAAGCGGAACCCGTCTTGAGACACTTGCTTCAGGACCAACAGCAGCAGCAGCAGCAGCAAAACCAGTCAGAGGCAGACGCTGCTGGACCAACAGAGGAAGAAGGGGACGAATCCACTCCACGAGACAAGGAACAGGACTCCGAGCCACAACCACAGCCCGAAACTGTTACTGGACCCGTTGATGAAGGTGAAGAATCTACTCCACAACAAAATGAAAAGGACCATGAACATCAGCAGCAGTCAGAGGTCGAGGCCAGAGCTGTAACAGTAGATGAAGGCGACGAATCCATTCCACAAAGCGAAGAAAAGAAACAGGAACAGTCCGAGGCCGATGCTGAAAGAGTAGATGAAGGCGACGAATCCACTCCAGAGCACGAAGATCAGGCCCAGGAACAGCCTGATGCTGAAACAGTCGATGAAGGTGACGAATCCACTCCCGAGCACGAAGATCAGGCCCAGGAACAACAACAGTCACAGGTTGATGCTGAAGCAGTAGATCAAAGCGACAAAGCCACCCCGCAGCACGAAGAACAAAGCCATGAACAACAACAGTCACAGGTTGATGCTGAAGTAGATCAAAGCGACAAATCCACCCCGCAGCACGAAGAACAAAGCCAGGAACAACAACAGTCACAGGCCGATGCTGAAATAATAGATCAAGGCGACGAATCCACTCCACAAGAAAAGGGCCAGGAACAACAACAGTCACAGGCCGATGCTGAAATAATAGTTCAAGGCGACGAATCCACTCCACAAGAAAAGGGCCAGGAGCAGCAACAGCCAGAAGCCATTTCTGGACCAGTAGATAATGGTGACGGATCTACTTCACAACAAAAGGAAAAGAATCAAGAACAGCAAAACCATTCCGAGGCCGATGCTGGGCCAGCATACGAAGGCGACGAATCCACTCCACCACAAAAGGAAAAGGACCAAGAACAGCAAAAGCAGTCCGAGGCTGATGCTGGACCAGCAGACGAAGGTCACGGGTCCACTCCACATCAGGAAGACAACGGTTTGGAGGCAGCAATACAAGACACCAAGCTTGGTTTGGCCAAAGTTTTGTGGAAAACTAAACAGCTGGACGAGGCCGATTTCCTCTACCAACAAGTTTGTCAAGTACAACCACAAGGCAAATCTACCGAGGGCGTGGTGAACGCTGCAACGAAAAGTCGTTGGATGCAGGCCTTGGAAGAATGGGCTCTTGTTCTCGTGGCACTGAGGAAACACAGTCAAGCCGAACCCTTGATTCGGCAAGTATGGGAATACCAACAGGAAGAAAACCAACAGAAAGAACACACGTTTGATACGTATGTGAAGATTCTCCATGTACAAGGCAAACTGGAAGAATGTGAAGCCTTCTTGAGACAAGGCTTGGAGCAAACGATACAAGATGCAACAAACAGTGATGGAGAGGTTCCTGATGACGACGGGCCTCGCTTCCATCGTAAACTGAATCTCCGATACCGGTTGGCCAAAGTTCTCTATGAAGGACATACACAAAATAAGGAGGAGGCTACTCACAAACTGGAAGAAGCTGAATCCTTACTACGAGAGGTTTGGAAGGACCAACAACTACATGGTTCGCTTGACGACGAGAATGAAATAAGGATAACAGTGCAAACATTAGTTTTGGTGCTTCGAGCTCTAGATAAGATGGACGAGGCACAGGCTTTGGTGGAAGAATATGGAGAACCGGAAGAACTCATTATTTTTTACAACGACTTTATGGACCCTGACTGGAATGTCTTAACAAAGAACGAAGAAACACGCAGGGACGGTAAGCCAACACCGGCGAAAAGTATGGTGATTGAAGTGGAGGAGGAGAACGTCCGCAAGCCATGGCGGAACGACCTGGAAGATCATCTCATGGAAACTCATGTGGTTTCATCCAAGTCACCAGGACCAGTCGAAGAATCCGAGACTGTCTTTGACGAGGGGGGCCAAACGGATATGCCCATCATTGAGGAGACAGAACTTGAGAATGATGCTAAGAACAATACAATGGACAGTATTGACAGCAATGGCCCCGTCTATGTGGGCGAGGTCGATATTGTGGATACTAGCATGGACCTCGACCGGGCAAAGGTTGGCACAGCAGGAAGGGGTGTAGTCGTAGATGAAGGAAACCAAGATGACTCGACGGAGGGCGAGGATGAAGATGACGAGGGTAGTGATGAGGATGAGCCTGCATTGAGAAACGATCATCCTCTCACTCAAGCATCAATTATCAATAGTATGGGAGATCTGTTGCGAGAAAATGATGGTCGTGATGCCCTAGAGAAGCATCGACAAGTACTTGGCGTTCATCATGCAAACACACAGCTCTTTGTCAACAATATGGCAGCAACTTTGAGAGAGCGAGGTGCGAAAATGACCGAGTCCGAGTCCTTGTTGCGCGAGGCCTTGGAACATCAACGGAAAGATTTGGGCGATCAACACCCCAGCACCTTGTTGGCCTACAGTAGTTTGGGATTGCTCATGAAAGATTTAGGTCAATTGGACGAAGCGGAATCACTGTTACGAAAGACTGTGGAACAGCAACGACTGGTTCTGGGAGGGTCTCATCCAAATATTCAATTGTCGATTGATAACTTGGCAGTCGTGCTTCAAGAGACCGGCAAGTCGGATGAGGCCGAGCAGCTGCTCCGTACATCCCTCGAGAATCAGCGCGAGGTCTTGGGGGATGAACATCCCAATACACTGGGTTCGATCAACAATCTAGGCATGATGTTGAAATCTCGCGGAAAATTGGACGAAGCCGAGGTGTTGCTGTTTGAAGCAGTGGAGAAGCAACGCAAAGTGTTGGGTGACACACACCCCAATGTCCTCTTGTCTCTCAACAACCTGGGCATGCTGTTGCATGATCGAGGCGATTTGACCGAAGCGGACGAAGTACTACGGGAAGCGGCAGACAAGCAGCTGCATTCCTTGGGTGAGGAACATCCACATACACTGACAACGGTGGAGAATCTTGCCATTTTGTGGCGAGATCAAGGCAAACTACAAGAGGCGGAACCACTCTTGTGGGTGGTGTTAAAGGGACGGCGGACAGCCCTGGGCAATGAGCATTCGGATACACACAAGGCCATGTTGTATTTGGCCACGCTGTTAAGAGCACAAGGCAAGTTGCTGTTGGCACGGGTCTTAATGCAAGAAGTTGTCCAAGAATTGGAAGCCAAGTTTGGATCGGATCATGTCCACGTTCAAGGCTGGAGACATGTACTGCATTCCATTTTGGAACAAATTCGCGATTCCAATTCACCGCCACATGAACCGGCATCGTCGTCCTCTCCTATCATTGTGTCATGTTGACAGCCGGAGACTCGCACGATGCAAGAGAAGGTAGAATCGAGTAGAAGTGCATTCGTCTCCGAAATCGACCAACAGGGTTACCCGGTATTTTGTCCATAATAGTGTGAAATAGATCCCTGGGCAACTGGATATCCGTTGTCCTCCTATGTAGATTTCATCTCTTATTAAGTGATACACTCGGAATTGTCCAAGGGTATGGAGCAACATGATGCAACGATTTGAAACCAACAACTACGAGTATTCTCCAGTGCGTAGCAGAGACAGGGAGACCAAAATGAGCTACCAGTGTATCGCATGCGTATACTCCCTATTTTATTATTCATCAAACATGAAACATGACCCATTTCCCGTCAATCTTGTCTTGGTTCCCACATTCTGGATAAAGCTTCACCAGACGATCAACCTCCTTGAGCGTTTTCCATCCTTCTCGGGCTAGCTCCATCAATCGATTTCCATTCGACGGAGGCAATGTTTCATCGTGCAAATGCTTGGTGACAATAGATACGCATACGCAAGCTTCTTCGTCTGTTAGACCATGAATTTGTTCGAGGCCTACTTCCCATTTTTCTCCTGCGTCAATGGCGTTTCGGAGCTTCACGTGATTCTCCGTTGGTGCTGGCAGCCGTCGTTTCCTAGTCTTTTTCTTCTTCTTCTTCTTCTTCGCGCCCAATGACGAACGGGAGGTGGCGTGGATACTCGAGTAGGATAACGGCGCCGACCCCCTCTCGCGCTTCGACTTGGTGGTTGGCGATGAAATGGGCGGTGGCGCCGCCGTGTGCTTGGTGAACTGGCCACCCGTTCCGTCGCCAGCACGAGTAGCACTGGTGTTTCGTCCAGCCTCTTTGACGCAGTCTTTTGCTGCGGATGAATTATTTGTAGACGTTTGAGCTGTCGTGGCCATTGGTTGGTTTCAATGTGTCTACTAGGGTGCTGAGAGGTCGTATTATGGAAGGACGTTGTTGGGCATGCCGTCGCCATGGTTCAACAAGTTTTCTGGCAAACACGGCGCACTCCGGAGGGAGGATAATTTTGTGAGTTCGTTGTGAGCTCACAAAATTGTCCACAGCCTAGAGGGGAGTTTCTAAGGGTAGTTTCTTTTTTTTGTCCACATTATGTCTCAATACTCACAATAGACCATAGTTGAATCTAATTTTGATTCTTCGGACATTATTCAGATGTCTCACTGGTACTAAATGGCAAATTTTGTGAGTTCAAGTTGTCGACCGTCTGATTTTTTGGCCAATTTTGTGAGCTAAAGAACTCACTGGAACACATAAGAAAAATTTCATTTTGTCCAATGTTGTGAGCTAAAGAACTCACTGGAACACAAAAGAAGAAAAAGTTGTGAGCTCGTCATCTGATATTGTATTGGGTCAAAAAAAGAATTCACCGGAACACAAAAGAAGAAAAAGATGTGAGCTCGTCATCTGATAATGTATTGGGCCAAATAAAAGAATTCACCGGAACACAAAAGAAGAAAAAGATGTGAGCTCGTCATCTGATTTTTATTGGGCCTAGGTAAGGAACTCCCTGGAGCACAAAAGAAGAAAAAGATGTGAGCTCGTTATCTGATGTTGTATTGGGCCAGCTACGTACTACTACTCTAACTATCCAGCATACAGCATACACCAAGTTCAATGACTAGAAGATACCCCTGAGGCACTAATCCCGACCATTTTTTCCTCTACTTCTCACAATCTGTGAGATTACAGAATAGAAATCTGTTGTGTTTTTTGTGCGATTGGTTTTTGTGTGCTGCGTGCTCATTTTTGAATTTATCTTGCAAGAAGCGTCACTAGACCCACCTGATATTGCATTGGGCCTCTTTGTGCTTGCCCCGTCCCGTAACTAGATACCTGGCATTGTGAGTTTTTCCACTGAATTGGGGGACATATCCGAGGTAACCAATCCCACGGCCAACCCAATTCCCAGTCCCCGCGAGACTGTGTAATCCCCCACCCCGTACGTGATTGTACAAGTAGGCCAACAGGCTGAAAAGAGGGCGATCCTTGCCAGACCGGCTGGATATCGTTAGGGGGGCGAAGTTAAGGTACTCAACAGGTACTACTTCGCGTGCTCCGGCACACCGCTTGTTTCCTAACAAAGCATCTGTTGCTGTCGCCTGCCAAGCGACAAGGCTCTCTATCTTTGTGCTGTGGCAGGTTGGTCCGTCTTGAGAATCTACACTTTTGCAATCGGACAAGCGTGGAATTCATCAAATTGGAACGATTTCAGTGCAGCCAGAGTAGCCAGAGTTCATCTTGCTCCTTACAATTCCTCAACTGTCTATGTCTGGAGATTGGGCTAGGGACTGGCAATCCCGGTGTGTGGAGACAAGAACAGTTACCGTCAGAACTTGCTAGTTCTTGGTTACTTCCGAGTAGCTACCTAGCCTAAAGACTGCAGTGGAAGCGTGTCACACCTAATTAGCTTTGCCAGGCAAGCCCAGTGACAACTGCTCCCGGTACTGATTACATTCCATTGGTCCAAATCCACTTTTTCAGGAAGAAGTACAAGGTGTCACAACTGTTCACCCAATGCAGATGAGCCTAACAATGTATGCAGAGCACAAATTTCATTGTTGTCGCCGCGAACGTTGTCGTTATAATCAGCATGGAAAAATATCGACGACACACAAAAATGAATTCAATATTCAGCCAGAACATGAGGCAAGCTGGGAGGTAGTGGAAAGGGTGATGGTTGGAGACCATTTGAGAAGTCGTTTGAGAAGTGGAAGATGCAAATGTGGAAGTATTGGTTGGGTAGATAGAGCACACACTGTGACTTGGCCACATACAGTGGCCCTGGATTTAACTACCGCGACAAGAAAATATCAAGATCTTTCGGTCCTCACACCACAGTTTGAAATAGATGACAAAGAGCTCATACTACGTGGTTGTATCCTTCTGGATGAGCAACGAGAACACTTCATAACTTTGATTAAGTGTGAAGATGGGTGGATGCAGTATGATGGTCTCAGTAATCCACACAAATTCAAATTGTATTCATGCGATGAAACCCAATTGATTATGGAAGGATCACCTAAAACTCTCGTTGTGGGAACATATGAGGTAACAGACAATAATGCAAGCAGTAAAGTACAGGATTTTGTTGATTGGGAGGAATTGTTTGATGTTGAGAGATCTGATCGCCTACCGCGAGATATAGGAGAATCATTGACAAAACTCTCAAGCGAAATTTTGTCACAACAAAGGAAACACAAAATGAAAGGCAAGGACGACAAAAGGAAAAGGAAAGCAGAGAGCAGTGAAGAAAGTGACAACGTAAGTAGGAAAAAACCCAAAAGTGCATCAAAGCAACGCATTCCACATGGCTTTTCATTACGAGAGAACATACAAAGCCGTGGTCCAAGGCCAACTTGTCAGGGATGTGGCAAAAGAATTGAATATGGACAGAATACCATACGTCATAATTGGAAAGAAAAAAAGAACTTTAATTATAACACGATTTCCCAATATCATTGTGAAGCAACATGTTTGCGAAAATTGAGCAGAGAGCATATGAGGTCATTCATGGAAAAGCGATGGGTTGAAGCAGAAGTGGTGAAAGTTGTTCGTGAGCTGCAACATGATGTCAGTCCAAAGTGAGGGAAAGAAACTTCTTACATAGCAATAACACTTACTACATACTATTAGGACATGCATGTGAAATGAAATGATCTTGTACTCCCGTTGTTGTTTCGTGTAGTATATTCCAATTTTTCCAATTGGCAACTTAGTTGGAGGCTATCTAGGACATACATGTGAAAAGAAGTGTTCTTATACCTCCATTGTTGCATCGTGTAGAAATTCTAATTTTTGCAATTGGAATCTTAGTGGGAGGCAAGCTGGGTGATATAACAGTTCTCTCATTTTTGGGAGCGATTGGGGGGGGGGTACCTTTGTTTGTCCGTCGTCCAGGAAAAATAAAATAGACAAAAACAAAATTCTTTTTCCATTCGCGCCGCCTTTGGAACGCATGCCCTCCTTTTCGCGCCAGCCTTTCTTTTTCAAATCTGATGGGCAGTATTGTATCAGAAAGTAGACTCAAAGACGGTTCCAAGGAAAAAAGGTTGACTCAAATCCCACCAGAAGATGTGGAGATATGGTCCTTCCAGTCTGTGTGCTGGATTGTGATGACCAAGTTCTGAATGACCGGACATCATGCCACTGTCACATCATCCCGTGGAGGAGTAGCGTATGGATGGTCAACAGGTGGGAGTATCCAAAGGTTTTGTCATAGGGTCATTAGGGATAGGGTATAAATGGCCCACAGGTGGGAGCATCAAAAGGATTTGTCGTAGGGTCATTAGGGATAGGGTATAAATGGCCCACAGGTGGGAGCATCAAAAGGATTTGTCGTAGGGTCATTAGGGATAGGGTATAAATGGCCCACAGGTTAACTGTGGTTCGGGGAGGTCTGTTTGACCGTTATATCCAATTATTGAATCTAGAAAAATAAAAAAGTTACTGTAAAAAATCCAAATGATATTTTTTTAAAAATTTGGATATTAGCGTGTAGACAGCAGACGGGAGGTACCCCCGCAATCGGAGGGTAAACTCTCATTTACTCCTACAAATCTAGCTTATGACCGTACTAGGGGCTGTTGGGACACCTAGCATACCTATCATGGATAGCATGTATAGCTTCCAACTCACAACTCACAACTCTCGTAGCTCACAACTCACAACTCACAACTCACATTTTTGTATCTCCCCCGCACTCCGTACAGATTTCTCGTAGATGTCTCGTTGGTCGTCTGTCCAACAATCCGAATTGTTTGGAACACGGCTGAACTCCAATTTCGCCTACCCCCAAGCAGGGGTGAATAGTCGGGTCGCATATGTGTCGTGAATTTTGCACACAAGAATCGAATCACTAAACCTCATGACTCATCCCCGCTGGGGGGTAAATTTCGCCGCGCTGCTATGTGTCCCAACGCAGTAGAGCCTACGTAATTTGTCCTAGTACATGACGTCACGTTTGGCATCAAGTTTGTCTGGCGCGATGCTCGCGAAGGGCAATATTCTTTGGAGTCACGAATGAAGAGAGAGGCCATCACATCTCTCACAACACCAAAAAAATGACATTTGTGGGGGGTTCTTTGTCACCGAACAAAAAGTTCCACAACCACACAACCAACGAGCCGAGACGAGAGAGAGACACACACACACGAAACATGACACTCACTAGAAGAAACCGAAGGTCCCTGTTCCAAAACCACCAGTGGATGCTGGTGCGAGAGCAGCCACTGCCACAGCCGCAACAGCCACAAAAGCAGCCACAAGAACAACAACAATGGTCCTTCGATTCTCTTTGCAGTACTCGATGGATCCCTCGATCCCTCCTCTTGTCTCTGGCCTTGTGCATTGTCATGGTTCGTACCGATTTGCATCCAACGACCACAAAAGATGATGATGATGATGATTGGAGATTGGAACCATCACCACCACAAAACATGAAGAAACACCATGCCATTCCGTACAATGAACCAAACCACAACAAGTACACAACGGTCCTTACAACAGCCTCAATGGATCAACAACAACTACAACAACAACAAGAAGAACAACATGGCGGGCCGATGGAACCAAGCATTCGTTCGGAAAAGGACCCACAACAAAGACACTACCAGGACAACCAGAATCCCCCGGACAACGACAAGGACACTCCCCGAACAAAGGATTCGGTCGTCGTCAATGTCAATCATGATTGGACCACGGAACAACACTTTGACCGGTTGGTCGAATGGGTTCGATCCAATGGTGGCTTTGTCCATTCCAGTTATGAATTGCGTCGCGCAACCCCCCCACGACTCCACCTCGTACCATGGCATTTTTGCCAAGACCCACATTGCTCAAGACCAAGTACTCTTGGTCATTCCACAAGCCTGTGTCATTCGACCACCCTTTGTCTCCCACCACCACCCCGAAACGAATACCATGGGAGGAGGGGGAGGACCCTCCACGAAAACAAGTACTTTGGCTCGCGGCGACGTGTGTGAAACGGTCGACTTTGTGGCCCAGCAATGGCAAACGCTCCTTGAAACGGGCCATCGATCATCGTCGTCGGCCTTTTACGAACCCTACTTGTCCTTTCTCTACAAACAAGTGCAAACGCCCCACTTGATTCCCCGGACATGGTCCCCGGCCAGTCAAGAATTTTTAAAAACGAACATCCTGGCCTGGAATACCACGTCGGACAAGGCCGTGTTGCCACCGGCCAAAGTGTTGGAAGCGGGTCCCCAGTGTCCGGAACCCACCCACTATCATGGCTTGGCCAATCTCGTCTTGACGTATCGATCGTGGGATGAAGTGTTGATTCCCGTCTACGACATGGTCAGTCATGCCAATGGTCCGGCCGCCAATTTGGCCGAACGGCATTCGGTCCATGATACCCGACAAGCCAACATTACCATTTATGCCACACACGATATTCCGCAGGGTGACGAACTCGCGATTAGTTATAATGCCTGTCCCTTGGATTGTCAAGGACGGGCCAAGTCCTGGTATGGGACACCAGAACTTTTTCGGGATTATGGCTTTGTGGAGGCCTATCCGCAAAAATGGTCCTTTCGACGCCATGTCTCGATTGGATTGGACAATCAGTGCCGTGCAGACAACCACAACAAGACGACTTTGTTGTACCACTTTGATGACCCCTGTTTGAAATTTTGGTGGATTCGACAACCCAAAACCATGACCACCAACGTGGTGGACTTTATGGAACGACAGGCCGTCTGGCTCCAACAACAACAGCAACAACAACAACAACACCGACCCGTGGAGATTCCCCTTCCCGAATGGACCGTCCTGGTCCAGTATCAGGCGGCCCTGCTCGTGGCCGTGCAACGAACGGCGGTGGAAGCGCGTCGTCTCTGGGAGCAACAAGAAGCACAAGAACCACAACAATAGCCGATCCACCACCACACGACGACGAGGACGACAAAGCAACCACCATCACTTCTGTCACCACCATCATCAAAACAACAACAACAACTTCAACAACAACCAAAGAAGAACCAGAGCAACCACATGATGACCGAGTTTGGTTTGTGTGTAGAAGTGGGGATGCCTATGCATTCCTCCCAGTTTTGGGGAAAGTGTGTCGTAGATCTGCTGGTACACACACATACATTATCTGTATACAGAAAGAAACGAAATGTCTACTGCTAGGAGGGTACCAAACGCCAAACTCGGAGCAACAGGCAGGTAGTACCGTTCCAGAGTTCCAATACACAAAAGAACCGCCCGTGTTGTTGTGAGAGCCGTGTGATGGGACCTATATCATTCGAAAGAAGAAGAAGAAGAAGTGCACCACAAGGGGGGGGAGGGGCTCGGTTGTCGAATCCACCACAACTAGAATCATTTGGTCGAATCCACCACAACTAGAAACAGAAATGATCCAACTGATGTGATTATGGATTGCTTGGTGAGTGTTGTTGTTGTTGTTGTTAGCCGCCAATCCAACCACTGCCCTCAACCATCAACTACTCTCAAGTCAAGTTATTGCACATCAACACAGGCGAGCGTATCTCTCTCCAGCGGAAGAGTAACATTTTGATTCGAGTATATGCTTACAGCAACCCTCTGGCTCACAATTCCTGTCACCCATCCCGCACATGCCACCCTTTGGTATAGAACCAGGTCCACATTCATACTACCCCCTTTCTCGTTCTCCTCAGCTCTGTGAAATTGTACTTGAATCACTGCGTTATAGCTCCTGCACTTGGTATTGGATTTCTCTTCCCAACATTACGTGGCACCCATTCGATCACGATAGTAACCCAACCCTTTGGATCCCTGTTCAAAGACTTAGCCCTGTTTGGAACCTTGAACGGAGGATGCCTCTAGAAACTCGGCCATTGGTTTCATCTTCTTGTCCTCGCCATTGTCCTTGTGCGTTTCCTCCTTGGGGCGTCGTTTGTGGTTACGGTGACGATGACTGTCGTTGGAATCCTCCGAGTCGGCGGCGTTACGACGGCTCTGGCGATCCTTTCGTCTTCATCTACTCCTACTTTTGTAATCACCTCGGTGACGGTGACGTCGGAGTTGGGGGAAATCGGCCCTACTATGCACAATCAGGGTTTTAGGCAAAAAAATAGGGCGTCGGAGTCATAGGACACTCTAACGAGTATAGATTTTGGCAACTGGGGAGGACGGTCATGTCTACTAATGGAATGGAATTGTAGTAACACACTATGAGTAATTACTAGATTAAAGATACGCTAACTTCTAGAGCTCCACGGCTGCCAAATCTGGGCCATACTCAATTTGAGCAATGTAGTCGTCGTCCCAATTGGGATCGACGTAGTCTACATCAAATAGAGGCTCACCATGCTGGATTGAAAGCTGCGTCACAACGGCAGCCAGTCGAAATGCCTTCCCATGATTGATGAGCTGGTGGCGCCACACTTGTTTGAGGGCGCCAAATTGTTTAAATCGTTTGTTGATTGTTTCGTGGCGTCGTCGGCAGATTGCTTCCATCCGTTCGAATTCTTCGATTGCCGTTCCACAGACGCACGGGCAACGGACATACATGGGCGCTTCACCACGGTAGCCATCATCGGCTTCCACGCGTTCACCCTCGTCCAGTAGATTGATGATTCCGCTGTTGCGGAACACAGACAGATCGTTGTAGATGCCTGGCTCCCATGGACCAGAAATCCACACCAGATCTCCCGTGCGAATGCACGTTGCAACCTCGTAGCGGAGACCGGAGTGCTGATACTTGTAGGAGAAAAATTTGCGCCCATTGTGGCGAATAAGAAAATCCGTGCCATCTACATTGACAAGGCAATCATTGCCAACGTCATCACTAAGACGATTATCAAAATCAATCTGCCAAAGAAAAGCAATCCAAAGGGTTAGACCATAATAGGAAACATTCAGGTCGACATTGCAATCAACTTACCACTATATCTGTTAGGTAGGAGACGGCTGTCATGAACAGCCGAATCCATTTTCGAAGTGTTTTTCGATCATGGACCCTTGGATCCGCGCAAAGTTTTGCAAGTGTATCCTCTGTGGGATACACTTTGACGAACATCAAGGCCCAAAACAAATGGATGAGCCTGCCTCCTTCAGGCAACAAACAATACTCTACCAGAAGGTTCCACAACGCAAGCATGACAGTGGGTGAGCATCCAAAAAGTGCCCGAAACTTCCGCTCCTCTGTTTCTGGAGCCCGCTCCTTGTATGGGTCGCGTCCGAAGATGATGCGTGCCTTATGCATCATATCTTCTATGGAGAGCTCATGAAGGCGAGAGCGCTTCAGAGGAGGCGCATCCGTCATGGTCGACGGAGTCCACAGTGCACGTAGGATTGTGAACATATTGTGATTCGGATGGTCCGATCACAAAGTTGAGGAGAAAGTTCATTCGGAACCGTTTGGAAAAGTGGCAGGCTCTGTTCGGAATCTTGCTTAAGATTTCCTACTCCCCCGACTGCCAAATCCAAATTTTATCATAACACACAGCAGCATATTGTAGGGAGGTGGACTCGGTAGTAGAAAGCAAGCCAATATGAACACATGTAAACTGAAGAGAGAGTTTGATAAATTGATCGTTTGAAACTAGGACCATTTCTTAGTAGTAAAGTACAAATTGGGTACCATTCTGTCAATAGCCCTTTCATTGGGGCTTGTATAATGTGTCACGCAAGCCAGTCAAAATGCTCATATCGGGCTAGCCCGATCATATCGGGCTATCCCGATCATATCGGGCAGAACTGCTCATATCGGGCTAGCCCGATCATATCGGGCAAACACCGTGTAAAACCCCATAGTAATTTGCACAATTCGGGCTAGCCCGATCAATTCGGGAGGGCATGCACAATTCGGGCTAGCCCGATCATATCGGGCTAGCCCGATCATATCGGGATGACCATTATAATAGCCTATACAATAGCCCGTGACAAATTAGAAACGAATATAACAAATAACACATGTATTGTTGACACTCGTGAGATCATATTCACGAATTCAACCATAGAATAACGGCAATAAATGATACGAATACTAAAATCAAGAGTAGTTGGTCTTGACGGTATTCAATCACTCCACAATTGTGTCACAGGTAAGCATGCCGGTCTCGGAACTCGAACCTCGATGACTTTTCGAAGGAACCTGCTCCAGAGAAAAGCCATCTTTCTCACATAATTTTGGATGGTTCGCGTAAATCGTAAGTAGTTCCAACAGAATGAGTGCCGAGCTTTCTGTTAAGGCTCCTCGATGGGGTCCAGAGGATGACATCAAGCTGCTGCGACTGTTTCGACAGAAGCGTGGTGGTGTCAATCCACTCCTCCGAGACCCCGAGGATATTGAGGCCGTTCGTGTCGTGCACTGGCCTGTGATGCGAGAGAAAACCTTCGCGAACCGCTTCCGAGAGAAGGCGAGAGATTTCTGTGTGAGCCGCACACAAGATGGACATCGTGCTCGTAAGTTTGTGATTTGCTACTTTATTACTGGTTACTCATTCTGTCTTCTAATCTACTTTTCTATTCACAGGATCGAAAGCCGCTCAAGAGGAACTTCGTCTTGGTGACATCTCGGACGATAGTGGTAGCGAAGACGAGTTTGAACTCGGAGAAGACCTCGAAGATACCGAAGAAGAAGACAACGAAGAACTCATCGCCGACACCATGCCTGTTGCTCGTCTCGGAACAACCCCAGCCCGCAAGAAAGCTCCGCCCAAGAAAGCGTCAACTCCAAATCCGAAGCTACAACCAACCACGGCCTTGGATGATTTGACCAATCAGATGGGACGGATGACGGTGTCCAAGAAGATGACAGAGTCGAAAAAGTTTTATTTTCCTTGGTTCTCTTTTGTTTACAAGGCTAATGGTGGCCGAGACCATGTGACAACCCGTTTCCATGGACTGTGCCGCCCCAAGAGTCACTACAAGATCTCGGTCACCCCTGATGGCGGATACTTGCAGCTCCGAGTTCGGGTTGCTGACCGTCTCTACAGCAAGCCTATGAATAATGCCATTCTACAAAGTTTAGGCATTCTGCATGAGCTTTCGGCCCTCAAGAATGCATTCGAAGCCAAGGTTGGGGATATCACGAAGACAATGGAGGACAAGCGCATCATTTGGTCAGACCCAATGGAAGTCCCTCTTCCATTCCCATGTGAGGAGCAAGTTGTCCAATGGGACGTGATCCTCACCCCGATCAATTTGGAGGAGCTCACCGATCAAGTTCAAGCGCAGCAATTTGACGCAATTGTGCATGTGGAACTACGCAGCACTTACGTGAACGTCGACAACGAACAAGTTGCGACCAATCGTGTGGTCATGTTGGATGAGGACGAAGAGCATATGGATGGATGACTTCGATTTGGTGAACTTGTCGGCTCTAACTGGAGTGATCTGTGGGAGAGCTGAACTACATACTACATATAGCAAAAAATAATCTACTAGTAACAATCTAAATGGAACACAATCATAGTCAACTCCCCTAGCCTAGGCACTCTTCGGGTGGGAGGACCGATTTCCCCCAACTCCGTCGTCGTTCCTTGGTGCGACGATTGCACTGTATCGATTGTTCGTCGGTTTGTCGTCGCGGCTGCCTCTGCTTACGATTCAGAATGATGGGTACGATCGGTTGTAGAAACGTAATCCCGCCGCAATTCTAAGGAAAACTTTGGTTTGTTAATGGTGTACGATTTTTCGCCAGCATCTCTAGGTAGTAGGTCAGGACTACCACGTCTGATTCTAGCTAGGTCTAGCTAGGGGGAGTCTGCTTCCTAGTCCTTCCGTGACTGGGGCTGACATCGTCAATTGCGAACGCATTGCATGGCGGTGCTGCCTTCTGATGCTTTTTTGTGGCGTTTGCCAGGGTCTAGCTAGGTAGAGTCTAGAAGTCAGGGTCTTGATCAGCCTCTATGTTTGGCTCTAGAGACATGTTAGTGACATAGTTGCTACTCCTGCTACAGTAGTAGGGCAAAGGGAGATATTTCATGGTAAGTTCGTTGGGCGTGATTATGACGTGGCTTGACGTGGGAAAATGTTTTATATTCAATAAAACGTCTTTGCAGGCAATGACCGTTCTTCGAGCATTCATTTTCTTTCTTTCCGAATGTTTTTGAATATCGGATGGCCCGGCGATTTTTTGGCTACCGTTGGAAAGTTTTGTTGCAATGGTGGAATCTGATACCCGGTCATTGTTATTTTTCCACCCCCAGACCCACTTATTGTAGCCTGCCGGCTTACCCGACACGTTCATTCTGTACCCGGTCGAACATTTTTGTTCACAGAAACGAAAACAGAATCAATTCCAGAAAAATACAAAACTTTTGTCCATTTTATTTGAAAGAGTTTTTGATTTTTTCGGTCAAATCACCATTTTTCGGGAAACTTACGATGTCAAGACCCACCCTTTTTTTGCAAGAGATTGCGGCTACGCTGTAACTGTAACCGCTATGAGATTCCTCCACCCAATGCCCGCGACAAACAAAAATCCCACCAGAGGGTACAACAAAATCACCCTTTGTGTATTCCGGTCGTATTAGCAAAAGTCCACCATGGCTACTATTACCGCTGCTGCAGCAGATCCTCGGGAGGAGCTTCCTGTGGTGGTAGTGTTCCAGAGAGTCGACAGCTGCGTGACGGTGCAATGGGGTCAAGACGGAGCAGACCACACCATCGGAGGCTTGACATCGAGTTACGCGGACCTTCCGATTTCCTTTTCGGCGTTGGATTCCAATGGACGTGTGCCGACTGTCCAGACGTTCGGGTCTCTCCTCTATTGTGATGGTGGTATCGTGACGATTGGAGAGACACGCTACCGCATTCAAGTACAGCAGGAGCAGCAGCAGCTGTTTCAACAGCAACACCGTACTGCGGCGATGCAAGAGTTCCTTACCCGAGTGGACCAATGTTCGTTGGATTGTTCCTTCCTGACACTGCAGTTTTTGAAGGATCACGACTTACATTCCTACGCCAACGCCGCGATAGCATGTGCCAATCAAGACGACGTTGACGAGTCGTTGGCGCATCTTGTCCCATTATCCACCACAACTCTTGGCTACGGTGCCGCGTCGTTCACAGCCATTATTGCGCCTTCGGGAACGGGCAAGACCCAGCTTGCCGCAACTGCGGCCTACAAGTACGGTGACAGGGTTCGCTATTTGCTTTGCGATGCCAGCTACTCCGACTTTGTTCAAGAATTTTACAAACCTCACAAAGAACTGGCAATCCTGCTAAGAAATGCATTGAAAGACTTTGGACGGCTTGCCAAGGAAGAGGGGTCAAATGGCGCAAATGCGTATCGGATTTGGTTTCGGGTAAGCGGTGTGGTTTGCCAATTGGCAACTTTATTGGACCGGATTTTGTTCCCAAACTCCGAACGTCCAGACGCCAAAGTCACCTTTTCAAGCATACAAGAGAAAGTCAAGAATCTCGGAGAACCTTTGTTGGTGTTTCTGGACGAAATACCCTCCACTGGAAACTCTGACTACTCGCTATTCATCAGTCTTCGCGATGTTTTGAGAGCCCTTGGAATATCTCCGGTGCTCATGAGCACTCATACTGGGGCGCAGAATGCAATTGTGCAAGGCTCTGATTCGAGTAGTACGGATGCTGATCCTGACTGGTGTGGACTTGTTACCAGATTGCCCAGATTTCATACGACAAAACCGACCGCCGAGATACCATACCTAAGTCCACTGGAACGACCTTTGGTTGCCTCCTATCTATCTGATTTGGGTACTGCCGAGACTTCTTTTGACCAGATTGTCGAAACTGTCCAAGTCAGGTTGCAGCGGAAAAAATCGTCGGCATGGACGGAGAATCCGACCTTCCAGCTCTGTCAACTATATCGAGCACAAGTTGACCACAATGCTACAGATTTGACCACCTATCAGCTTGTTGGGAAACATTTTGGATACATGGTCAATCCTTCAGACTATTCCAGCGGAACCCATCGGCTCACGCGTTCTCAAGCCCTTCGTCTCGGTTTTCGCGTTCAAATGGTCGTCCCCAGCGAAGAGCCACTGTTGTTTACAGCATTGACAAGCTGGTCCACGTCTTCCTTGGACCCCAGCAATCCAAAACTATTTCCACTAGTTGATGAGACGTGCAATGCAATATCTGTTCGGAGAGCGTATCAGAAAAACTCGGAGCTATTCCAGCCCAGTGTTCCTTCCGCGAACCCAGCTGCCCTCAAACTAAATGGAGACTTGTTAGAGATATTAAGTCTTGCTTCGGTTTGCTTGGCGTCCATGAACTGTGACCGGGGTGTGGGACAAGGAATCCTGCTTCCGCATTTCTTTGCTTGTGTTTATCACTTTATGCAAAATACGGATGAGTTGCAAGCCGACAAGGTTTCCGCAACCACGAAAGCCATTCAGTCGGCACTAAACGAGTACGCGACGGCAAAAAAGTTTGTTGACGTGGTCATGCCGTGTTGCTCGAGTACTGACTCCCCCTACTTGGAGAAGTGGAAAAAAGCGACAGCCAATGCCTTTCAAGGTTCCTTGAAGCGCCGTCGGGAAGGTGAACGCCGGGATGGCTGCATCACCAAGCAAGTTGGGGGCAAGATCCAGGATGTATTGCACGTTGAATGCACAAACTATGCTAACGGTTTGACAAAGGAGGTCTTTTCAAACGTGGTCAATCGTCTGAGATCGAACTGCGAAGTATCAGTTTTGTTTGCATCTTCCCTCCAAAACTTGTTTGCCGAGTTAGATATTAGTTGGGACAAATACATGGCGGACCAATTGCTGGTGGACCCGCACGAAGTGGCTTTTCTTGGGCTGGCGGCGGGAGGTCCGAGCTGGCTCACTGTTGAAAATGGCACGGTTTCCCTCGCACCAACGGAAGAGACGAAGTTCCTCCTTGTAATTATTGAAACCGGACCAATCTAGTAGGCTGGTCTGTGCACCAATACAACGAATATCACATACCTAAACTCATTTCATCAGTCTATTTCTGTCGTGGTGAAATCGGAGAAAGAAAGAGGAGGAGGCGACAGCGTTCTCCTCACACTGCTACGAAGTTAATATGTCGGTAGTATTGGATACGATCGACGTCCACCTGTCTGTGCACCATGATTCATATCAATGTCCAGGAAAAGCCGTCATCCATAGTCTCATACATGGAATGTGTTCGACCAAATTGGACTCTGTCACTAAACATCCCGTTTTGTCGATTATGAGCTCATAGATAAGAGTCGTGAAATATATTATAGTGCTTTGTACAAAACGAACAAAAAGCTTGTGTGTCGGATCAAGTCAAGCCACAGTAACAATGATCAAGTCAATACTGTCTTTCACAAAACTGCGCTAATACCAGTCTTTGCAAAGAGGAAAGAAACCAAAAAGAGAATGGCAAAAATCATCTTACTTGCTTTATTTCGGCGTATTTCGAGAAGGAAACAAAAGCAAGCAGTGTCTCGTACTCTCGGTATACACTGTGCCACTTCTTCAATGTTAGTCCACCACATGGATGACCGCCTTGCCATGGACGTGGCGACTCTCCTGCAAGCGAAAGCGACCGATGTCTATACTTCAAGAATATACGAACAACGCAAGTTATACGGACACATCATTTCGAGATCGCCAGACTATTCACCATGAACCCCAAGTGACCGATCGTCTCTCATTCGGCCATCATGGACGACCGACGATACGATTATTCGGTTGGTGTTGCTAGTTGGTCACGGGTCATGGCAATTCCCAATCCAGCGACGCCAGTAGGAGTAGTCAGTCGATCTAATTTTTCAATCCGTACGTGAACCCGTTGGACCCGTTGTCGATGCATGGCCAAACAGTTGGTGAATGGCTGTCCATTTGGCAATATGCTTGGCCGGAATTCCCAAGCCAGAGGGTGACCACACCATACACCGCTGCGCAGAATCCAATGGCGATGGATAATGACAGTGATCAGCGCAGCTGTCTATCGTGTGGTCACCCTCTGGCTTGTGATTGCCTACCGAGCGCCTCGCTAAATGGATGGCCGTTCTTATTGCAGTAGTTCCCATGTCAAAAGCGTTGAGAGAAGAAACATGGGAATAGCAACGTTCCTTCTCTTGTCATCTGTGTCTCGAGCGTTGTCGCACTCTTTTGTAGGTACACTCCCAACCCTTTTGGACTCTGTAAAGTTTTGTAGGAGTGGATCGTTCCTTGCGTGTGCTGTTCTCGCACGGAGAGAGAGAGAGAGAGCCTTTGCACACAGACACACATACCCATGTCTGGGGCTCCTCGACGATTCGAATGTGGATTCCGCTATTTTTGTAGGGGGCCCATTCTTCTCCCCATTCACAGACACAGAGAAGCATCTGTGACACCCACCGTTTCGTTTCTGACTCGTTGTTGTTCTTGTTGTTGCTCCTTCTCCTGTTACGATGCCCTAATAATCGTAAGGCGTCTAGAGGGAAGCACCTGACTGATGATGATGTTAGGGCGGAAGGAAGGATCAACACCATTACCATACTTTCCGTGCTTTGTCTCGTTCTCTACTTGTGAAAGAAAGAAAAGAAGATCTGCTGTCTTGTCACTCACCGTCTATCTCGCCGATGCTGTACATGCATATCGTTCTGTTTTTCCATCCATATCGAATCACGTTCGTTTCACCACCACAATAATAAAAGGCCAATCCAACACTGGTTTCATACATACACAACGTCGGACACCTTCCATCGCTTCTATTGGGTTGTCTTGTCGCTTTGTTGTTGAGTGTGCTTACTTCACAAAGAGAGCGCCGCAATGTCCACGTACGATCCCGCAATTTTTGGCGCGTCGTCCAATAAATGAGCCAGGTACACAGACCTCCGATTGCGGGAAACAAGAGGGAGGCACTGTTTTGAATGGCCGACACAATGGACCAGGCGGCCCCGGTTCCTCGTTGACAGTCCACGTCACTTCGAAATTCGCAGGCGGCTGGATACACGGCAATATCACACACATTCATGGCCAACAAGGGATTCACACTCTGCGTCGCCACGGCGGCAATCCCCAATCCCAAGGGCAATCCAATCGGCACGACATGAATACACGGTTCCAACACTTGTCGTTGGACGAATTGGGCTCGGGTTTTTGGGAGGCGGACACTGAGCAAATAATACAGGCTCAACCCACAATTGTAACTGGACACGCCGATATAAAAGAGAAACAAAGACCCAACGGCCTCGCAGGATTGACGAGTGCCGACGGCTGTCAAAATTTCGGAATCGTGTCGTACCAAAAAGGATTGCAGGACCAAGGAGAGACACACGACCAAATCCAAGACACTCATGCCAAACACCAAGCGATTGCTGAGACTCTTCCATAATAATGTTTGCCGGTTGCGCAGCATCAAGGTAATGAGGGTCGTGGACCCAAAGGCGGACAAGCAAGTCGAAATCATGGCCAAGACAAGGCCCAAGAGATAGACCCCATCGGAAAGATAGGCTGTCCGTGTCGGAGAACTCACCAACCCGGGGAATTGGGCATAATCTTCGGCTGCTTGCTGCTGCTCTCCGCCGATAGAGAGTTCATTGCCGTCCATGGCAACAAAACAAGGCAACGAGCGGCCTGTTGGTTGCTGTTGTTCTGTTGTTTGGATGTCCAAACTGGGACGGAGACGGACAACAAGAAAAGACCCAGAAAAGTGTTGGCAAGTTCTTCTTTGCACGAAGGATCAGATGCCTTTTGTGTCGTCAGGGTCAGCATCGGGGGGGCCAACTGCCAAGTGGCACGCACTAAATGAGCGAATTAACAGCGACCTCTTAAAAGTCAACCCCCCCCCAAACCCAAAAACCCAAATGACCCCCCCATTTTCTTTCAGATCCAATCGACATCCACGGCCATGGCGAATCTACAGTGCATCCATCAACGGGCCTTCTTTCGAGACGAATCCTCTGCCTATTACCAAGAAGTTGTCCAATTATGCTCTCTCTCTCTCTCTGGAAGAAGAAGAATACCATCCGTACGAATCTATTAATCGTTTGTGGTGTCAATGACTAAGGACCTTGGTGTGATTCCTTTTTTGTCGCATGATTCCCCTTTGTATTCGTATAGCTGGTACTTGTGTGTGGTGGACCTTCTAGGATGCAACTGGTCGTATGAGACGTATGCATGATTCGTTGTTACCACCAATGATTCCAAACTTCTCCTCGGAGGAGCTCATTTCCTCGAGCACTGCCGGCCCAAAAGGTTTGATAGCCCCGACAAAAGCCACAGGGCCACGGAGCCTGTGTGGTGGTTGTTGTCATGCGGTTGCTGATGCTGGAACAATAGGCGCGCGGCAACCAGGATTCCACCCGCCACGAGGATTCATGATTGGTTGGGTCGTCGGCCGTACTACTACTACTACTATGGGGTTGTTGGACCATACAGCCTCCCAGGGTCGTTCGTGCCGTGCTGGCACGTCGTTCCTGGTTCGGGGTATTGTGTTGTGGCGGCGTGGTGGCAATCTGGTACAAGCGTCCGACATTGAGCAGGAGGGGTGCTGTGCCACTGTGACCATAGACAATGGTCACCTTATTATGATTGTGGTTGGATTGCCGATCGGCCACCAATTCCTGAGTGACCAATTGGTGCACGGCGTGTTGAATTTGTTCTGGTTGGGTAAGAGTCGAGTCGGCTGCCCCGACCACAATGTCCTTCCAACACAAGTGTGCGACGGGCAGGTGCGCCTCTTGGATCGTATCCAGGACGTACTCTCGCACGGCCCGGGAACACTCACCATTCTGGGGAGTGGTGGGATATTGCTCTTGCTTTTGGTCCATTAATTCATCAATCGAGGGCTTATGGGTAGTCGTAGTACTGGAGCTCTTTTTCCCCGATGCTCGGGGCAAGAGTTCGACCACGACCCAATACACGTTCACATGCTGGCGTTTCTGGTTTGTCGTGTCGTCGTGGTTGTCGTTGGTTTCGTTGTTGTCATACAACTGGGGCAGGGCGGCCAAGGCTTGGGAGGTGCGAACCAGATCCACAAATTGCGTCGGTTGACGGGAGGTCAAGGTAACCCAGACCAACCACCGTTCATTGTTGTCGTTGTTGTGGTTGTTGTCAGGGTGGGAACCACCCAGGTAGGGAATCAAGGACTGAACCGTCTCGGTGGTGGATGGATCCGTCACGAGAACGGTCCCTGGCGGCGGCGGTGGTGGCGAGTGTCCGGTTAGGGTGGTGATACTGGTACTTTTGGCAGCCGCTGTTGTGGTCGTGGCATCGGTCAAGAGGGCGGCATAGGTGGCATTGAGTTCGGCCCACAAGGAATCGGTCGTTCCCACGGTCAAGGACAAGCTGTTTCGAAATTCAGTTATGGCAAAGGCACCGACAATGGAAAGTGATACGAGGCATTTCACCAAGGACTGCCAGTGATACAATCGGTAGTGTCGAACAAAGGGTGTTTGTCGTGGTGGTGATGATGGTGCTGCTGTGGCTGCGGATTGCGGAGTGGACAGTCCACGCGACGACATGATAATGATGATAATGACTGGAGAGAGAGAGTCTGCTGCTGGTTACTGGTTCCTCGTTGCGAAACGAAAGGATTGTCCGTTGGATGTGCTTGACAACAGCACTCTCATTGATGTGTGGTGTCTGTGTTCCAACCCGATAGAGAGAGAGGATATCGTTGTTGTTGTTTGTTGTGAATGCCTCTCCGTCCGTAGCAGCGTATATAGCGTTGGATCGAATGTTTTTGCCCATCCATTGAGGGGGATTCCTCCGGGGCGCAACTTTGTAGGGAATGGCCCACAACGAACGCACCCTACGTACACGCCGAAGAATGCGAGTACCGTTCTATGCACCACGCAAGACCCCGGCACTACTGCATCCTGCATACCGGTTTACGAGCTATGCAAAAATCTAATCTACAATCTACTCTGCCTATATCGTATATGAGTACATTTAGCTACACTCCTATTCGATACCCTCTCTCCAAAACTACCCCACAATAAAAAAGAGATGAGATAGTAGGACGATCCAATCATCTATTCCATACAACGATAGAGATCCTTGGTGGTCGAATCCGAACTGACAAACAAACAATGGTCCAGAAACCAAATGGGAGGATTCCAAACGAGTACGCCTCCTAGCTATGAGAGAGAGTCTCTCTACTAATAGAGAGAGAGAGAGAGAGAGAGAGAGAGAGAGAGAGCTTTGTACTCGCATAGTAGAGAGAGCCCACGACTTGGATTGGAACGGCCCGCCACCCAACGAACCACCACCCCACGGTTGGTCTAGACGCCGTACAATGAATCTAGCTGGAGGGATAGGAATCCGAGACTTCCACAAGACCTTCCTATTGGGTGGGACAATGGCGGGCTCGTGTGACTCATTCCTTCACTCTCATGCATTCCTTCCTTCCGGGTGGTTCGAGATTCCCTCTACTGCGGTTGCTGTTGTGGATGGAAGGGAGGGTAGGACCTGCAGCATGTCCCAGGGCGGCTCCCAAAACAGTGGCGACAACGGCGACGACGACTCATTGGCGCTACTACCATCCCCCACAGCAGCAGCAGCAATGGATGGTGGTGGCGGTTGTCGTCGATTCCATTGCGCCCGTCGTTGCATCATGACCAATCGACGGTGTTCGGGTGTTTGGATGGTTGTGGTTGGTTCGAATGGCGCTTCCTTGTCTTGTTGCTGTTGTTCTTGTGCAACCACCAGATTCCACAATTCCCCTTGGACATTTTCCAAATAGCCAGGTGTCACCTCGAGTCGCCAGGGCAAAAAGAAGAACGTCTCTGCGTGTTGATGGTCTGGTTGTTCTGGGTGGGTACTCGTGTGTGTGTTGATACTACTACTACTGCTGCTATTCCTGGACCCTGCTTTTGGTCCGGCCGTGTGGTTCTTGGTGGGACACCAGGAGGGTGGCAACCAGGAGTTCAGGGTGATTGCCACAATGTTCGTGGTGGTGGTGGAACCATCCGGATGAGGAGGGACGAGCACTTGTTGTTGGTGTTGTCGACAGGCCAGGATACGACGACGACTCGTTGGTGCAGCCCCCAAGAACCGATGCAAGCGTCCCACATGCAACAACAAGGGCAAGGTTCCGGCATGACTGTACACGACTTGGACCATTGTTGTCGTCGTTGGGTTGGATCGTGACGACGACGACACTGGTAGACTTGGCAGTACCACGTGCCGTTGTACCAGGTCGGCAATCGCTCGTGGAAGAAGGTCCACGGCCGTGGCTGTCGGTGTCGTTGCCGTTTTAGTTGTAGTCCATGGAGATGACTCCGCATCCGAACGAGGAGAATGGTGGTAGTACGGATAGACCAGGTCCTTCCAACATACGTGGGCCCACGCCAAACGAGGTTGTGGTGGATGGTCGTCATCATCATCGTTCTCGCTTGGATGTACGCGTGGTGGAAGCGTCTCGTGCAAATAGTCACGAACAGCAGCCGTACAACCACCACCATTCGAGTCGTCCAAAGGAGAATGAGAGTGCTGTGTCTGGTGTTGGTTGTTGGTTTCTTCTTCTTCTTGTTTGGGTTGACGTTGTTGCCGCTTCTTCTTCTTCTTCTTCTTCTGATGGTGACGAGGACGACCGAGATTGCCATGGTCGTTGTCGTCGTCGGGTTGTGGCAGGGGTGGAAGTTCCACCACCAGCCAATACACATTGGTGGAAGTGTGGTTGTTCCTGTTGATGTTGCTGGTGGATGGAGGCACAGCCAGCAAGGCTTGAGCGGTGCAGACCAAGAGTGGAAATTGCGTCGGTTGACGACGCGTCAAGGTGACCCAAACCAACCAGTTGTGGTTGTCGTTGTGGTGGTTGGGGAATGGCGACAACAATGGAGGAGGAGTGATCCAGGAGGATAGAGACCCGCCAGAGGAGGATGGAGTTGTTGTTGTTGTTGGCGGTGGTGACTGTGTGAGTGTGGTGGTAGTACGAATCATCCTAGTGCTTGTTGTTCCGTACGAATACCGAAAGGGAATCGAGGCACTCCACAAACACAACAGGCACACGACGATCCACCGTTGAACTCGATCGGTTGCTTCCATTTTTGGTGCTGTTCTTGTTCTGCCATTCGTACCACTGAAATCTCCTCCTCCTCCTCCTCCTCCTCCTCTTTTGTCTTCCTGTTTTCGTTTATGGGGGGATGATGACAACCATTTCGAGGACGACAACGACGCCATGGCCATTTGGGCTGTGGGTTTGGAATTTGTGAGCGTTGCGCGCCCGACATTCCCCCCAAACGACCCCCCATGCGCGCGCCGGCGGGGTGAAGATCATGCGGCTGGTTTCTGTCTGTCCTCCTATCCGGTTTGGCCAAAAGCACCGCCATGGCCTGGCAATTGGCAATGGCGGTATGCGCAGCTATGTCCGCTGTCGGACAGAAAGGGGTATCCCTCTTTGTTGTGATTGGTGATTCGGTTCTCTTCTGTCTGGTTGTGTTTGTTGTTGTTGCTTCTTCTGTTTGCAGGCCCTCTGATCCTCGTCGTGCTGTGTGCGAATGAGGGACTACTTATTTTTTATTCATCATCTATGATCAACAACCACACATCACGATCTTGGCCACCAGAAATGTAGTCGTCTTTATGAGAGGACAACAATTAGCGTTGTTCAAATTGTTGTCCTCTCATCGTCTACCAAGATCTTGTGGTTGTGGTTATTATTGTTGTCCTATTGGGGTACTACTTTGGAACGGTGGACAACTCGACGGTTCTTGGATGCGTGCAAGTTTATTCCTTGCAATGACAGGAGTGTTGCAGAGTAGCGCTCCGGTCATTCCAAGAGATATCCTTGCACGGGACAGAGACGAATGTGTTCTTGGTTCATAGATTCCTGCAAGGTCACCTGCGTACAGTCGCTCAAGTTGAAGAGAGCTATTTCTATTTGTTCGAGACGAATGTGTTCTTGGTTGGTAGATTCCTGCTAGGATGCTTGCCGGACCATTGCTAATGATGAAGAGAGAGCAGTGAATGCATATTCTCTTTATCTTGAACAAATGGTATGGACAATGGGTCATTGTAGCAAAAGCATCGGAAAAGCAATGGAACCAATTTCAGTGGCAAGAAAGAAGGAGGAGGAGGAAATATGCATGGTAAGACGTTGTCCCTCGAAATGCCCTCGGAGACGAATCAAGCAACCGTTGTCCGCTGAAAAAAAACAATCGATCCATTCGGACAGTTCAACGAGCACATGTCACGCGCGAATCAGCACCTATTGTCTGATCCGTCGAGGTGTGTTTTCTCAACCATCGAAACCGCTCCGCCTATTTCCCTTCGAACTCTCCCAACGCAACATGTATGATGGATTTGGATCGGTCAAATTGTGTTCGATGACGAACGAGCACGAATCAGTGGTAATCACCAATAACCTCCAGAGCTTAGGACCGAGAACTTACCAGTCAGTCAAAACACATCCATGAAAAAACGTTTCTCGATGCCAGAAAAAGAAAGCGCTCCTTGAGACAAACAAAGAACCTTTTGACCTGTTCCACAAAAAAAGTCCAATGCCCACAAGGATGAAGGTCCAGGAACAAGCTTTGCTGTCGGGATTGGTCTTTGCCGACAGAAAGGACGAAATAAAACCGCAGTGGAGGCCATCTAGTGAAAACTGGACTTCACTCATGGGGCGGCATATGGGGGGCCATGCGTCGGTTCTTGTTCATCATCCAGCCATGAACCGCGACAAGATGGTGGTTTTGTTGGGAGGATGACCGGTTCATGGTGCAACAAATTCAGTAAGTCTCTGGAACGTTGACGAGAAAAGATGGCAAACTGGACCGCCTCTCCAAGAAAAACGAGGAAGACTTGCTTCCGTTGTTTGCAATGGCGCTGTTTACGCCATTGGCGGACACAATGGCCACACTGCCTTGGATACTATTGAAAGTATCCCTGTCGGCGATTTACTTCCTTCATCATCGTCATCATCTTCTTCCAAGAGCAGCTCCGAAGGATGGAAGATGTTGAAGTGTTGTTTGACAAGTAAACGATATGGCTGCGCCGCTGTTGCTGTTTGTGACAGATTTATTGTGGTGGCAGGTGGATGCAATTCAAGTCCCCACAAATGCTTATCATCTGTTGATATCCTGCATACGGCATCTGGAACGCCGTATTTAGTCCTATCTGGACCATCGTTGAAAAAATGTCGAAGCAATTTTGCAATGGCTGTGGTAGGTCCACGCATCTATGCCGTTGGTGGGTGGGAGAGAATAACCCCCGGGGATTACCGGGAATCTGTCGAATACCTGGAGTTTGATGATTGGTTGGATCCTGTCACATTCACTGTCGCATTGTCCACAAAGTCTTGGACCATCCACAAGGAACTCATTTTGAACAAGCCGAGAGCTGGCTTTTCTGCAGTTCACGTGGGTTCCTGTATTGTTGTTGCAGGAGGATGCGATGACAGGGGTGAAGACGTACGTTCTGTGGAGGTTTTGGATACTGTGAGAAACATGGTTTGGAAGCTTCCGGACTTGACTTGTATGGGGAGTTTTTGTGGCATGATGCCCTTGTCGAATGCTCTTACTGTGATTATCCGTAATAGTCGAATGGAATTTTGGTGTGAAACAGTGTCACTTGTGGACAAGAAGAGTTGGCTCTTTGCACGTTTGTTGGAGATCGGCAAAGTTCCAACCTAACAGCACAACAAGAGCATGTTTTTAGGACCCTGTGTCAAGAGGTTCTGTGGTGACTGTGTCCTGGTCACCAGGAATTGACTGTCGTGTTTTGAACTTGGTGTTGGTGAATGCAGAAGGTTGGATATTGGCAAAGTTCCAACCTTACCCGGGTCATCTTTTGGAAGGAGCACAACATGCTCATCCTGAACCTCGTCCAAGGTTCTGTTGGATATTGGCAAAATTCCAACCTCACCTGGGCCATCATCGACATGTTTTAATTTGGACCCTGCGTGAAAGAGGTTCTGTGGTGATGGGCCCTTTTTAGCCACCAAGGAATTGAAAACGTGTCATGAAGTGACTTGTTGCAACGTTGAATGGAAAGAAGCATCAAAAAGCAGTGGAGTATACAAAAACTTTGTTCCACAAATATCTTAATCAATCTGTGCTCTTGTGTCAAATTCCTCTTCGCATCCTTTGGTCACTAATAGATAGTTCGATTCCAGGCGGTACTTTCAGCTCCGAGCAAATCCTATAGTTTTGACATCGAACGAATCCATCCCTTGCCTCGATACACACGCTGTCCCCAACACTCTACAACAACATCTTGCAAGATTACCGCCATGGGAACGAGATCTGCTTCATGGAGTCAAATTCCTGTCCACGATTGAGACGATCGCCCAGTTTTTCCAATCTACAAGTTCTGACGACACCCCAATCCATCTCTGCAGCGATGGTTCTGCCCCGTTGTTTCGTGGTTCGTTCGGTTGAGTCTGCAGTACTGATGATGGAATGGATGTCATTCTTGTTCTATAGTACTTGTTGGAAGGACACCCAGGGCCGTTCTGGCTACTTTTCGAACGATGGACGCCGATTCCCTTCCGGAAGTGGGTAGTGGCAAGAAATAAGGAGGAGGAAGAAGAAGAAGCAATCAAGACAAGGGGATGGTTTCTCTTCGTCGCCATCGTGCTCGCAAGAAGAATCGCCAAGATATCCCTGTTGGGGTGGTGATTGATTGTGCCAAAAAAGCAACCGACATGGAAGATGTATGTGACGGCGCTCAGAAGGCCATCATGGTGGATTTCCGAGGTGGCAAAGTTGTGGATAGGTCGGGACCTGGACCGAATATTGGAAATCCGTGATGTCGAAGGTGATTGTCTTATCTACCATGAATCGTGCTATGAAGCGACGCATCAGTTATGCATTCTAAGACGGCATCCCTCTAAATGCCCTCGGAGACGAATCAAGCAACCGTTGTCTGCTGAAAAGGCAATCGATCCATTCGGACAGACATGCCACACCTGCCTGGGATCCGGTGCGAATCAGCACCTCTTGTGATCCGTCGAGGTGTCTCCTCTCAACCATCGAAACCGCTCCACTGCTTTCCCTTCCAATCAGTGGCTGACTTTCCCAACATATGACTGATTTGGATCGGTCGAATGATGTTGGATAAAGAACGAGCACGAATCAGTCGTAGTCAACGCCAACCCCCATAACCTTCAGATTCCAGGAACGAGAACGCAACAGTCAATCGGAACACATCCAAAACACATATTGTTTCTTTGGAGGGAACAACAAGCACCCACCAAAACTCGTCTTTGTGCCACAAAAAGAAAGCGCCCCACGCAGAGGAAAAGGACCTTTTTCACCTGTTCCACAAAAAAAGTCCAATGCCCGCAAGTATGAAGGTTCAGGAACAAGCGTTGTTGTCAGGATTGGTCTTTACCGACAGCAAGGACAAAATAGAACCACAGTGGAGGCCATCTAGTGAAAACTGGACTACACTCATGGGGCGGCATATGGGGGGCCATGCGTCGGTTCTTGTTCATCATCCAGCCATGAACCGCGACAAGATGGTGGTTTTGTTGGGAGGATGGCCGGTTCATGGTGCAACAAATTCAGTAAGTCTCTGGAACGTTGACGATTCAAGATGGCAAACTGGACCGCCTTTACAAGAAAAACGAAGAAGACTTGCTTCCGTGGTATGCAATGGCGCTGTTTATGCCATTGGCGGACACAATGGCCGAACTGCCTTGGATACTATTGAACGTATCCATGTCGGCGATTTACTTCCTTCATCATCATCATCTTGCAGTAACAGCTCCACGGGATGGAAGATGTTGAATTGTCGTTTGACCAGTAAACGATATGGCTGCGCGGCTGTCGCTGTTTCCGACAGATTTATTGTGGTGACGGGCGGATGCATTTCTGGATACGACAATTGCTTATCATCCGTGGAGATCCTGGATACGGCATCTGGGAATCCGTATTCGGTCGTATCTGGGCCACCATTGAAAGAAGGTCGAAGCGCTTTTGCTTTAGCTGTGGTAGGTCCACGCATCTATGCTGTTGGTGGGTGGAAAACACTTTTCGCCAGTTGCCTGAAATCTGTCGAATACCTGGAGTTTGATGGCTGGTTGGATGCTCCTACTGCCGCATCCACTGTCGCATTGTCGACAAAGTCTTGGACCGTCCACAAGAAACTCGTTTTGAACAAGTCGAGAGCTGTATTTTCTGCAGTCCAAGTGGGCTCCTGTCTTGTCGTTGCAGGAGGATGCGATGACAGCTATCAATCCGTATTTGCTGTGGAGGTTTTGGATACTGTGAGAAACCTGGTTTGGGAGCTTCCGGACTTGACAAAGAGGAGGGGTGGTTGTGACCTGGTGTCTTCGTCGAATACTCTTGCTGTGATTAGTCACAGTAGTGGAGAAGAGTTTTCGTGTGAAACACTGTCACTTGTGGATAAGAAGAGTTGGCTCTTTGCACGTTTTTTGGAGATCGGCAAAGTTCCAAGCTAACAGCACAACACACTCATGCTTTTCTTTCGGACCCTGTGTCAACAGGTTCTGTGGAGACGGGTCTTGGTCGCCAGGAAATGAATACTTTTATTGTCATGACTGTCGTGTTTTGGTTCGACTGTGTCCCATCGTAGATATGGTCTCTGTGTTCTGGCAGCAGAGATCGAATGCGATATGCCAAAGATAGACAGGGGCCTACATTGGCCAGCCGGTTTTCCGTTTGGGCCGAGGAACTGTGATATCGTTTCCTCTCCCATAATGTATAGAGATTCATCTTGCTGCTTGAGCTTAGCCGCCACAGGAGGATGGAGGTGTTGTTGGTGATGACGACCATGGTTGCAACTGCCGTCGTTGTGGTGGTGGTGATTGGGTGAGAGTGAGTGTGGTGGTAGTACGAATCATCCTAGTGCTTGTTGTTCCGTACGAATACCGAAAGGGAATCGAGGCACTCCACAAACACAACAGACCCACAACAATCCACCGTTGAACTCGATCGGTTGCCATTGTTGTTGTTGTGGTTGTTCTGCCATTCGTACCACTGCAATCGCCTTCTTCTCCTTCATCTTCTTCATGTTCTCTTTTATGGGGGGATGACAGAACCATTTCGAGGACGGCACCGACGCCATGGCCACTTTTTTTGGTTTGATGGGCTGTGGGTTTGGAATTTGTGAGCCGTTGCGCGCCCGACACTCCCCCCAAACGACCCTCCATGCGCACCAGGGTGTGGAAGTCACTAGCGAAAAATTTTCTAAGTTCTGCAACTTTTGAACTTTTTCACCATAATTTCACAAATCAAATCACATTACTAGCCTTTCTCAAACGAACTTTTTTCACAAAGTCAAATTGCTCACATTTTTCATCGAACTTGACTTGGACCCATCCAACTTAGTTATTTACAAGCTCTTATTACCGGAACATTGGCACACACTAATGTAATTATCCAAGTTGCAATTTTCTCACATAGTTCAATCAAGTTACATGTCTCCACTTAGTGACTCGAAGTCTGAAGTCTAATTGCAAGTCTCAAGATTAGAACTAAATTCTCCAAATCAAGTTGTAATTTTACTTCATTGCAACTAGTGTCAGTGTCGACTGTCGACACTTGACACTTGGTCACTTCGCACTATCCTACAGTAACAAACACAGTCAACAAGATATAATCGGTACTGGCCCCTTACCTCTTTCTTACCTCTTAACACTGAACCCAAAACACAATCTCTTCACCTCTGCTGTGGCTTGTTGCAGCGTTACAGCACACGAATGAGGTGTGATTTTTCCAGTTGACACTGTCGGAATCAAACAACCAATCTCTGGTTGAAAGCACATGTCTTTGTTGCCAATCGAGGACATTGAAGTAGATTTGAACTCCCCTGCTGTTTCCAGTCTTTCATCAGCGACATTCATGTATGCCATGGCTCCCCAAAGAAAGAATCAACAGCAGTCATCTCAATCCTCCAAAGAAGCTCGACTATCGTCAGCAACTGGAGGTGACGACAACAATGAAGAACCCACGAACCCACCGACAACAACCAATGAAAGAGAAAATGAAAACCAGGCGCCTCCTACAACAGCCAACAATGAAGACAACTCTCAACAAGTTGCTGCTCCTGCTCCTACGGACGAGGGACCCTTGACACAAAGCCGAAAGGATGAAATCAAACAAGAGAAATCATATGTCTCGTTTTGTCCACCTCCGAAGAAGCTCTTTCGAAATTTCCAAAATTCGTTCTTTGGAAAAGTTCGTTACCTGAACTTCAAGAAATTGACCAGCACGAAGAAGACCTTAAAATCAAACCCCGCTGTCAATTTGGGGAAAATGCCAGGTTAATTTTCGTGTCTGCAATTGTTAGAGTCAGCTTCTGATGAAGACAAAGAAATGAACGATGGCTATCATTCCATTGTAAAGAAGCTTGTTGTTTGTCCACATTGCTTCAACGACCCGACTGTTAGTCTCGACAAATGTCTCCTTGGTCTTGGCAGAGGCCTTTCGTCCAACATCAGCACACACTTTGGTAAATACCACCCCGAAGTCGTGGAAGATACTGCCTCTGTTGCAACCGACCCTACTCAACAACCCATTTCCATGTATTCTGGCACAATGGTTAGCAAACAAGATGCCAGAGTAATGTTTCATCAGTCAATTTATAAGTTCGTGAATGACTGTGGTTTCCCGGCATCAACTGTTGAGAAGGAATCGTTTAGAGATCTTCTTAAGTGTGCAATTGCCAACGCCCCAAAGCTCAAGGAAAAGGACTGTTCCATAAGCAACAAAGCAATCACTCGGATGAGATTGGAGTCCTACAATGATTTTCTCAAGACCGTTACGGAACTTGGAGAAAACGTACGACAAGCGTACCATGATCTATGCAACAAACCCATCGCCTTTTCTACGATAACACACGACATCTGGCAGGGAAATGACAAGGATGTCCTTGGGGTTTGTTTGATGTTCACCGATCCTCGGAACTGTAAATCTTACAGACTCCCGATTGGCCTTTGCTCAACAAAGGGTCATACAGCAAAACAAGTAGCCGACCACACCTCATCAATCCTCAACGCTGTCGGCTTTACGCAACAAGACCTCTCTGCCTCCGTGAATGACAACACGAACTCCGCCGTGTTGGCTGGAAAGTATATAGTGGGTAATAAGACAGGCGGCAAGTGCGACATGCACAGGGCCGAACTGATCTTGAAACACTCCACAGGTCTGGCAGTCCGGAAAAAAAAAGGCGAAGTGGTGGACAGTAACGAGGAATTCATGACTGTTTATAGAAAATTCTTCAAATTTGCAGCATGGATGATGAGTTCGCGTGCCAAAAGATTTGAAAAGATACGTTCCTACGCCCTAAAACATGGGAGGAAGGTCATCAAAGTCTCTATGCCAAATACAACCCGTGTTGGAGGCTGCATCATTACCTTTCATGACCTATTCCGGAACAAATTTGTAACGGATATGTATGCAAAAGAGCAATTTGAGTACAAGGACGACGAATTCATTAAACATTATCCCTCTGAAGAGGACTGGCAGCTCTTGGCCGAATTCGAGGGAATCTTGGCCCCACTCAAACAAGTCTCCATGTCACTCCAAGTTGACGACCCTTCTGCATCGGCTTGTTCATTGCTGGAAATCTTCACCAGTAAGCATTGTGTGGAAGTTATGAAAGATAAGGGAGTGCCCGTGTTGACTGTTACTGGGCCTAATGCACGCCCATGGGATGATAGTCTCACCATCGCCAAGCTTCAATCGTATCGAGACATTGTAACATACGACAAATTGTCAGAAAAGAGTCAATTGTTGATCGAGCGAGTACTTGTGGAATATACAAACTACATTGAGGAAGGCCATGACTCCCACGCTGAACACGCCATGTGTGGACATCCTTTCCTTGCATCTTATGGTCCCAACATACTGAAAACCATAAATGTTTACGACGATGAGAGTCTTAAACGGATTCGGAAAGAATTTGTGATGGACATTGTCCGCAAGTTCTCGCAGCCAAAGAAGAATGGCACCAATCCCCAATCCAAGTCGAATCAGCAGGAACGTGAACAACAAAAGGAAAGTACACCTGTGGAGATCATCGAGGACAAAGAGGAAGAGTCTTCAGTCCCAAAAGCTGTCTCGAATGTAATGGACTGCTTTAACATCTTCAAGACACATCGCATCACCAAGGAGAAAGAAAATGCTGCACTAATGGAGGCGACGGCGACAAGTACCAGTACAGATGACCAAGTTGATAGAGCCAAGCTATACAAGATGTGTGATGAACAGTTCGGACGCTATCTCGAATTTTGCGAGAACGTTGTCCATGGATCCTGGGAGGACTTGATTCGCCAGTATCCCACTGCCGCATTTCTGAAACTATCTGGTTCGTGGAACCCTGAAAAACAACAAGAATTCAAGTTGGCCTGTACGGAACACTATTTCCATGTCGTTGGGAAATATTTTGACGTCTTGAAATGGTGGTCCGACAACAAGATGCTATTCCCCAAACTCTTTCCTAGTGCCTTGATTTGGATATCGAAACCTGCGACAAACGCATTCCAGGAACGCGTGTTCTCTCGGTCGTCGTTCATGGATAGGAATCCCTTAATGAGACGCCAACTAGACAAGAACTTTGAAATGCGCACTATGGAAAGTATTACAAGGGAGGTGCGCTCTGAGATTGTCAAGAATGAAGAGCTACTCAAACAAGGCGCGACCTCCGACGAAAAAAAGGCAGCCAGTGGCCGCCAAGCAAAGAAGGTGATAGATCTCAGCCAGGAATCTAAAGGGGAAGAAGTCAGTCAGGTACAACAGACCGCACAACAACGCACCCCGGCAGCAGGAACACAAGTTCCTGTTGTCCCACTGGAAAAAGCCACACCGACACAATCCGATATGACTCGGATGGAAACGGTACTACGAGCAACGTCGAAGCTGGAACTCTACGAACTGTCCGGAACTATTGGTGCCCACGGCATAGAGGCGGAAACAAGTTACAAGTTCAAGTCGGTCAAAAAGGTTGATAAGAAGACAGTTGTGAGCGATGCGACATGGGACGACGTCGAATTGGTTGATCTGGTAGACGATCAACGAGATGAAGACCAACTAGAGGCTTTGGATCGAAAAGTTGTTGCTCCTTACGACGATGACGAAGACAAGGAAGATTCTGACACGGCGTTAAAAGAAGCCATCCAGGAAAGAAAGAATGAACTCATTCAACAAACCGCGTTGGAGAAGACTGTTGCTAGTCTGCCCGTTGCAAATGCCAATGAAGGCACGAAAGGAGATAGTGGGAAACGTAAAGCCTCTTCAACTATTCAAAAAGGAAGGAAACGGACGAAGCAGAATTCACTCTCTGAGGCACTCGCAAGAACTGTGGTTAGAACACCACGCAAGAAAGACAATCGCAAACCACCCCCAACCCCAAACGACTCGCCAACGAGAAGAAGCCCAAGACTTGCAGAGAAGGAAGTCTCAAGTGCGGACAATGACGGTACCAGTTGATCTCCGACCACGAACGTCACTGAAGGTGACAATGGAAGAAACGTCACGGAAACTATACATCCATAATCGCAGTGCATTTTGGTAAATATAATATATTGACAGTCATTTAGTATATTCTTTTATCAACTGCAGAAAGAAATACTTGAGATGGCGAAGATTCGCTGGAGATTTAGATTCGGATTTGTCATGAGAGTGAGCCACAATAAAAGACTCCATTTGTTCTTGGCACTTGCTTCTGGTCTGTGGTTTGTTAAGTAGTTGTCCTAGAGAACCAAATAAAGGATTGATTTCCTCCCATCGTTCTTTAGGAAGCCATGATTGAAGGTTCAAAGAGCATTCCATGCCGTCATTGATATGAGACTCTGTCCAATTGAGAACCTTAGTTGATCGGATAACATGAATATCTGAGGGAATTCCTTCCGTCCGGCCAAATGCCGTTTGTAGAATGATTGTTCCCGTCTTGTGGCCAATTCCAGGTAAGGTCATAAGCTCAGTAAGGGAAATGTCTTTAGGAATGCGACCTTTGTGTCGCTGGACGAAATAGTCCGCGGCGTTGACTATGCGTTCCGCATTGACACGATACCGTCCTGTTTCTGCAAACAAACTACAGAAAACATCCATCCCAAAATATGTAGACACTTCAATTGTTCCTTGTGCACTAGTGATGCCCGATTGGAATAAGCGAGGGATCACTTGAGAGAGACTTTGATCTGATGTGGCCGAGCTCATCAAGATAACAATGAGACACATGAAGGCTGGGTCAGAGTCTTCATATTCCGACATATTGTTGGTAATCCATTCGGACCATGTGTCTCTGGGGGCTTCCAAACCAGACTGAAGGAAATACCGACGTAAATGGGAAAGAATATCAAGTAAAAACAGCCGGGAATCAATTGTGGATTGGTTTCTAATGGGGATGGAAGGGCGAAACATTCTGGTCATGACAGGTTTGGTAATTGCAGGTGTCCCAGGCATGTGTCTGTCGCCATAGACTATCTGTTCCTTGGCGGAACATGATTGCAATAAAGCATGGCAGAGAACAGTTTTTCTTTGCCGAGTCAAGACATGGGCAGTGGGGGAAAATTGTCGCTTGGTCCAATATTCATCAATGACAGGAGAAGAAGCCCAATATTCATGGGTGACAGAAGTAGAAGCGTTGTTGCTATTTGGGCCCATGGTAGATTGAGAAGCTTTGGCAACTGGAGTTGATGGAGGACTTGTATCAATAGGAGGAGGGGACGTTGTTGTATCCAGTTTCATTGAGTAACGGTCGTCCTCCTTCGTGCTCTTCTTAGTATGCGCAACAATGTCCTCAACAACGATGTCGATGCTTGGACTAATACAAATAGGACACTCTGTCCGTAGGTCAAAGGAATTTCTAACCTGGATTCTGGCATTGTGTCGGGTCATCCAGGTTAGAAGATTCCATTCCACGGAAAGTTTAGTGTAGTTGTTTTGCTGATGGTAATTGGCATTGAATTTTTGAAAAGCTCTGAGACCATTGGAGGAAGGCAAAGAAAATATTGGTCGGCATTTTCCTTCAATGGAGATGAAGGGGAGGTCGTCGGTGGGGGGGTTCATCTCGTATGTGACTTGGAATGAGTCATCTTCTTGGGAATACAGACCCGTAAACACTATTCGACAGACAGTGTTCAGTAAGCTTTCGAATGACATGCGACTGGGAGATAAACAAGGGTGGCTTGTGTTGGATGGATAGTCGACTTGTTGGTAGTGCAGACTTCCATTGTACCGGGTAAGCCACAGCAACACCACATCTTTTATGTTCTCCATTGCCAAGTCTTGTGTCGCCTTTTCCAAGGGAGTGGTTAACAAAGTTGAGTCCTCTAGCATCATGGTCATGAACGACATTGGAATATGGGTCACAGTGATGACTTGGTGACAAGTCACATCGAGGTTGATGGTACGGTCATCTGATGCTTCCATTGTACTTGAATATAAGATGCATGGGGTTGAGGATGGGGAAATAATAGTGGCAATGAGAAATGAGAAGGGCAGGAAAACTGAAGGTTGTGTCGTTGATGGAAAGGAACAGAGGTAAAGGTGACAGGTGACAGTGGATTGGTGAATGTTGAGAGGTTAAGAGTTGTGAGTTGTGAGTGTTGGTTGAACCTCTGTCGTGAGTCGTGAACGTTCTACTCCTCTGGGAGTGATATTGGTAAATATGTGCAGGAAGAGTGTGAATAAATACGTAGAAACAGATAAGAGTGAATGGTTCCTCTGAATAAAAGTTGTTGTTTGTGACTACGACAACAAAGAAGTTGCAACTAATAGTTGTAACTATGGAGGTGACAGAGGGATGAAGTTTAATTACAAGGGGCAAAGTTGCAACTTGGACTTGTTTAGTCTAGTTGCATACTCAGAAAAGAAACTACGACTTTCAAAGTTAGTCTAAGTTAAGTTGCAGGTTTTGGAACCATATTTAATCTAGTCAAGTTAGTACCTTAGTCGTGTTAGACTATTAGTTGCAAGTTCATTCTGTATCGTGGTTTTGTGATTTGATTAGTTTAAGTTAAGTTAATCATACATGTTGCATTAACTAGTGGGTACAAGTCGCATCACAGTAAACTGTCTAATGAATTATTAGTTGGGAAGTTAAGTCTAATGGCTGATTTTCCAACTTCCACACCCTGATGCGCACGCCGGCAGGGTGATGATCATGCGGCTGGTGTCTGTCTGTCCTCCTATCCGGTGGGGGCATCCCCAATTCCCCACGCCCCACCGCAACAAAAACGCGGAATGATGCATGACGAATGACCATGGCGGTATGCGCAGCACGGGACAGAGACGAATGTGTTCTTGGCTGGTAGATACCTGCAAGATTGCTGATGACGACGAGAGCTGTGATTGCATATTCTCTATATGGTGGACAAATGGTATGGACGATGGATCATTGTAGCAAAAGAATTGAGAAGGCGATGGCACCAATGTTCAATACCTGAATGAACAAAGCAACAAGACCCCTTCGAACGAGGCGTTAGGGACAATCACTACTTGCGGTGACGAGCCATCAGACATTTATTCTTGTGAAACACAACCTGGTAGGTAGATTTCCCAACAAGAGTGAAACAAACGGGACATCATCATGAAAGTCTACAGGGCATCGATGCCAACCATTCTTATTCTAGCACTTGTTGGAAGGTAACCCAGGACCGTTTTGGCTACTGTTGGAACGAAGGAGGAGGAGGGAGGAAAAAGAAGAAGCAATCATGACTGTGGTGGTGGAAAAGGGAGCAAGAATAAAAGTGTTTTTGGAAAGGGTGGTGGTAAAGACGTTGGTCGAGATGCGTTGGTGGCGAACATGTCCCTGTCGGGGTGGTTATTGATTGTGCCGAAGAAGCAACCGAGATGGAAGATGTATTTGACGGCGCTCAGAAGGCCATCATGGTGGATTTCGGAGGTGGCAAAGCTGTGGATATGTTCGGTCCAGGTCGTCCCCCGAAATGCCCTCGGAGACGAATCAAGCGCCGTTGTCCGCTGAAAAGGCAGTCGACTCATTCGGACAGTTCAACGAGCACATGTCACGCCTGCCTGGGATACAGTGCGAATCAGCACCTCTTGTCTGATCCGTCGAAATGTGTCTTCTCAACGCTCCGCTTCTTTCCCTTCCAATCGGCGACTTTCTTTCCCAGCATAGCATGTATGATGGATTTGGATCGGTCGAATTGTGTTCGATGGATAACGACAACGAATCAGTCGTAATCAACGCCAACAAGATTCCAGGAACGAGAACGAAACAGTCAGTCGAAACACATCCATAACACATCTTGTTCCTTGGAGGGAACAATGTGCACCCACCAAAACGTGTCTTTATGCCACAAAAAAGAAAGCGCTTCTCGTAGAATAACGACCTTTTTGACCTGTTCCACAAAAAAACGCAATGTCAACAAGGATGAAGATCCAGGAACAAGCTTCGTTGTCAGGATTGGTCTTTGCCGACAGAAAGGACGAAATAGAACCACAGTGGAGGCCATCTAGCGATAATTGGACTCCACTCATGGGGCGGCATGTGTGGGGCCATGCGTCGGTTCTTGTTCATCATCCAGCCATGAACCGCGACAAGATGGTGGTTTTGTTGGGAGGATGGCCGGAACCTTCTTCTGATGGTCCTACGAATTTGGTTAGTCTCTGGAACGTTGGCGATTCAAGATGGCAAACTGGACCGCCTTTACAAGAAAAACGAAGAAATCTTGCTTCCGTGGTATGCAATGGCGCTGTTTACGCCATTGGTGGATACAACGGCCACACTGCCTTGGATACTATTGAACGTATCCATGTCAGCGAGTTACTTCCTTCATCATCCTCGTTATCTTCCAGGAACAGCTCCAATGGATGGAAGATGTTGAATTGTCGATTGACGAGTAAACGAGTTGGCTGCGCCGCTGTCGCTGTTTCTGACAGATTTATTGTGGTGGCGAGCGGATGCATTTCTTGTTACGACAATTGCTTATCATCCGTTGATATCTTGGACGCGGCATTTGGGAACCCATGTTTGGTCGCATCTGGACCATCGTTGAAAGAAGGTCGAAGCGATTTTGCCATGGCTGTGGTAGGTTCACGCATCTATGCTTTGGGTGGGTGTGGGAGTATATACCCCCTTTGTTGCCAAGAATCGGTCGAATACCTGGAGTTTGATGACTGGTTGGATGCTCCCACTGCCACATCCAGTGTCACATTGTCCACAAAGTCCTGGACCGTCCACAAGGAACTCATTTTGAACAAGTCGTGAGCTGGATTTTCTGCAGTCCAAGTGGGTTCCTGTCTGGTTGTTGCAGGAGGATACGATGACAGCTATAAATCCGTCTATGCTGTGGAGGTTTTGGATACTGTTAGAAACATGGTTTGGGAGCTTCCGGACTTGACAAAGAGGAGGGGTGGTTGTGACCTGGTGTCTTTGTCGAATACTCTTGCTGTGATTAGTCACAGTAGTGGAGAAGAGTTTTCATGTGAAATACTGTCACTTTTGGATAAGAAGAGTTGGCTCTTTGCACGTTTGTTCGAGATCGGCAAAGTTCCAACCTAGCAGCACAATACACTCTTGTTGATGCGGCCCCTGTGTCAAGAGGTTCTGTGTTGACGGGGTAGGAATTGACTGTCGTGTTTTGGTTCGTTTGTTTCCCATCCTAGATGTGGTCTCTGTGTTCTGGCAGCAGAGATTGAGAGTGGTGTCTGTATAGGATTTGCCAAAGACAGTATGGACCGACGTCGGTCATTTGGTTTTCCGTTTAGGTCGAGAAACTGTGATATCGTTCCGTCTCCCATGGTGTATAGAGATTCATCTTACTGCTAGAGCTAGTGCTAAATAATATCCTTTGGCTTTTAGCTTAGTCCACCCACAAATCCTGTACAACGACCTTTATGCCCTATCTCACTGTGAAGTTCTGGTGTTGGTGAATGCGGAAAGGTTATAGGAAGTCGAATCCATGTTGTTTGGAGATGGGAGGATTCTTGACTCGCTGGTACCCGAACAACCAAAATGAAACGGAGTAATCAAATTGTGCATGTTCTGGTGGTCGACCGGGGACCATATGGGATCATGACGCATTCTCTCCTTGTGGTTGAAAATTCCCTATATTGCGGTTGCTGTTGGAGCAGACGGAAGGACCTTCAGCATGTCCCAGGGTGTGGCTCCTAGGACCATGGGGACGACGGCTCAGTGGCGCTACTTCTATCTACAATGGGTGGTGGTGGTGGTTGTCGTCGATTCCATTGCGCCCGTTGTTGCATCATGACGAATCAACGTTTGGAGTTTGAATGATTGGTTCGGATGGTGGTTCCTCTTCTTGTTCTGGTGTAGCCTTCAGATTCCACAATTCCCCTTGGACATCTTCCACAAAAAGAAGAACGCCTCGTCTCGTCGTTGTTGTTCTGGGTGGGTATTTTTGTTGGTGTTGTGGGAGGAATGGGTGCAGTGGTATCCGCATAGGTCGGTTCCAGCACTTGAATGATGGTTGTGTTGGCATTGGCAGTACGAGACCCTCTGGGTGGTGGTTGCTGCTGCTGCTGCTGCTGCTGCTGTTGTTGTTGTTATCGTTGTCCTGACATTCGTACCACTGAAGTCTCGTCCCACTCCTCTTCTCCTGCTTTGTCTTGTGTCCTGTTTGGAATGGTAATTTTTTGGAATTTTGTGAGCCGCTGCGCGCCCGACACTCCTCCGCCATGCGCGACCCGGCGTGATGATGATCACGCGCGGATGGTTTTTGTCTGTCCTCTCGTTTCCGGTGCGGACTAGGAAAAACAGCAAGACAAATAATTGGCAATGGCGGTGTGCGAAGCTGTCCGCTGTCGGACAGGGTGTATCCGTGTGTTGTGATATTGGTGATTCCGTTTTTCTGTTTGGTTGTGTTGATGGTTATTGCTGCTTCTGTTTGTAGGACGTTTGGTCCTGTCGTCGTGTGTGCAAAAATGAGGGTCAACTTTTATTTTACCCATCCGCATCACTTGTGTTATTCATCCGCGTGTCAAACTAGGCAGGGTTGGATGGACCGGGTCATTGTGCTTCGTAGAACGAGACAGAACGGGCCGTTGTCCCACAAAGTACTGCATCTTCCGGCAAGCTACCACATTCACAATCACTGGACGAGGCACTACCATTCAAGAGTCATCGTGCTGCTATATTCACGGATGTACAACAACCACAACAACAAGATCTTGGCCAAAAGAAACGAATGGCCCTTTGGTTCCATTATGCATCGTGCACACAAGTATTCGGCGAGCACAGACTCGACGGTACTTGGATGCGTGCAAGTTTATTCCTTGCAATGACAGGAGTGTTGCAGAGTAGCGCTCCGGTCATTCCAAGAAATATCCTTGCACGGGACAGAGACGAATGTTCTTGGTTGGTAGATTCCTGCAAGATTGCTTATGATGAAGACAGCGGTGATTTCATATTCTCTATATGGTGGACAAATGGTATGGACGATGTCATTGTAGCAAAGGAATCGGAGGCCGATTCCCTTCCGGAAGTGGGTAGTGGCAAGAAATAAGGAGGAGGAGGAAGAAGCAATTATGACTGTGGTAATATAAAGGAGACAAGGGCATGTCTTTTTGTCGTCGTCATTGTGCTCCCAAGAAGAATAGCGTTTTTGCAAAGGGTGGTGGTAAAGACAATGGTGGAGATGCGTTGGTGGCGAACATTTCCCTGTTGGGGTGGTTGATTGATTGTGTCATAGAAGCGGACATAGAAGATCTATTTGACGGCGCTGAGGAGCCACCGTGGTGGATTTCGGATGTGGCCGAGCTGTGGATATGTAGGGACCTGGACCGAATGTCTAGGTTCGATTGTCAGCCCAGAATCATACTACGAAGCGACGCGCCCGAAATGCAGCCTTCCTAACATTATCCCCAAAAAGGGAATCCATCCATTCTGTTTAACGAGGCAATGACATGGCAGCTTGGGATCCAGTGCGAATCAGCACCTCTTGTCTGATCCGTCGAGGTGTGCCCTCTCAACCATCAAAACATCTCGGCTTCTTTCCTTTCCAAACGGCGACTGACTCTACCAACACAGCGTGTATGATGGATGTGGATTGATGGAATTGTGTTCGATGACGAACGAGCACGAATCAGTCGTTATCAACAACAACAAAGGCCAACACCTATAACCTCCAGATAACACAGCAACGAAAAACGAAAGAGTCAGTCGAAACACATCTTGTTCTTTGGAATTTGACTTGACTGCACACATCACAACGTTCCTGGATGCCACAAAAAGAAAGCGCAGAACAATATTTTTGACCTGTTCCACAAAAAACGCAATGCCCACAAGGATGAAGATCCAGGAACAAGCTTCGTTGTCAGAATTGGCCTTTGTCGATAGCAAGGACAAAACCGAACCACATTGGAGGCCATCTAGTAGTATTTGGCCTCCACGATTAGGACAGCATGTGTGGGGCAAAGGGTTGGTTGTCGTTAATCATCCAGCCACAAACCACGACAAGTCGTTGGTGTTGTTGGGAGGATGGCCGGAACCTACTTCTGGTGGTCCAACAAATTTGGTTAGTCTCTTGAACGTTGGCGAGAAAAGATGGCAAACTGGACCGCCTTTACAAGAAAAACGAGCAAGTCTTGCTGCCGTGGTTTGCAACGGCGCTGTTTACGCCATTGGAGGATGGAACGGCCAAACTGTCTTGGATACAATTGAACGTATCCCTGTCGACGACTTGCTTCATTCATCGTCTTCTTCTTTTGGCAACAACACAAAGGGATGGAAGATGTTGAATTGCCGATTGACGAGTAAACGATTAGACTTCGCCGCTGTCGCTGTTTCTGACAGATTTATTGTGGTGGCGGGCGGATGCGTTTTTCGTAGCGACAATTGCTTATCATCCGTTGATATCTTGGACACGGCATCCGGGAACTCGTATTCGGTCGTATCTGGGCCGTCGTTGAAAGAAGGTCGAAGCGACTTTGTTATGGCTGTGGTAGGTTCACGCATCTTTGCTATTGGTGGGTGTGGGAGTATATACCCCTTTTGTTGCCTAGAATCGGTCGAATACCTGGAGTTTGATGACCGGTTGGATCCTGCCACATCCAGTGTCGCATTGTCCACAAAGTCCTGGACCATCCACAAGAAACTCATTTTGAACAAGCCGAGAGCTGTATTTTCTGCAGTCCAAGTGGGTTCCTGTCTGGTTGTTGCAGGAGGATTCGGCGACAGGTATGAAGACGTTCATTCTGTGGAGGTTTTGGATACTGTGAGAAACATGGTATGGGAGCTTCCGGGCTTGACAAAGAGGAGGAGTGTTTGTGACCTGGTGTCCTTGCCGAATACTCTTGCTGTGATTAGTCGCAGTAGTGGAGAAGAGTTTTCGTGTGAAACACTGTCACTTGTGGATAAGAAGAGTTGGCTCTTTGCACGTTTGTTGGAGATCGGCAAAGTTCCATCTTAACCCGGACAATTTTTTGGAAGCAGTACAACATGCTTATTCACATGCTTTTGTTTGGACCCTTGGTGAAAGAGGTTTTGATCTTACGGGCCCTGGTAGGTAGCTAGGAATTGAAAACTTTTAATTGACATGATTTGTTGCAACGTTAAACGGGAAGAAGGATGAAAAAGCAGTGGAGGATGGAAAGCTTTTTTGGTCCACAAATATCTCGATTGATCGGTGCTGTCGTGTCAAAGTTTCTTCTTGGCATCCTTTTCTCGCTCATAAAGAGCTTCGATTCCAGGCTGTTGTTTCAGCTCTGAACAAATGCTCAAGTTTTGACAGTGCATATGCATCCATCCCTCACCGCGGTATACGAAAAAAGTCTTTTTGTGAACTAGATTTTGTACTCCTACTTCACGATGCCGATTGGAATTTGAGGACAGTCTCGTTTTTCGGCTAGATTGCTTCCGATCATGTTGGTAGGCTCTGTGAACTGGAAACACTGTCGGTGCATAGGATTCTCCAATGACCGATAGACTTTCATTGGTCACCATTTCTTGTTCTTTCTAGGCCGAGAAATTGTGCTCTCTTTCCATTTAGGAGAACTAGCGATGGGCCATCCACTCATAGCTACTCCTACCCAAACCAGCTAGATTGTTCGGATCAAAGGTGGGGTAGCCATCCTAGCTGTCTGGGTAGCTACTCCCAAGCGCTTTGTGGACACAGGTCGCATACAAGTCGTACCTAAAGGTACATACGAAAACTCAGGTGAATCCATGCGACCAAAGAGCGGAAGACGAGGAAAAAGAAGTACAATCAGCTCTTTCGCGGGCTCAAGGAATCGGATTCACAATGTGGTTGCCGTCGGCGTGTTTTCCATGGTTCGTCTAAGCACCCCCGCTGCAATGTCTCCTTGCAATGTTGGAAATCCGTTTCCTGCCCCACTCTTGACACTCGAACAAGTTCAAGATATGTTTGACGATTACAAACGTTGTCGCGAGTTGGATGTCGAGGCGACTGTCGTCCCAGATATTTTCCATCGGACTGGTGGCCACGCAGGGCTTGTCAATATGTGTGGCAAGGCAATCGACGAAGAAATTCGAATGGATCTATTGTCTGAAAGATCTGATTCTCAGCATCGGCCAGTTCTGACGCTTCGGGTATGGCTACAGAGGGTGCGTGGCGGACTTTGTCGCTGGATCGATAATTTTCCCACAACAAGAAGTATCGAGTCTGACCTCAGTGGCGGAAAGGAGTTGCAAGAATCTTGTCGAAGGACTCTGTCGAAGCGTTTGCTGTTTGCGCATGGATTCCTGCAGAGTGGCGCTTCTTCCCCGAAGTTCGAATGGATGGTAATCGGAAACGCCCTTGATTTCGTGTTGGAAGAAGAGAGTCTTGACGTCGATGGAGTTGCAGAAAGACGTTTCGTGCTTGAATTGGAGGCAACATCAAGTGACAAGGAACTGGAAGAGCACTATGACCGCGCAATGAAATGCGGAGAGATGATTGATGCGGAACAAGTGTGGGTTATTCACGCTCCAGTGCGAATCAGCACCTCTTGTCTGATCCGTGGAGGTGTGTCTTCTCAACCATCGAAATCGCTCCCTTCGACACGGCGACGTGTATGATTTATTTGGATCGGTCGAATTGTGTTCGATGAAGAACGGGCACGAATTAGTCGTAATCAACGCCAACACCCATAACCTTCAGATTCCAGGAACGAAAACGAAACAGTCCGTCGAAACGCATCCAAAACACATCTTGTTCCTTGGAGGGAACAACAAGCACCCACCAAAACTCGTCTTTATGCCACAAAAAAGAAAGCCTCTCTCGTAGAATAACGAACTTTTTGACCTGGTCCACAAAAATAGTCCAATACCCAAAAGGATGAAGGTCCAGGAACAAGCATTGTTGTCAGGATTGGTCTTTGCCGACAGAAAGGACGAAATAGAACCGCAGTGGAGGCCATCTAGTGCAAATTGGACTCCACTCATGGAACGGCATTTGTGGGGCCATGCGTCGGTTGTCGTTCATCATCCAGCCATTAACCACGACAAGATGGTGATTGTGTTGGGAGGATGGGCGGCACCTACTTCTGATGGTCCAACAAATTTGGTCAGTCTCATGAACGTTGGCGAGAAAAAGTGGCAAAATGGACCGCCTTTACAAGAAAAACGAAGAAACCTTGCTACCGTGGTATGCAATGGCGCTGTTTACGCCATTGGCGGATTCAATGGCCAAAATGTCTTGGATACGATTGAACGTATCAATGTCGGCGATTTACTTCATAATTCATCATCATGTTCTTTTTCCAGCAACCGCACCAAGGGATGGAAGATGCTGAAGTGTCGTTTGACGAGTAAACGCAAGGGCTGCACCGCTGTAGCTGTTTCTGACAGTTTATTGTGGTGGCGGGTGGACGCATTTCTGGCGACAGTCCTTTATCATCCGTTGATATCCTGGACACGGCATCCGGGAACCCGTATTCGGTCGTATCTGGGCCATCGTTGAACGTAGGTCGAAGCTTTTTTGCAATGGCTGTGGTAGGTCCACGCATCTATGCTGTTGGTGGGTGGCGGCTGTTCGCCAGATGCCTGGATTCGGTCGAATACCTTGAGTTTGATGACTGATTGGATGCGCCTACTGCCATATCCAGTGTCGCATTGTTCACAAAGTCTTGGACCATCCACAAGAACTCATTTTGAACAAGCCGAGAATTGCAGTTTCTCCAGTCCAAGTGGTATTTTCTGCGGTCCAATTGGGTTCCTGTCTTGTTGTTGCAGGAGGATGTAATGACAGCGGTAATACCGTATATGCTTTGGAGGTTTTGGATACTGTGAGAAACATGGTTTGGGAGCTTCCGGACTTGACAGAGAAGTGGGGTGGTTGTGGCCTGTTGTCCTTGTCGAATACTCTTGCTGTGATTACTCGCAGTAGTGGAGAAGAGTTTTCGTGTAAAACACTATCACTTGTGGACAAGAAGAGTTGGCTCTGTGCACGTTTGTTGGAGATCGGCAAAGTTCCAACCTAACAGCACACTACACTCATGCTTTTCTTTCGGACCCTGTGTCAAAAGGTTTTGTGGTGACGGGGTCCTGGTCACCAGGAAATGAATACTTTTATTGTAAACAGCAAGACAATGGTCAAAGAACCAATTGATATCCCTATATAATAGATCCCCTTTTGTAGGACATACATGCAAACATGTTGCCCATTTTATGTTTCATCCTTGCCGTTATCATTACAGTACGTATTGTGGTCGTCGTTCATTCAGATTTTGAGGTCAAGGTGGAGGGGCGAACTACCATTGCTTCCCGAAAATGGTACCATCCGTTGGGCTGCTGCTCACAGAGTCGACGAAAAACACCACGTATTCTTGTCGATTAGTGGCAATGTCGCACAGGTAGGATTGTCCCATCCACCAATCACGGCAACATGATTGGCAACAGTCACCATACTGCAGCCACTGCGGTAATCCACGAATGGTGGGAGATTCCACACACGGTTGTGGTGCGTATCCAAGACTTCCACACTAAAATTGCCTCGTCCTCCCGGCACCACCAGACAAGATCCCACGGTAACCACTGTACAAGAGGAACGATGGTCGGAACGTACCAAATCAGGGTGAATGGTCCAAGCGGACGAGAAGGAAATGGCTGTAGTCAGATTGTCGTCCATTGCAAAGTCCAAATACTCCACCGAGTCAAAATTGTCATGCTCGTTGTCGCCTCCTCCAACGACAAAAATGCGGTGACCAATGACCGCACTGGCACAGAATTGTCGAGGAACAGTCATGCTTGGTCCTGCTATAACAGCGTGGTGGCGGGTATCAATAATCTCAATCGACGACAAGTATTGCACACTCCTGCGTCCACCCATTACAACGATGTATCGATTGAGAACCGCAACAGCACAACATCCCCATCGCTGCGTTGATAATCGACAAGTTAATGTCGTCCAATTACTCGCATGTGTGTTGCTGTTTGTTAAAGATGATTGCAGCAATTCACTGACATCAATTTGTTCGATACAATCCAAATATCCTCCTTCTATCTTGTATCCTCCCATCACGTAGACACTTCCATTGCAAACAACAGCGGCATGTCCACGACGTATCTTGTTCATGGGTGGCCCTTCTCGCCACTGCTTGTTTGATTCTTCTAAATTTAATACAATAACGGATTTGACAAAGCCTTGACCTTGTTGCCATCCTCCCAACACGACGACCGTTTGTTTCTTGTTGTTGTTGTTGTTGTTGTCGTTCTCCTTATCAGGATGATCGAGTACGACCGTAGCATGATGATTGCGCGCTCCTCCCACAAGAGGAGGCCAGTCGTTTTCATTCCATTGTGCTGTCTCGTTGAAAAGGACAAGGCCCGACTGCCATGCTTGTTCTTTCAGTGTCATGCTCATGGGTTCAAACGTTTCGACTGCAAAATTTATGAGGATCGACACTGTCTTGTAAGAGACAAGTAGGTTTGCTCTGCTGTTCTAATGCTGATGGGTGCGGACTGGAAGCACGACTGACTTGACGAAATGGACCAAAGAGGGGTACCTTAGGAGCTTTCGTCACGAGACAAATCGTGACCGTAGCCACGCAATGAAGAAGATCACGCATTCTTGTTCGGAGTACCGTGGAAGTGTTATTGGATACCGGAATAAACTTCAGGTTTGTTGGCACTGCTCTTGTTGTTCCATGCTGCCATTACTGTGTAATTTTCGGGATGCGTCGTCCTAGTCGTAGATGAGTGTGTCGTGGTGCCTCTCGCGAAGAACACCAGCAATAGAAAGCGCCAAGGTCATTTGCTGCTGACATGGCTTGGTACGGTGCATGCAAACTGTGAACCTCGTTCGGAGTCTTTTACTAAAAGCAACGACAAGTAAAGACGAACGAGCATGTAGGTAAGGACGGCGGAACGATTGCTGTAGAGTTGCCCAATTCATCTGATGTGGTTGAAAAGCATCCAACAGTGGAACACTTGAGAGAGATGGACGCGAACCCACCGACAGTCGGTCCATTTCGTCCATTGTCGTCGACCACAGACATGACGATGAGAGAGGACGGTTTGTTCCGTCGAGCAGTCACGGTGGTTCTCTTTTGTTCTGCTGTTCTTCTTTTCTGTCTCGTATTGTGTCGCATGTTAAAATAACTCTATTGTATGCTGTAGATGACGACACAAAAGTGACACTGGATTTCTGAGAATCCGATCCCACTTGCAAGAGGTTGCGACTTGCGACCTCAAAGGCTTCCTCGCGCTTCGCATACACATCAGTATAGAGAAGATTGTATCCACTCACATGATCCCCGTTGAGGTGGAATGGCGGCACAAACAAAAGATCTTTTTTGCTCTCCTCGCGGTGGATGAATGAAGTGGATCATACATCATACCCCCATTAAAACGACGACAACGACGACTTTCGACCTCAACGAGCCAATGGACCGCCACATGTCTCTCCAGGAAACCACGATTCAGGGAAACAACGAGGAAGAAGAAACGGCGAGTGCTTTGCTCTCGATTGCGGAAAACTACCATGACACGAACGACGATTTGTTGTTGGACGACTGTGATCCAGATCAATTGAAAGGCACCCGGATCAGCTTCATCATGAAACGAGTACTGGTGAAGCACTTTGGGGAACGATCGTTGCCAACCTTGACCAATACACAAGTGACCGATCGAGGAGCGCAAGTCATTCTAGATTTGGATATCGATAGAGACGTTGGGGACAAAAGACGTGCTACTGTGGATTGGTTCTATCTGTGGCTCGACGATACGAATATTGGTGACGTGGGCATTGAAGCACTCGCCCGTGCATTTGTCAAAACCTCCTCACCAGATCCCAGCATAACATTGTCGGACGTAAAAGCCCTGGACGACGAAATGGCAGTTGGGTTGGCGAATGCCCTCAATACAAATCCGTCCTGGGCGACGTTGTTTTTTCAGCAATGCAATTTTGGATCGCGTGGATGGAAAGCACTGGTTGGCGCTTTGAGCCATAATCATGGTTGGCAAAAGTTGGAGCTTGTTGAAAGGAACCTTGAAGATGAAGGAGTCGAAGCACTGGCAGAAGCACTGCAGCAAAATACCCAATGGACCAACTTCAGGCTCTGGTACGTACGGTTTTCTTCTATGAATGGAGTCAAAGCCTTGGGTGAAGCCTTGAGTGTCAACAAAACATGGAAATCATTCCAACTTGAGGGCTCACTATTTGATGAGCCAGCTCTGATCGACGACTGTGAATTGGAAGCATTGTCACATGCCTTGCGTCGCAATCAATGCTGGGAAACGTTCCGCTATGGATGTCCATCTGATTTTGATGGAGGACTGGTATCCGTTGCCAAATCACTGCATGGCAACAGTGTCTGGCGAGTGTTTGATCTGGATTTAGACAAGACCAAACATGTCCACATACTGACCACGGGTCTCCGTCGACAAACCTCTTGGAAATATATTGCTTTGAGTCTCCCTTATGGCACTCCAGACCAAGGTGTGGAAATGCTAGCCAATCTACTAAAAACGTCACCAAGCTGGGAACGGTTTGTTTTACATGTACGATTGGACGAAATTGGGCCGTGGCTCAAGGTTATTGGTCCAGCCATTCTCCAACGGTTGGAGAAGCATTGGAACTCGTTGGTGCTTTGGTTTCCGAACAAGCTTTGGTTTCCGCACAAGCGTGGCTACGTCAACCCCATTCACCACCTACCCTTTCTGCTTGAGAAGCATCCGGACGAAATTGGAGTTACGGCAGATGCCATTTCCAATTTATTCCTCACAAATCATGAAAAAGCAACCGATGCCCTTGAAATGGCAGAGTATTTGGGACAATGCTGGCAATCGATGGATTTGTGCATGCTGCCTTCGGACGGTGCACTCCGCGTCGGTCGACCGTTTACCATTCCTCGAACCATTTCATTGCACCACACACCACGGTTGACTTTTCTAGCAGCCCTTCGAATGATCCAGTCAATCCAAGGCGATGGTGCAACAGCTAAGAACACTGATAGCACCAGTGCTTCCAAGCCATTAGCCGTTCTTATATCTAGACGACAAGGCAATGTCCATTGGGTTCGTTTGTCGTTGAGTCATCTGGACATTGGGAATGACGGAGCCAATGTCATTGCGGACCTGTTACAAAACAGTCATCAATGGCAAATCTTTGATCTGGCACATACGGCTCTTGATGACACTGGGATCAAGGCGCTGGTTGAGGGTATGAAGAGCAATCGTGATTGGCGTTGTATGAATGTGTCTCGCAGCAAGATTGGTACACACGGAGCACGGAAATTAGGACGGGCGCTAGATGGGAACGACAGATGGTCTTACTTTTCCATAGCAAACACGGACACATCTAATGCAGGAGTGAGCAAATTGGCATTTGTCCTTGAAGATCGCGAATGGCATACAGTGGATGTTGGTTTTACTCACATCACCGACCGTGGTCTCAAGACCTTGTCAGAGGCCCTGAATGATGGGGAATCATCGTCATGGCAACACTTGCGATTTTCTCATTGCAGTCTTCATGATGAAGGTGCCATTCGATTGGCCATGGCACTGCGCGAAAACTCACGCTGGCGTAAGTTTGATGTTGGAAATACCAACATGACTGACCATGATATGAAACAGGTATTAGAAGCATTGGAGAATAATGTTGATTGGCATACTATGGATATGCGGTACAATGATCAACTACAGCTTGGAGCACATGCTGTTAAAACTCTAACAAATGCTGATCCAACGTGGAAATCGATGGAATACAAACCTCCTACGTCGATTCAAGGTCTTAGGAAACTCCCATTGTTGTTGACAGCCGGTTCTTCTACGGTCACGAACAGGGAAAGCATCCAGGAAGGAAGGCTTATCGTTAAGACTAAGAATGATTCGACGTATACGGCCGCGGTCAAAGTAGAAGGAAGAGTTGATGCTCAAGTTGGTGAGAATATGCAGTGTTTGGATACATCCCTGGACATGGCCATTCAATATGGTGTGACGCTGATCGCCAAGTTGGAAACGATAATGTTTTTGCGTTTCGTGGAACTTGGCGAACGACTTTTGGAAGTATCAGCATCACTTGGAAGGATCAACCAGATCCGACTTCAGATGACATCCAGGAAAGAGGAGCTGAAACAGTTGAATCCGCATAGATTGAAGAAACTTCAAGAAATAATGACATTTGGAATCGATTTGGCAAAGATGATGCATAAAAAGCTGCCTTCTGAAAACCAAAAACCAAAATACCACGTTTTCATTTCCTTTGCGGGGGAAGTTCGAAAGGAGCTAGAGTTTGACTATGTGACCAGGTTGGAGCAGCAGTTACAAGACACGGCTGGTGGTGGCAACACACTCAATATCTTTGTGGCGGAAAAAACAATGCATGCTGGACAACAGTCTGATCCGCTTGTTACCATGTTGACGAATGCTCTTACAGCGCGAGTTGTGGTATGTGTGACATCGACACACTATGTTCAAAAGAAATGGTGTATCGCTGAGCTATTGTGTGCTTTGGCGCGGAACGAGACTGTTTGCCCATGGACGGGTGTCAGTCGAGTGATTGTGGATGCCTTTCCAGGATGTCATTGGGTCCTCCCGTCTTGTCGTGCTACAGCAAGTGTATCAATACCAGACACATCAAAGCACAATACTGATATACCTACCACTAGAAGCGCCAAGAAGTGGCTCGATGATTTCTGTTGTCTCTTTCCTACCCGATTACCGACCATGCAAATTTGTGAAATCACTGGCGAAAATGTGTATGGTAAGCGTTGCAGGGCAAGTACTGGTAGGAATAATTCATGTGGGACTTCTTGAACTGGACCTAAGCGAATGTCTTGTTGTTGTTGCTACTATGGACTTGAACGGAACAGATTCCAGATACAAACAGTTGGTTGGTCACGTGAAGGTGGTTGCAAAAAAGGCAGTCACTTGTTTCAAAATTCATCAGGAACACGCCCTCGCCCTCTCAAATAGACGAGAGCGTCGGTGCATTTGCATAATTTTTTGGTCATTTGGGCAACGAAGGTGATACCTCGTACCAGGATCCTTCGCCTAGGCAAAGGAAACGACGCAAGCCTTCCAATAATGACTGACCATTTGGTATGCATGCATCATGACTGTCGCTATGACAACGAGGAATCAGGTTCCAAAACAAGAGCTGCATGTCGCATTAGATACTTGTCAAATTCTGAGGTAGTCTGTCCTGGATGGCACAACATAGCTTTTGCTTGTTAAAACCAATTCTGAATACAAACAACCACATTCCAAGGTGGGTACAAAGTGTGCCATGTAACCAGCTCTCATGGATGGTACAAACTTTTCCTGATAATGTGCCATGGCGTTACGAAAATCATACCACATAAGGTAGCACGGGTAGCAGAGGCAAAAGGCCAAAATCCCGCGCGATCAGGGACCCGCACGTTCGAATCACTGCAAGAATATAAATAATGCAAAGGCCAGCAAAGATACGATAGCTCTCGATGGGGAGTCATTCCCACCAATGACACCACAAACACACATGGCCATGAAGATGACCGTTGTCTGGAGCCGTCGCTCCCTGGAGACTACAGTAGACGAGAATCGAGCGACCCACTACAATTTTCAACGGAAACAATGACCGTTCTTCTCAAGAGGAGGATGAGAAAAGCGGAAAAGCATCAACCATTCCTGACACTCTGCTGCTTTTGTTTCCATCCCCAAATCGATCATCGAAACAAGGACGACAACAAGATTTCCATCAGCAGGAAAAGTGGACCGGGTGAGTCGTCGCTTGGATCCACCTGTTTCCCTGTTACTCTTGGCTGGGTTGTGCGTCTCTTTAATACCATGAGTCGCCAACGTTCCCAGCAGCTCGTTCGGCAATGCGTGGTAGGCATTGGTGGAGACCTCGTCCCATGCAGTAAACCGAGAGTGTGTGTTGTTCTGAAACAGACGGTCGAAATTTGGATGGCAGATCCCTGACTGGTAGCAAGCACTGTGATGATACTACACCAGGCGTTTGTATTTGAGAAGGTATTTTCGTGTGCTAATGGTCCTTTGTGGTTCCGTCATCCATATTGCACACAAGTATTCGGCGAGCACACACTCGACGGTGCTTGGAAACGTGATGCATGCAAGTTTATTCCTTGCAATGACAAGAGTCTTGCAGAGTATAGCGCTCAGGTCATTCCAAGAAATATCCTTGCACGGGACATAGACGAATCTTCTTGGTTGGTAGATTCCTACTAGGATGCTTGCCGGACCATTGCTAATGATGACGAGAGCTGTGATTGCATATTCTCTAGATGTTGAACAAATGGTATGGACGATGGGTCATTGTAGCAAAGGAATTGGAAAGGCGATGGCACCAATTTCAGTGGCAAGAAAGGAGGAGGAGGAAATATGGATTGGGACAGGGCCTTGGGTTCAGGTCTCCGTGGTGCTCGCAAGAAGAATCGCTTCTTGGTTTGGGGCAAGAGTAGTGGTAAAGTTGATGGTGGAGATGCAGCTGGTTGCCGGGGTGGTGATTGATTGTCCAAAGACGCAGACATAGAAGATGTATGTGCCGGCGCTGAGGTGGCCACCGTGGTGGATTTCGGATGTGGCCGAGCTGTGGATATGTAGAGACATTGGAAGTCCGTTATGTATAGGATCGATTGTCAGCCCAGAATCATACTTCGAAGCGACGCGCCAGAAATGCATCCTAGCGTTATACGAAAAAAGGGAATCCATCCATTAGCACATGAAACGCATGCTTGGGATCCAGTCCGAATCAGCACCTCTTGTGATCCGTCGAGGTGCGTCCTCTCAACCATCGAAACCGCTTCCTTTCGTTCCCTTTCTGACTGATGGATGTGGATCGGTCGAATTGTGTTCGATGGAGAACGAGCACAAATCACTCGCAATCCACGCCAACACCCATAAACATTAGATTACAGGAACGAAAATGAAACAGTCAGTCGAAACACATCACTAACACATCTTGTTCCTTGGAGGGAACAATGTGCACCCACCAAAACGTGTGTTTATGCCACAAAAAAGGAAGCGCTTCTCGTAGAGAAACGACCTTTTGACCTGTTCCCCAAAAAAACCAATGCCCACAAGGATGAAGGTCCAGGAACAAGCGTTGTTGTCAGGATTGGTCTTTGCCGACAGAAAGGACGAAATAAAACCGCAGTGGAGGCCATCTAGTAAAAATTGGACTCCACTCATGGGGCGGCATGTGTGGGGCCATGCGTCGGTTCTTGTTCATCATCCAGCCATGAACCGCGACAAGTTGTTGGTGTTGTCGGGAGGATGGCCGGGCCCTATTTCTGATGGTGCAACAAATTTGGTTAGTCTCATGAACGTTGGCGATTCAAGATGGCAAACAGGACCGCCTTTACAAGAAAAACGAAGAAATCTTGCTTCTGTGGTATGCAATGGCGCTGTTTACGTCATTGGCGGATTCAATGGCCACACTACCTTGGATACTATTGAACGTATTCCTGTCGGAGATTTACTTCATTCATCATCCTCATCATCTTCTTCCAGTAACAGCTCAAATGGATGGAAGATGATGAATTGTCGTTTGACGAGTAAACGACATGGCTGCGCCGCTGTTGCTGTTTGTGACAGATTTATTGTGGTGGCGGGCGGACAAATTTCTACAAACGACAGTCCTTTATCATCCGTTGATATACTTGACACGGCATCCGGGAACCCGTATTCAGTCCTTTCTGGGCCATCGTTGAAAGAAGGTCGAAGCTTTTTTGCAATGGCTGTGGTAGGTTCACGCATCTTTGCTATTGGTGGGCGTGGGAGGAGTATATTCCCCTTGGTTTCCCGGCAATCTGTCGAATACCTTGAGTTTGATGACTGGTTGGATGCTCCCACTGCCACATCCAGTGTCACATTGTCCACAAAGTCCTGGACCGTCCACAAGGAACTCATTTTGAACAAGTCGCAAGCTGGATTTACTGCAGTCCAAGTGGGCTCCTGTCTGGTTGTTGCAGGAGGATACGATGACAGCTATAAATCCGTCTATGCTGTGGAGGTTTTGGATACTGTGAGAAACATGGTTTGGGAGCTTCCGGACTTGACAAAGAGGAGGGATGTTTGTGACCTGGTGTCTTTGTCGAATACTCTTTCTGTGATTACTCAAAGCAGTGGGAAAAGATTTTCGTGTGAAACACTGTCACTTATGGACATGAAGAGTTGGCTCTTTGCACGTTTGTTGGAGATCGGCAAAGTTCCAACCTAGGAGCACAATACACTCTTGTATATGCGGCCCCTGTGTCAAGAGGTTCTGTGTTGACGGGGTAGGAATTGACTGTCGTGTTTTGGTTCGTTTGTTTCCCATCCTAGATGTGGTCTCTGTGTTCTGGCAGCAGAGATCGAGAGTGGTGTCTGTATGCGATTTGCCAAAGACAGTATGGACCGACGTCGGTCATCCGGTTTTCCGTTTAGGTCGAGAAACTGTGATATCGTTCCGTCTCCCATAGGCATACAGATTCATCTTACTGCTAGGAGTAGATCTATAGTGCTAAAACATATCCTTTGGCTGTTAGCTTAGTCCACCCACAAATCTTGTACAAAGACCTTTATGCCCCATCTCACTGTGAAGTTCTGGTGTTGGTGGAAAAGGTTATAGGAAGCCGAATCCATGTTGTTTGGAGATGGGAGGATTCTTGACTCGCTGGTGTACCCAAAAAACCAAAACGAAACGGAGTAATCAAATTGTGTATGTTCTGGTGGTCGACCGGGGACCATATGTGATCATGACGCATTCTCTCCGTGTGGTTGGATTCCCTTTATTGCGGTTGCTGTTGGAGCAGACGGAAGGACCTTCAGCATGTCCCAGGGTGTGGCTCCCAGGACCATGGCGACGACGGCTCAGTGGCGCTACTTCTATCTACAATGGGTGGTGGTGGTGGTGGTGGTGGTTGTAGTTGATTCCATTGCGCCCGTTGTTGCATCCTGACGAATCAACGTTCGGGAGTTTGAATCATTGGTTCAACCACAACAAGATCTTGGCCAAAAGAGATGGAGTCGTCGTGATGGGAGGCTCTTGTGGTTGTTGTTTTTGTCCTATTGGGGTACTATGTATGGAACGGTGGACCCCAACCTTCACGACCTCCCGAATGAGCCGCACGATGCTGTGGGATGATGGTTCGGCTCATTCTGGAGATTAGTGCAGGTCGGGGTCCAGGAATCGTGGTGGCTTGGCTGGGTGGTCTGACTCTTTAATACCAAGAGTCGCCAACGTTCCCAGCAGCTCGTTCGGCAATGCGTAGTAGGCATTGGTGGAGACCTCGGCCCCTGCAGGAAACCAAAAGAGTGTGTTGTTCTGGAGCAGACGGTTGGAATTTCGATGGCAGATACCTGACTGGTTGCAAAGACTCTGATGATTCTACAGCAGGCGTTTGTATTTGGGATGGTATTTCGTCTACGAATGGTCCTTTTCTTCATCCTTATTGCACACAAGTATTCGGCGAGCATACACTCGTGCAAGTATATTCCTTGCAATGGCAGGAGTTGCAGAGTAGCGCTCCGGTCATTCCAAGAAATATCCTTGCACGGGACAGAGACGAATGTGTTCTTGGCTGGTAGATTCCTGCAAGGATGCTTGCCGGACCATTGCTAATGATGACGAGAGCTGTGATTGCATATTCTCTAGATGTTGCACAAATGGTATGGACAACTGGTCATTGTAGCAAATGAATCGGAAAAGCAATGACACCAATTTCAGTGGCAAGAAAGAAGGAGGAGGAAATATGCATTCTAAGACGTCGTCCATCGAAATGCCCTCGGAGACGAATCAAGCAACCGTTGTCCGCTGAAAAAAACAATCGATCCACTCGGACAGTTCAACGAGCACATGTCACGCGCGAATCAGCACCTATTGTCTGATCCGTCGAGGTGTGTCTTCTCAACCATCGAAATCGCTCCGCTTATTTCCCTTCGAACTCTCCCAACGCAACATGTATGATGGATTTGGATCGGTCAAATTGTGTTCGATGGAAAACAAGCACGAATCAATCGTCATCACCAATAACCTCCAGAGCTTAGGACCGAGAACTTACCAGTCAGTCAAAACACATCCATGAAAAAACGTTTCTCGATGCCAGAAAAAGAAAGCGCTCCTTGAGACGAACAAAGAACCTGTTGACCTGTTCCACAAAAAAAGTCCAATGCCCACAAGGATGAAGGTCCAGGAACAAGCTTTGCTGTCAGGATTGGTCTTTGCCGACAGAAAGGACGAAATAGAACCGAAGTGGAGGCCATCTAATGAAAACTGGACCTCACTCATGGGGCGGCATATGGGGGGCCATGCGTCGGTTCTTGTTCATCATCCAGCCATGAACCGCGACAAGATGGTGGTTTTGTTGGGAGGATTGCCGGAACCTATTTCTGGGGGTCCAACGAATTTGGTTAGTCTCTGGAACGTTGACGAGAAAAGATGGCAAACAGGACCGCCTTTACAAGAAAAACGAAGAAATCTTGCTTCTGTGGTATGCAATGGCGCTGTTTACGTCATTGGCGGATTCAATGGCCACACTACCTTGGATACTATTGAACGTATTCCTGTCGGAGATTTACTTCCTTCATCATCGTCATCATCTTCTTCCAGTAACAGCTCAAATGGATGGAAGATGATGAATTGTCGTTTGACGAGTAAACGACATGGCTGCGCCGCTGTTGCTGTTTGTGACAGATTTATTGTGGTGGCGGGCGGACAAATTTCTACAAACGACAGTCCTTTATCATCCGTTGATATACTTGACACGGCATCCGGGAACCCGTATTCAGTCCTTTCTGGGCCATCGTTGAACGAAGTTCGAAGCTTTTTTGCAATGGCTGTGGTAGGTTCACGCATCTTTGCTATTGGTGGGTGTGGGGGGAGTATATTCCCCTTGGATTGCCGGGAATCTGTCGAATACCTTGAGTTTGATGACTGGTTGAATGCTCCCACTGCCCCATCCACTGTCGCATTGTCCAAAAAGTCCTGGACCGTCCACAAGGAACTAATTTTGAACAAGTCGCGAGCTGGATTTACTGCAGTCCAATTGGGTTCCTGTCTTGTTGTTGCAGGAGGATCCGATTACAGCTATCAATCCGTATATGCTGTGGAGGTTTTGGATACTGTGAGAAACATGGTTTGGGAGCTTCCGGACTTGACAGCGTGGAGGAGTGTTTGTGGCTTGGTGTCCTTGCCCAATACTCTTGCTGTGATTAGTCGCAGTAGTGGAGAAGAGTTTTCGTGTGAAACACTGTCACTTGTGGATAAGAAGAGTTGGCTCTTTGCACGTTTGTTGGAGATTGGCAAAGTTCCATCTTAACCCGGACAAGTGTTTGGAATCAGTACAACATGCTTATTCACATGCTTTTCTTTACACCCTTGGTGAAAGAGGTTCTGTGGTTACGGGCCCTGGTAGGTAGATAAGAATTGAAATCTTTTTATTGCCATGACTTGTTGCAACGTTCAACGGGAAGAATGATGAAAAATCAGTGGAAAAGCAGTGGAGGATAGAAAAGCTTTTTGGTCCACAACTATCTCGATCGATCGGTGCTGTCGTGTCAAAGTTTCTTCTTGGCATCCTTTTGTCGCTCATAAATAGTTTCGATTCCAAGTTTTGATAGTGCATACGCATCCATCCCTTGTCGTGGAATACGAAAAAAGTCTTTTGTGACCTAGATTTCGTACTCGTACTTCAAGATGCCGATTGGAATTTGACGACAGTCTCGCTTTTCGACTGGATTGTGTTCCATTATGTTGGTGGTCTCTGTGAACTGGAAACACTGTCGGTGCATAGGATTCTCCAATGACCGATAGACTTTCATTGGTCACCATTTCTTGTTCTTCCTAGGCCGAGAAATTGTGCTCTCGTTCCATTTAGGAGTACTAGCGATGGGCCATCCACACATAGCTACCCAAATTTTTCGCATCCACATGGTCAAAAGCGACCTACCAGCGACGGTGATTGCACAACCCACAACCACACATCAAATTTTGCCTTGCAATGGCGATGGCGGGGGTGAGCGCGGTCGAACAGGGTGTATCCTTGTGTTGTGATGATGCTATTGATTGATGATGGTGGAGTGCAGCTGGTGGCGAACATGTCCTTGCCGGGGTGGATATGGAAGATCTATTTGACGGTGGAAATCCGTAATGTAGAAGTTGATGTCTACCATGAATCGTGCTATGAGGTGGCCAAGCTGTGAATGTGTCTGGACATTGGAAGTAGGTAATGTATAGGTTCAATTGTCAACCAACAATCGAACTATGAAGCGACGCATCAGTTTTGCATGCTAGGACATCGTCCCTCGAAATGCCTCGGAGACGAATCAAGCAACCGTGGTCCGCTGAAAAGGCGGACAGTTCAACGAGCACATGTCACGCCTGGCCGGTATACAGTGCGAATCAGCTTGAGATCCGTCGAGGTGTGTCTTCTCAACCATCGAAACCGCTCCGCTCCTTTCCCTTCCAATCGGCGACTGACTTTCCGAATACAGCATGTAGGATGGATCTGGATCGGTCGAATTGTGTTCGATTAAGAACGAGCACGAATCAGTCGCTATCAATAACAAACTACGCCAACACCAATAACCTTCAGATTCCAGGAACGAAAGCGAAACAGTCAGTCGAAACACATCCATCACACAACGATTCTTGATGCCGCAAAAAGAAAGCGGCCAAAACGTGTCTTTATGCCACAAAAAAGAAAAAGCTTCTCGTAGAGTAACGACCTTTTTCACCTGTTCCACAAAAACCTCAATGCCCTCAAAGATGAAGATCCAGGAACAAGCTTCGTTGTCAGGATTGGTCTTTGCCGATAGCAAGGACAAAATAGAACCGCAATGGAGGCCATCTAGTAATATTGGGCCTCCACTCTTGGGACGGCATGTGTGGGGCTACGGGTTGGTACTCGTGCATCATCCAGCCATGAACCACAAGATGGTGATTGTGTTGGGAGGTCGACTTTCTTGTCCAACAAATTTGGTTAGTCTCTGGAATGTTGGGGAGAATAGGTGGCAAAATGGACCGCCTCTACAAGAAAAACGAAGAAACCTTGCTACCGTGGTATGCAATGGCGCTGTTTACGTCATTGGCGGATTCAATGGCCACACTGTCTTGGATACTATTGAACGTATCCATGTCGGCGATTTACTTCATTATTCATCATCATGTTCTTCTTCCAGCATCAGCACCAAGGGATGGAAGATGCTGAAGTGTCGTTTGACGAGTAAACGCAAGGGCTGCGCCGCTGTAGCTGTTTCTGACAGATTTATTGTGGTGGCGGGTGGACGCATTTCTGGCGACCGTCACTTATCATCCGTTGAGATCCTGGACACGGCATCTGGGAACCCGTATTCGGTCGTATCTGGGCCATCGTTGAACGTAGGTCGAAGCGACTTTGTTATGGCTGTGGTAGGTCCACGCATCTATGCTGTTGGTGGGTGGCGGAATCTGTTCGCCAGATGCCTGGATTCGGTCGAATACCTTGAGTTTGATGACTGGTTGGATCCTGCCACATCCACTGTCGCATTGTCGACAAAGTCTTGGACCGTCCACAAGAAACTCGTTTTGAGCAAGCCGAGAATTGTAGTTTCTCCAGGCCAAGTGGTATTTTCTGCGGTCCAATTGGGTTCCTGTCTTGTTGTTGCAGGAGGATGCGATGACAACGGTAAAACCGTATATGCTTTGGAGGTTTTGGATACTGTGAGAAACATGGTTTGGGAGCTTCCGGACTTGACAGAGAAGTGGGGTGGTTGTGGCCTGTTGTCCTTGTCGAATACTCTTGCTGTGATTACTCGCAGTAGTGGAGAAGAGTTTTCGTGTAAAACGCTTTCACTTGTGGACAAGAAGAGTTGGCTCTTTGCACGTCTGTTGGAGATCGGCGAAGTTCCAAGCTAACAGCACAATACACTCATGCTTTTCTTTCGGACCCTGTGTCAAGAGGTTCTGTGGTGACGGGGTAGGAATTGACTGTCGTGTTTTGGTTCGATTGTGTCCCATCCTGGATATGGTCTATGCATACTGGCAGCAGAGATCGAGAGTGGTGTCTGTAGGCGATTTGCCAAAGACAGTATCGGCCGACATTGGTCATCCGTTTTCCGTTTAGGTCGAGAAACTGTGATATCGTTCCGTCTCCCATGGTGTATAGAGATACATCTCACTGCAAGAGCTAGTGCTAAATAATATCCTTTGGCTTTTAGCTTAGTCCACCCGCAAATCCTGTACAAAGACCATCTCACTGTGAAGATCTGGTATTGGTGAATGCGGAAAAGGTTATAGGAAGCCGAATCCATGTTGTTTGGAGATGGGAGGATTCTTGACTCGATGGTGTACCCAAAAAACCAAAACGAAACGGAGTACTCAAATTATGCATGACATATGGTTATCGACCGGGGACCATATGGGATCATGACGCATTCTCTCCGTGTGGTTGGATTCCCTTTATTGCGGTTGCTGTTGGAGCAGACGGAAGGACCTTCAGCATGTCCCAGGGTGTGGCTCCCAGGACCATGGCGACGACGGCTCAGTGGCGCTACTTCTATCTACAATGGGTGGTGGTGGTGGTTGTCGTCGATTCCATTGCGCCCATTGTTGCATCATGACGAATCAACGTTCGGGAGTTTGAATGATTGGTTCGGATGGTGTGGTTTCTCTGTTTGTTCTGGTGCAGCCTCCAGATTCCACCATTCCCCATAGATAACCGGGTGTCACCTCCAGTCGCCAGGGCAAAAAGAAGAATGCCTTTTCTTCTTGTTGTTGTTGTTGTTGTTGTTGTTGTTGTTGTTGTTCTGGGTGGGTATTTTTGTTGGTGTTGTGGGAGGAATGGGTTCAGTGGTATCCGCATAGTTCGGTTCCAGCACTTGAGTGATGGTTGTGTTGGCAGTGGCAGTACGAGACCCTTTGGGTGGTGGTTTTGCTGCTGCTGTTGTTGTTGTTGTTGTTGTTGTCGTTGTGGTTGTCCTGACATTCGTAAGCCACTAAAGTCTCGTCCCCCTCCTCTTCTCCTCCTTTGTCTTGTGTCTTGTTTGGAATGTGGTCTTCACTTTTTTCTTTCGCGTTCTTGGAATTTTGTGAGACGTTGCGCGCGCTACACTCCTCCGCAATGCGCGACCCGGCGTGGTGATGATCACGCGCGCATGGTTTCCTTTCCGGTGCGGATTAGAAACAACAACAACAAATAATTGGCAATGGCGGTGTGCGAAGCTGTCCGCTGTCGGACAGCGTGTATCCGTGTGTTGTGATATTGGTGATTCCGTTTCTCTGTTTGGTTGTGTTGGCTTCTGCTAGTAGGCCGTTTGGTCCTGTCGTCGTGTCTGCAAAAATGAGGGTCAACTTTTATTTCATCCATCCGCATAACTTGTTTTATTCATCCGCGTGTCAAACTCGTTTCCGCATCCAAAGCAGGCAGGGTTGGATGGACCGGGTCATTGTGCTTCGTAGAACGAGACAGAACGGGCCGATGTACAAAGTACTGCACCTGCCGGCAAGCTACCACATTCACAACCACTGGACGAGGCACTACCATTCAAGAGTCATCGTGCTGCTATATTCACGGATGTACAACAACCACAACAAGATCTTGGCCAAAAGAGAGGGAGTGGTCGTGATGGGAGGCTCTTGTGGTTGTTGTTTTTGTCCTTTTGGGGTACTATGTATGGAACGGTGGACCCCAACCTTCACGACCTCCCGAATGAGCCGCACGATGCTGTGGGATGATGGTTCGGCTCCTTCTGGAGATCCGTGAAGGTCGGGGTCCAGGAATCGTGGAGGCTTGGCTGGGTGGTCTGTCTCTTTAATACAAAGAGTCGCCAACGTTCCGAGCAGCTCGTTCGGCAATGCGTAGTAGGCATTGGTGGAGACCTCGGCCCCTGAAGGGAACCAAAAGAGTGTGTTGTTCTGGAGCAGACGGTTGGAATTTCGATGGCAGATACCTGACTGGTCGCAAAGACTCTGATGATTCTACAGCAGGCGTTTGTATTTGGGATGGTATTTCGTCTACGAATGGTCCTTTTCTTCATCCTTATTGCACACAAGTATTCGGCGAGCATACACTCGTGCAAGTATATTCCTTGCAATGGCAGGAGTTGCAGAGTAGCGCTCCGGTCATTCCAAGAAATATCCTTGCACGGGACAGAGACGAATGTGTTCTTGGCTGGTAGATTCCTGCTAGGATGCTTGCCGGACCATTGCTAATGATGACGAGAGCTGTGATTGCATATTCTCTAGATGTTGCACAGATGGTATGGACAACTGGTCATTGTAGCAAATGAATCGGAAAAGCAATGACACCAATTTCAGTGGCAAGAAAGAAGGAGGAGGAAATATGCATTCTAAGACGTCGTCCATCGAAATGCCCTCGGAGACGAATCAAGCAACCGTTGTCCGCTGAAAAAAACAATCGATCCACTAGGACAGTTCAACGAGCACATGTCACGCGCGAATCAGCACCTATTGTCTGATCCGTCGAGGTGTGTCTTCTCAACCATCGAAACCGCTCCGCTTATTTCCCTTCGAACTCTCCCAACGCAACATGTATGATGGATTTGGATCGGTCAAATTGTGTTCGATGGAAAACAAGCACGAATCAATCGTCATCACCAATAACCTTCAGAGCTAAGGACCGAGAACTTACCAGTCAGTCAAAACACATCCATGAAAAAACGTTTCTCGATGCCAGAAAAAGAAAGCGCTCCTTGAGACGAACAAAGAACCTGTTGACCTGTTCCACAAAAAAAGTCCAATGCCCACAAGGATGAAGGTCCAGGAACAAGCTTTGCTGTCAGGATTGGTCTTTGCCGACAGAAAGGACGAAATAGAACCGAAGTGGAGGCCATCTAGTGAAAACTGGACCTCACTCATGGGGCGGCATAGGGGGGGCCATGCGTCGGTTCTTGTTCATCATCCAGCCATGAACCGCGACAAGATGGTGGTTTTGTTGGGAGGATGGCCGGAACCTATTTCTGGGGGTCCAACGAATTTGGTTAGTCTCTGGAACGTTGACGAGAAAAGATGGCAAACTGGACCGCCTCTACAAGAAAAACGAAGAAACCTTGCTTCCGTTGTTTGCAATGGCGCTGTTTACGCCATTGGCGGAGACAACGGCGACACTGCCTTGGATACTATTGAACGTTTCCCTGTCGGCGATTTACTTCCTTCATCATCGTCATCATCATCTTTCAAGAGCAGCTCCAAAGGATGGAAGATGTTGAAGTGTCGTTTGACAAGTAAACGATATGGCTGCGCGGCGGTAGCTGTTTGTGACAGATTTATTGTGGTGGCGGGTGGACGCATTTCTGGCGACAGTCACTTATCATCCGTTGAGATCCTGGACACGGCATCCGGGAACCCGTGTGTGGTCGTATCTGGGCCATCGTTGAACGAAGTTCGAAGCTTTTTTGCAATGGCTGTGGTAGGTTCACGCATCTTTGCTATTGGTGGGTGTGGTGGGAGTATATTCCCCTTGGATTATCGGGAATCTGTCGAATACCTTGAGTTTGATGACTGGTTGAATGCTCCCACTGCCGCATCCACTGTCGCATTGTCCAAAAAGTCCTGGACCGTCCACAAGGAACTAATTTTGAACAAGTCGCGAGCTGGATTTACTGCAGTCCAATTGGGATCCTGTCTTGTTGTTGCAGGAGGATCCGATTACAGCTATCAATCCGTATATGCTGTGGAGGTTTTGGATACTGTGAGAAACATGGTTTGGGAGCTTCCGGACTTGACAGCGTGGAGGAGTGTTTGTGGCTTGGTGTCCTTGCCGAATACTCTTGCTGTGATTAGTCGCAGTAGTGGAGAAGAGTTTTCGTGTGAAACACTGTCACTTGTGGATAAGAAGAGTTGGCTCTTTGCACGTTTGTTGGAGATTGGCAAAGTTCCATCTTAACCCGGACAAGTGTTTGGAATCAGTACAACATGCTTATTCACATGCTTTTCTTTACACCCTTGGTGAAAGAGGTTCTGTGGTTACGGGCCCTGGTAGGTAGATAAGAATTGAAATCTTTTTATTGCCATGACTTGTTGCAACGTTCAACGGGAAGAATGATGAAAAATCAGTGGAAAAGCAGTGGAGGATAGAAAAGCTTTTTGGTCCACAACTATCTCGATCGATCGGTGCTGTCGTGTCAAAGTTTCTTCTTGGCATCCTTTTGTCGCTCATAAATAGTTTCGATTCCAAGTTTTGATAGTGCATACGCATCCATCCCTTGTCGTGGAATACGAAAAAAGTCTTTTGTGACCTAGATTTCGTACTCGTACTTCAAGATGCCGATTGGAATTTGACGACAGTCTCGCTTTTCGACTGGATTGTGTTCCATTATGTTGGTGGTCTCTGTGAACTGGAAACACTGTCGGTGCATAGGATTCTCCAATGACCGATAGACTTCCATTGTTCTCCAGTTCTTGTTCTTTCTAGGCCGAGAAATTGTGCTCTCGTTCCATATACAAGCGAAGTCATAGCTACCCAAATTGTTCTCGCATCCACATGATCAAAAGCGGAGACGATAATGGCTTGCAGGGTTGGTGGGGTAGCCATCCTAGGTGTCCGTCTCTTAGTCCGGTTTTGACTGCCTCGGTGCTACTCCCAAACGCCTAGAGTAATTAGGTCGCTTGTAAGTCGTGCCTAAAGGTACATCAAAAAACTTCAGTCAATCCGTCTCGTGCTTGCGACCCAGGTGCGACCTGATTTCAATATGTGCTTGGGAGTACATGTCATCGAAACCACTCCCTCCAATCGGCGACTGACTTTCCCAATACAGTATGTACGATGGACTTGTGTTCGATGAAGAACAAGCACGAATCAGTCGTTTTCAACAACATCCACGGCCAACATCAATAACCTCCACAGTCCAGGAACAGTCAGTCGGAAACATCCACAACACTTGGAATTTGACTTGGCTGCACCCATCAACAAAAAGAAACCGCCCCTCGTGAAGGAAGAAAGAACCTTTTTGACCTGTTCCACAAAAATAGTCCAATACCCAAAAGGATGAAGGTCCAGGAACAAGCTTCGTTGTCAGGATTGGTCTTTGCCGACAGCAAGGACAAAATAGAACCAAAGTGGAGGCCATCTAGTGATAGGTGGCCTCCACTCTTGGGACGGCATGAGTGGGGCAAAGGGTTGATTGTCGTTAATCACCCAACCACGAACCACGACAAGTTGTTGGTGTTGTTGGGAGGATGGGCGGGACCTACTTCTGGTGGTCCAACGAATTTGGTTAGTCTCATGAACGTTGGCGAAAACAGGTGGCAAAAGGGGCCGCCTTTACAAGAAAAACGAAGAGATCTTGCTTCCGTGGTATGCAATGGCGCTGTTTACGCCATTGGCGGATTCAACGGCCACACTGCCTTGGATACTATTGAACGTATCCATGTCGGCGATTTACTTCATTCATCATCTTCTTCTTCCGGCAACAGCTCCAATGGATGGAAGATAATGAATTGTCGTTTGACGAGTAAACGACATGGCTGCGCCGCTGTATCTGTTTCTGACAGATTTATTGTGGTGGCGGGCGGATGCATTTTTGGTGTCGAGACCTTCTTATCATCCGTTGATATCCTGGACACGGTATCCGGGAACCCGTATTCGGTCAAATCTGGGCCATCGTTGAAAGAATGTCGATTCGATTTTGTTATGGCTGTGGTTGGTTCGCGCATCTATGCTGTTGGTGGGTTGGGAACCGCCAGTTGTCTGGATTCGGTTGAATACCTGGAGTTTGATGATTGGTTGGATGCTCCCACTGCCACATCCAGTGTCGCATTGTCCACAAAGTCCTGGACCATCCACAAGAAACTCACTTTGAATGAGTCGAGAGCTGGATTGTCTGCAGTTCAAGTGGGTTCCTGTCTTGTTGTTGCAGGAGGATGCGATGACAGCTATAAATCTTTATATGCTGTGGAAGTTCTGGATACTGTGAGAAACATAGTTTGGGAGCTTCCGGACTTGACAGTAAGGAACTATGTTTGTGACCTGGTGTCCTTGCCGAATACTCTTACTGTTATTACTCGCAGTAGTGGAAAAAAATTTTCGCGTGAAACACTGTCACTTGTGGACAAGAAGAGTTGGCTCTTTGCACGTTTGTTGGAGATTGGCAAAGTTCCAAGCTAACAGCACAACAAGCTCATGTTTTTCTTCGGTCCCTGTGTCAAGAGGTTGTGTGGTGACGGGGTCCTGGTCACCAGGAATTGACTGTCGTGTTTTGGTTCGATTGTATCCCATCCTAGAAATGGTCTCTTTGTACTGGCAGCAGAGAGCTAGTGGTGTCAGTATGCGGTTTGCCAAAGGCAGATAGGGGCATACATCCTACATTGGCCATCCGGTTTTCCGATTAGCCTGAAAAACTGTGATCTTGTCCCCTATCCCGTAAGATGAAAGAGCCATCGTATGAGTACCAATCGTTAGAGCCAAAATATCCTTCCTTTGTTAGCATCGTTTACCCACCTATCTTGTACAAAGACCTCGTTTCGATTGTTTCATCATCTATGAGAGATCATTGGGCGCAAGAGTTTTTTTGTACCACCGTCTCTAATGAACCGGAAAAGCTCTAGACTTGGTGTTGGTGAATGCAGAAGGTTCTCTAGATTTCATACAATAAAGCTAGAGTGCCCGTACAAGCCAAGAGTGTTTCTTTTACTCAAGTCTCTTGATCATTGATTTTCCTTATCAGGATGATGATGGTAGCACTACTACTTTTTCTCATATCCTGGACCCCTTCTGACTGCCGCCGGAGGCCTTCCTCGTCCACCGCAACGCCGTACGGTTCTCTCTCTCGGCGTCCTGTTTGTTTTTTCCGTCTCCGGAGGACCCATCATGGTCCTCATACTCTATATATTAGATGGCCACTAGGAGTACTCGCTATTGGAGATGTGTTCTCATAGCTATACGCTCTTACTCCTAGATTCCAGGACAGTCCGTCATGCAGTCCGGTTTTGACAAGGTGCGCAGACAGTATATGTGGTTGTTGCTCTCCCAAGTTTACAGTTCTTCAATCTCTCTCGTTTGTTCTCTTGTGGATCATTCCATATCATACAGAGCAATACGTTACACTCTTGTAATAACAAACCAACACACCAACATCGCAAACGGAAGACATCCTCGCTTGCATTCATCGTACATCTCTCTCGTTGTCTCTCTACTATTACATGTTGATGACATTGTAGCATCCCTGCTGCTGTTTTTGTGCAAGAGCACACAAGGTAGATAAGAGATGGACCGTTCTCCGAGTTGTGGTTGTATATCTAATATCATTCTTATAAGAATGAGGAATGCGAACCATTCTTGACCCACTATCGCAACCATCATGACACACGACAAAACTGCAATGGCGGTGGCGATAGTATGTTGGCTGCCGTTGTTGGGGGGACTACTGCAAACAGGCCGTTTGGTCCTCGTCGTGTGTGCCACTGAGGGACAACTGTTATTCATGAGCGTGTAAAACTCTCCGGATCAATAATCATGCAGTTTTGGATGGACCGGGTGATTTTGCTTCATGGAGCGAGACAGAACGGGCCCTGTTGGAACGTACCCTTGTCCTACAAAGTACTGCATCTGCCGGCCACAGCTACCACAGGAACAACCATTGGACGATCCAATACCAGTCAAGATTCACGGTACTAAGTAGTGCTGTTAACGGTTGAACAAGAAGAAGAAGAAGATCTTGGCAAGAAGTAACGGACTCGTCTTTGTGAGAGGACAACCAGAAAAGTCTTTTCTGGGTCCCCTATCAACAGGGCAAGCAGATCTTGTTGTTTTAGCCCTTGGGGTATGGAACAGTGGACCCCAACCTCCACGAAGAGCTCCAGAATGAGCCGTACGATCCGGCCATTGCCGACGGAATCCAGTCCTTTTCGGGCTGGGTGGTCTCTTTCCCAGTGAATGGCAAACGTTCCAAGTAGCTCTTTCTGCGACCAACGGTTGATTGCGTATAGTAGTAAGCATTGGTGGAAACGAAGCCCAATGCGGCCAACAAAAAGAGTGTTCTTGGGTCGACGGCTTGAATTTGGATTTGCAGATAGTACAGGACTGCTCGCAATGACTGTGATGACACAGCAGGCGTTGGTATTTGAGAACGTGTTTCTTTTACGAATGGTTCTTTTGTTCAGTCATCCATAACGTACGAGGTACTCTGTGAGGACAGACTCGACGGTTCTTGGGAACTCGATCCGTGTCATTATATTCCTTGCAATGACAGGAGTGTTGCAGAGTAGCGCTTGGGATGGTATATCAATGGACAGTCATCCATCATGCACAAGTATTATGTTGTGAGCACAGACTCGACGGTTCTTGGGAACTTGATGATGATACGTGCGCGGTTATTCCTTGCATTGATAGGAGCATTGCAGAGCAGCGCTCATGTCATTGCACGGAATACCCACGTACGGGACAACGACGAATGTTCTTGCTTCATGGATTCCTGAAAGGATGCTTGCCAGACCATTGCTGATTGATGAGGGAGAGAGCTGTGATTGCACTCTCTATGTATGTTGGACAAATGGTATGGACGATGGGTCATTGTAGCAAAGGAAAAGGAAAGGCGATGGTACCCATTTTCGAGACCTGAATGAACAAGGCAACAAGATCTCCTCCACCGGCGTTCGAGACAATCACTAGTTGTGGCGAAAGGCCATCCGATACATAAATTGTGATTCACAACCTGGTGGGCCGATTTCCTGAAGAGAATGACACAAACAAGACATCATCATGAAATTGTACGGGTTGTCGATGCAAGCCATTCTTGTTCTAGGACTTGTTGGAAGGACACCCAGGGCCGTTCTGGCTACTTTTGGAACGATGGACGCCGATTCCTTTCCGGAACAGTGTAGTGACAAGAAGAAGGAGGACGAAGAAGCAATCATGACTGTGGTGATGGAAAACAAGGCAAGGCATGTGTTTCGGTCGTCGCCGTCACGCTCGCAAGAAGAATCGCCCCTTGTCTTTGGGCAAGGGTGTTGGTAAATATGATGGTGGAGTGCAGCTGGTGGCGAACATGCCCGTGGCTTGATTGTGCCGAAGAAGCAACCAAGATGGAAGATGTATTTGACGGTGCTCATGACTCAGGAGGCCTCATGGTGGAATTCGAAGGTGGCAAAGCTGTGGATATGTTGGGACCTGGACCGAACATTGGATGTCCTAATGTATAGGCTCGTTTGTCAAGAGAATGGTACTATGAAACGACGCATCAGATATGCATGCTCGGATGTCGTCCATCGGATTGCCCTCTGAGACGAATCGAGCAACCGTTCTCGACTCAAAAGCATTCTGACGCACATGCCACGCTTGTCTGGAATCAAGTGCGATTCAGCACCTCTGGTGATCCGTCGAGGTATGTCCTATCAACCATCGAAACCCCTCCGCTGCTTTCCCTTCGACACGGCGACGGACTCTCCCAGCACAGCATCTCTGATGGATTTGGATGGGTCGAGTTGTGTATGATGAAGAAGGAGCACGAATCAGTCGTAATCAACGCCAACACCCATAACCTTCAGATTCCAGGAACGAAAAGCAAACAGTCAGTCGAAACACATTCATAACACATCTTTTGTTCCTAAGAGGGAACAGTGTGCACCCACCCAAACGTGTCTTTACGCCACAAAAAAGAAAGCGCTCCTCGTAGAATAACGACCTTTTTGACCTGTTCCACAAAAAAAGTCCAAGGCCCGCAAGGATGAAGATCCACGAACAAGCGTTGTTGTCAGGATTGGTCTTTGCCGACAGAAAGGACGAAATAGAACCGCAGTGGAGGCCATCTAGTGAAAATAGGACTCCACTCATGGGACTGCATGGGGGGAACCACGCGTCGGTTGTCGTTCATCATTCAGCCACGAACCACGACAAGATGGTGGTTTTGTTGGGAGGATGGCCGGGCACGTCTTTTTATGATGCAACGGATTTGGTTAGTATCTGGAACGTTGGCGAGAACAGGTGGCAAACTGGACCGCCTCTACAAGAAAAACGAAGAAGTCTTGCTTCCGTGGTATGCAATGGCGCTGTTTACGCCATTGGCGGATTCAATGGCCACACTGCCTTGGATACTATTGAACGTATCCATGTCGGCGATTTAGTTCATTCATCATCAGCTTCTTCTTCCAGTAACAGCTCCAATGGATGGAAGATGTTGAATTGTCGTTTGACGAGTAAACGATTAAACTGCGCCGCTGTAGCTGTTTGTGACCGATTTATTGTGGCTGCGGGCGGACGAATTTCTAGAAGCGGCAGTCCTTTATCATCCGTTGATATCCTGGACACGGCATCCGGGAACCCGTATTCGGTCGTATCTGGGCCCTCGTTGAAAGAAGGTCGAAGTTGTTTTGCAATGGCTGTGGTAGGTTCACGCATCTTTGCTATTGGTGGGTGTGGGATGAGTATCCCCTGCCGGGAATCTGTCGAATACCTGGAGTTTGACGACTGGTGGGATGCTCCCACTGCCACATCTAGTGTCGCATTGTCCACAAAGTCCTGGACCATCCACAAGAAACTCATTTTGAACATGCCGAGAGCTCGATTGTCTGTAGTCCAAGTGGGTTCCTGTCTTGTTGTTGCAGGAGGATGCGATGACAGCTATTTTTCCGTATATGCTGTGGAGGTTTTGGATACTGTGAGAAACATGGTTTGGGAGCTTCCGGACTTGACAGTAAGGAACCATGTTTGTGACCTGGTGTCCTTGCCGAATACTCTTGCTGTGATTAGTCGCAGTAGTCGAGAAGAGTTTTCGTGTGAAACACTGTCACTTGTGGATAAGAAGAGTTGGCTCTTTGCACGTTTGTTGGAGATCGGCAAAGTTCCAACCTAGAAGCACAACACACTCATGCTTTTCTTTCGGATTCTGTGTCAAGAGGTTCTGTTGAAAAAGGCCGCGACAGCTCGGCATAGAAACCGTTTCTGGCCATGACTGTTGTGTTCTGGTTCGATTGTTTCCCATCCTGGATATTATCTTTGTGCACTGGTGGCAGAGAGCAAAAGGTATTAGTATGCGAGTTGCCAAAGATAGATAGGGACACCTACAGTGGTCAACATTTTCCTTTTAGGCCGAGAAGCTGTGCTCTTGTTCTGTCTCCCATGGGATAAAGAGAGCCTTCCAATTTCTTTTAAAGCTAGACCTCAAATTATCCATTTTCTCTGTAAGAAGCATAGTCGAACCACAAATCCTGAATAAAACTCTCTATGCCCCCATATGCCACCTCTCTTACTAAACTGGTGATTGCTTCCTCATCTCACGAGAGACCATGGTGCGCAAGATTTTCTAGTGCCGTCTTTGTTTTTGGACGAACCCCAGAACAGATCTGGACTTGGTGTTTGTGAATGCAGGAGGTCGTCCACTCTACTACCGAACAAAGCTAGGGCGACTCACAAGAGCCAAAAACTTTCTACTCTCAAGTCTGTTGATCATTTATTTTCCCTAGCATGATTATGGTAACGCTGCTAGACTTTTAATAAGGTACCTACGGGAAGAATGAGGCAAAAGAGAACGCGAAAAGGGTGTGTCATGTTTGATACCCATAGTGTCTACCGCCATTGTCCTCCCTCTCTAGAGCTCTAGAGGTACTCGATTGGAGTAGCTCTACGAGTACTCCTATTACAATCACACCTTTCTCGGGACTCGGGAGTGCCATTCCAACAGTCTGTCATGCAGTCCGGTTGTGACAGCCGCCACATGATGCATGTCGGTGCGCAGCTGTCCGCTGTCTGACAGTGTGCCATTGTGTGATTGGTTGTTGCTCTCCCAGGTTTTCTGTTCTGCTTTGTTGGCTGTTTCTGTGTTTCTTCGACATCTTTCTCTCTTTTTTTGTTTTTTTGGAATCACAGCAATAGACAAACAAACTCACCAAACAAACAAACCAACAACACAAACAGAACATCCTTGGTTTCATTTGGACGTCATATTATACTACATCTGTCTGTCTCTACATGTTGACGACATTGTAGCATCCCTACTGCTGTTTGTGCTTGAACACACACAAGGCAGATGAGAGACACGCTGCTCTCCGAGTAGTAGCAGTAGTGAAAGGAACGAGCCTCTCTCTCTCTCTCTCTCTCTTTGGATTCCAGGGGAATGGACGACTCTCTGTCCAACGACAACAATACCCACCTACAGCAGTGACAGTTGGATAGTACACAAATAAAAGTTCTGGAACGATTATTATCATAATGATGATGAGGAACACGAATCATCGTCCCACCGTCGGAAGACACGCAAGGACAACCACAAGGACTACAACACTCCAATGGCGGTGGCTTACTAGTATGGCAGCACTCTTATTCCTTGTTGTTGTCTTTATGGGTGGGGAGTGTGACAGACACAGAGGAAGCAGCACGAGCACACGGCACGGTTTGGTACAAGCTGCATCCGCCCAGAACGAACCAGTGACGACCACAACCACAACAACCAGCAACAGAGCATCACAACAAAAACAATGGATCGTCTTACCCGATGAACCCCGACAACGAAACCAGCAAAGAAGAAGAAAAACCACAACCACAACATTTAATGGAAATTCCCTCGTACCAAGTGACAACGAGTCCACAACAACAACAGCAACAACAACAACAACAAGTACTACTACCTAGTACTCACCGCAAATTGCCCACTACCATGATTGCGGCCACACCACCGCATTACAATTGCGAAGCCTTAACACCCAATTTTCAAGTTCGTTGGAAAGTTGTGCGGACCTTGGATGGAACGGCAGCGGCAGGTACAGATCATCATTCGCATGGAACATCGTCCACCATGGCCGCCGATGCCATTGCTTTTGAATTACTGACCCGAGGCTTGGATCATGAAGATACCTACATGAGTTTGGGCGTCAGTGGACGACCTGATCAACCCCACGTGATTGCTCGCGATTTGTACATGAATGCGCGACGGCCCTGTACCAGTACGCCCATTTTGTTGGACGCTGGAACCACCGCACAGTGCATCCTCATCCACATAACAATCACAACGACAACAATAAGAAAGGAGTTTTGGCGGATGGTGCCTTGGGACTTTGTCCTGATACAGCTGACTACCCACACAAGCAAAAACTGTTTTCTACGCAAGTCTCTTGATCATGTATTTTCCCTTCCATGATGTTGATGGTGCTACTGCTACTACTACTTCTACTTTCCTATACCCCTAATATTATGGTTGCTGCCTTGCGTTTGAGTGGAAGGTCATTGTCCTCTTGTGTGAATGAGGGCAACTTTTATCCATGAGAGAGTGAAACTATCCTGATCAATAACAGCATGCAGGGTTGGATGCTGGATCGGGTGATTTTGCTTCGTTGAACGAGACAGTTTGGTCCCTCTTGGAACGGACCGTTGTCCAACAAGTACTGCATCTGCCGGCCCGCTAGGACCACAGGAACACCCACTGGACGATACAATACCATGAAGGGTTCATGGTGATAAGGAGTGCAAACGGGTAAGCATCCAGAACAACATCGTGGCAAGAAAAAATAGGGAGTCAGTCGTCCTCTCGGACCAAGGACAGCGTGAGCGGTGGACCCCGACCTCCAAGACCTCCTGAATGAGCCGAACCATCATGTCGCATGTGTGTGAGCACAGACTCGACTGTTCTTGGGAACGTTATGCGTGCCCGTATATTCCTTGCAATGACATGTGCGTTGCAGAGCAGAGCTCATGTCATTGCAAGGAATATACGTGCACGGGGCAGAGACGAATGTTCTTGGATGGTAGATTCCTGCAAGGTTGCTTGAAATACAATTTCTGGTGAAGAGAGGTGTGATCGCAAAAATAACTGGGTCTGGTTGCATCACTGATGAAGAGCGATGAGATGGCAAAGACGTCTGTTTTCGTTACGGAAATTCCTGCAAGCGTATTAGCCAGGCCATAGTGGGTCAGGAGCGATATGAAAGCAAAGATTTACTGTTGTTGATCTGACGATGGAGAAGGGTGCTGGGATGTTCCACGCCTTGATGTCAACGATGGAGAGATATTTTTGTGTACACAGCGGACTGTTCTTGGTTAGGTGATTCCTGTCAGATTGCTTGCAAGCTAATTGGTTTCACACGTGTCATGAGAGAACCTACTGTACTTTGTCAGCAGATACATCTACGTGCACGTATGCGCCTTGCTCTGATCTTTCTGATCCTGCGGTGAATTATTGTGGGGACTGTTCTTTGCTTGGAGCTCTCTGTACAGTTGGTTGCAAAAACATCGGAGAACACGAATGTGCTGACATGAGTGCAGATATAGTCTTTACGATGGGACCAAAAAAATTGATATGAATGTACGAACACAGAAAGCCATTGTACCTGGGATACAAATAGTGATGAATGTGTATGCATGTAAATGGTATGCTGTCGGGCAGTGTGGGAACACTCAATGATTCTCGACGACTCGATCCTTTGCACATTGCAGTGCAAAAGAAGCAACGAAAACAGTCAAGGGCAAGTATCAGAACATTCCGATTGCAACTTCAACTTATACGACCACCCTAGGGTTCCGGTCGACGCCGTCGTCCTCGCAAAAGAATCGCCTGTTGTTTTTGGGCTAGGGTGGTAACAATGATAGTTGAGATGGAGCCGATGGCGAACATCTCCCTGCCAAGGTAGTGATTGATTGTGCGGAAGTAGTGGAGATGGAAGATTTTTGACGGTGCTGAGGAGACCACCATGTTGGTTTGCGGAGGTGGCCAAGCTGTAGATCTTTCGGAACCTGGACCAAACATTGGATGTCCGTAATGTATAGGATCGTTTGTCAAGAGAATGGTACTCTAAAACGACGCATCAGATATGCATGCTCGGACGTCGTCCATCGGATTGCCCTCTGAGACGAATCAAGCAACCGTTCTCGACTCAAAAGCATTCTGACGCACATGTCACGCCTGTCTGGGATCCAGTGCGAATCAGCACCTCTGGTGATCCGTCGAGGTGTGTCCTCTCAACCCGCTGCTTTCCCTTCGACACGGCGACTGATTCTCCCAACACAGCATCTATGATGGATTTGGATCGGTCGAATTGTGTTAACGCCAAGAAGATTCCAGGAACCCGCCAACAAGTTCCCAGGAACGAAAACGAAACATTCAGTCGAAACACAACCTTGTTCCTTGGAGAGAACAATGTGCACCCACCCAAACGGGTCTTGGTGCCACAAAAAAGCAAGCACTTCTCGTAGAGTAACGACCTTTTCGACCTGTTCCACAACAAAAAGTCCAAGGCCCACAAGGATGACGATCCAGGAACAAGCTGTCTTGTCGGGATTGGTCTTTGCCGACAGAAAGGACGAAATGGAACCGCAGTGGAGGCCATCTAGTGAAAATTGGACTCCACTCTTGGGGCGGTATGTTTGGGGCCATGCGTCGGTTGTCGTTCATCATCCAGCCATGAACCGCGACAAGTTGTTGGTGTTGTCGGGAGGATGGCCGGACCCTATTTCTGATGGTGCAACAAATTTGGTTAGTCTCATGAACGTTGGCGATTTAAGATGGCAAACTGGACCGCCTTTACAAGAAAAACGAAGAAATCTTGCTTCTGTGGTATGCAATGGCGCTGTTTACGTCATTGGTGGATACAACGGCGACACTGCCTTGGATACTATTGAACGTATCCATGTCGGCGATTTACTTCATTCATCATCGTCTTCCTCTTCTTGCAGTAACAGCTCCAATGGATGGAAGATGTTGAATTGTCGTTTGACGAGTAAACGATTAAGCTGCGCCGCTGTTTCTGTTTCTGACCGATTTATTGTGGTGGCGGGCGGAAGCAGTTCTATCCTCGATAATTGTGTATCATCGGTTGATATCTTGGATACCGCATCTGGGAACCCGTATTCGGTCGTATCTGGGCCCTCGTTGAAAGAAGGTCGAAGCGGACTTGCAATGGCTGTGGTTCGTTCGCGCATCTATGCTGTTGGTGGGTGGGGAATCGCCAGTTGCCCGGAATCGGTCGAATACTTGGAGTTTGATGACTGGTTGGATGCTCCCACTGCCACATCCAGTGTTGCATTGTCCACAAAGTCCTGGACCGTCCACAAGGAACTCATTCTGAAAAAACCGAGAGCTCGATTATTTGCAGTCCAAGTAGGTTCCTGTCTTGTTGTTGCAGGAGGATGCGATGACAGCTTTTTTTCCGTATATGCTGTGGAGGTTTTGGATACTGTGAGAAACATGTTGTGGGAGCTTCCGGACTTGACAGTAAGGAGGGATATTTGTGGTATGATATCCTTGTCGAATACTCTTGCTGTGATTACTCAAAGTAGTGGAAACAGAATTTCGTGTGAAACACTGTCACTTGTGGACAAGAAGAGTTGGCTCTTTGCACGTTTGTTGGAGATGGGCAAAGTTCCAAGCTAACATCACGATACACTCATGTTCATTCGGACCCTGTTTCAAGAGGGTTTGAGGTGACGGGGTGCTGGTCACCAGGATATGAAAACTTTTATGGTCATGACTGTAGTGTTCTGGGTCGATTGTTTCCCATCCTGGATATTGTCTTTGTGGACTGGTAGCAGGGATCGAAAGGTATCATGATGCGAGTTGCCGAAGATAGAAGGGACACTCAACGTTTTCCTTTTAGGTCGAGCAGCTGTGCTCTTGTTCTGTCTACCATAGGATAAAGAGAGCCTTATTCCCGTTTTTTCTGTTTCTTCTAGAGCTAGAGCTCCAATGATCCATTTTCCACAAATCCTGTACGAAGCTCTATATGCCACCATGTAACATCTCTCACTACAAAGTAGTGATTGCTTCCTCATCTCACGAGAGACCATAAGATTTTCGATAGCTGAGATGCAGCTGATGGCGAACATCTCTCCCTGCGGAAGGTGGTGATTGATTGTGCAGAAGAAGCGGAGATGAAAGATTTTTGACGGTGCTGAGGAGGCCACCATACCTTCTAGGCCGTAGGACCATCCGTTCATAGTCCCTTAGCTACCAGAGCTAATATTGATTGGCTAAGCAAAATCTATATCCACATAGCATTGCTTAGCATTTAGCATTGGTACGCCACAGTGACGTGGTTTTTTTTGTGTTTTGCCGAGAGCGACCATGGCGCGCACACATCGATCATCGGCATTATAGCTCTCGCTCTGCTCGGTCGAACCAGAAACCAGAAGCGATCTGGACTTATTGGCGTTGGTTGATGCACAAAGGTCCTCTTGTCCAACGAAAGAAAATCTAGAGTGCGCACACCAGCCAAAACTGTTTTCTTTTCAAAAAGTTTCTGGATTGATCATTTCTTTTCCCTACCATGATGATGATGGTGACACTGCTACTACTTCTAATTTCGTGGACCCCTTATACTATGGTTGCTGCCTTTGGTTTGACTTCAAGGCGGCCATTGTCCTTGTCCACCACACCGACTCTTGGACGCCTGCATCCAGTCTGCACCGCATTCTCTTCCACTTCTACAGGCTTGTGGCAGAAGGAGCCATCCTCCAGCCGCCGTCAAGCTAGCAGCAACAGCGACCATGACAACACGGACTCCCTGCAAGAGAATCCAACAGAGACTGTCGAACCAGCCGCACAATTCGATCCGCTGTGGATGGAAGAACGATCGCAAGCGGTCGAATCGCAACAACGGCGCAATACTCTCATCAATGTGGTGGCCACCGGTTTGTTGGGCGCCATGGGTGTCGCGTCGTGGCAATTGTATCGCATCACCTTGTATACCCCGGCTGGCTTTGTCCGGTTGCCCACGACGCAATACATTGCCGCCTTGGGATCGCCCACGGCATCGTCCGGTACCAATGCCCACGATTGGGGCTATTGGCGTCAAGATCCGGGACCTCGCGGAGTCTATTTGAAAAATTTTGACCAGCAATTGGTCCAACGCGACTACGTGGCACCCATTGGCAATTGGCAGTACAACCCCCAGGATTGGTGGATTGAAGAACATGGCTTGATTATGGAATCGCCCACCTTTCCCATACCGGCCGGTCGGTATTTGGTTACGGGTGGTCGAGAAGTCATGACGGGTTTGACGGTGCGACTTGATGGGACCTGGTCCTTGGACGAGGGTGCAGTACTGGGAGATGTCACGCATTTGCCCTGTCGATCGGCCCGCTATCAACCCATTCTTTCGTCGTCGTCGTCCGAAACAGCAGCAGTAGCCACGCCACAACAAGCCAATGTGGCCGATTTTCCCGTGCGACCAGGAGCTCCCATGCCGGCCATTGCCGGTACGACCAAACAAGATTATGCCGTCTTGTTTTTGATTGGCAAGGCCGTGTAGGAACAGACGACAAGAAAAACAGTACGCATGGTACCGCCACTACTCCAGAATACATTCTATTGGTATGTCTCAATTGATGTGCAATCGGAATAGAACGTGGACATTTCAAATGAGTGTTTCGGTCGGGTCTGAATCGAGCTACACCAAAAAACAACCACACCACCAACCACTTTCTTTTCTATAGAAAACCATACGCAGGGTATATAGTTATATACCCTTGGCATTTCGAGATTCGGTTGTTTCTAATAGGAAACGTTTTCGATTCCCAATCCAAAAGGTCTACACTGACATGGTTTGACGATCCACACTATATTGACTAGGTACTACACACTCCATAGACTCGTACAGACACCATCGTTTGCACTCTCGTACATTGCTTACACTTCCATAAATGACGATTCGACAGTTTCGGGAGGGTGTTGACCATAATTTTGTCGTATTCCCAAGGACGGTTGGTCCATACAAGAGTAGTAATAGTAGGAAGGGTGGGTTGGAGTCGTGTGGCCGGCACTGCCAACACCACACGACGGTGACGACGACAAGATGGATTTGGGAGTCGTTGTGGTGGGACGATTCCTCATGGATGGGCCACGACTACTTCTGGTGCTTCTGGACGACACGGAGTGGTTGCCATCCCACTCGGCTTCTGCTGCGGCACGAGCTACGGCGGCACCCAAGGCCAAGGAATCGTGTTCCTTGGCCCAGGCCTTGAGTTTCCAAGCGGCGGCCAATTCGGCGGCACTCCGGACCGATACGGCATCCTCATCGTCCACGTCATCGCGAAATTTGGGAGGACGATGGTGTCGTTGCACAAAGGCATCCAATTGACCGGGTGCAGTTCTTGGTAGACGCGAAGACGTCGTAGGAGGAGGAGGGTGGTACCGCGGAGTGGACAAACGATCCTTCTGGGTGCTCTGGTAGGAAAAATTAGCCACGGCCAGCGTCGTACGATCCATTTCCATATCTTCGTCGGAAGCACTGTCTGGGTAGTCTTCTTCTGAATCTTCATCGTCCGAATCTTCGTCGTCCTCTTCGTACAAGGACTGATCGAACAAGGCTTGTTTGTTTCTCAATGGAACAGGAAACAAACCAAACGAATGCTGGTCCACGTGAGTTGAGGAACGACGAGACGGGACCTTGGCCGGATACCGCGGCGGTCGGCCTCCAAGACGGTACTCGGGCGTGGCAGCATGCTGTGGTGCAGACGAGTGGCTGGTGTGTACAATTGGATTCGGAACAGGCCGTTGAGAAGAGAAATGGGATGAAACGTCTTCTTCTCCCCGAACGGAACCACTGTCGTGGTCTCGGCTCGAACTGTTACTCGAATGGCTCAAACCTGGCACCGTACTCGTCGTTGTTTCGTCCCCTGTATCACCCGAACTTCCTGTCGGTAACAATGCCAAATCCGGATTGCCCTCAGGATCGCTTGTCTTTTGGATCTCTTGTTTGCGCTTCCCACTAGTACCATGACGTACTCGACTGACTTGGTCTCTGCCATTCCGCTCTTCTTGCTGTTCTCGTGGTTGTCGTCGTCGACGAAAGCGGAGGTTGCGAAACATCCACATGGTTGGGATGATAATAATAATGAAACTGGTACCTGGCCACAAGAGCTGTCACAATGTTGTGGAGTATGAAGCGAGGAAACGTCCCACACAGCCTCCGCTGCGGTTTTCTCTCACCGGAGACTCTGTATTGGCGAGCTTTTGGTTCGCTCCGAAGGAGTGTATAGAGTATGCACTCCGAATGGAAATGGACGCACCTTTTTCTTCCGACTCTGAGACGGGCACATACCAATCCGTATGGAAGAAACAGAGGTACGCGACTGCCACCACCATGGAGGTGCAGAGCCGAGCACTCTCCACGTTCACTGTTCCACAAATACCCCTGACAATGCAGGATCATTGGTCTGGCTTCGATCGAGCATCGCTATATATCTTGTTTCTCGTTTCGCTCCTGTCGCACTTGTTGCACAATGCTTTGGAGAACGTGAAATCGTACGGGTTTGCCAATGCAATTGTTCATTCCAGCGGCCACATACAGCTGCCGGTCGGCGGTTTGAAAACTGGCCGTGACTCCGACAATGGTCAAGTCCTCGGGGCTCCACCCCAACGCGGTTCGGATTTGATGGGTGGCATCCAACCCATTGAGAACGGGCATTTGAATGTCCATAAAGACCAAATCATACGGACACGACGACGACATGTCGTCGATGTTGTTGTCGTCCTGTGCAGCACCGGGTGCTGGCGAAGGACGCAGTCGTTGCAATTCATGGACTGCCATTTGCCCATTGTCCACAATCGTAATCGTGTCCCTACTGGAAAGAGCTCGTGATAACATGGCGCGAATCAATTTTTGATTCATTTTGTTGTCTTCCACAACCAATATACGTAGAGGACGTTGTTGTTGTTGTGGTTCGCGCCGCAACAACGAAGTTGACTTTTGGGTGGGCGGTGATGAGGATTGCTGTGGTTGGAATGGCTGTTCCTCCTCCGGACCATAGGCACTCGCCTTATCCTCCATGACCAGAGGAGGAGTCGGACCTCGGTCCATGCGTACGGGGATACGCAAGGTGAACGTGGAGCCCACCTTCCATTCACTGTCGACCGTCAATGTCCCATTCATGGCCTCGGCCAAGGTATGACAAATACTCAATCCCAAACCCGTTCCACCCGATTCCATGGCTACACTGTCATGAGAGGGAGCGTGCGTATACTTTTTGAAAATGTGAGTGACATCTTGGGGACGAATCCCAATGCCGGTATCTTGAACGACAAATTCGAGGACTTGTTGTTGTTGCTGCTGCTGGTTGTGGTCGGTTTCGTAGGACAGGGTCCGAACCGTCAAGCGAATGCTGCCCTGGTCGGTAAATTTAATGGCATTGGATAAGAGGTTCAAGAGTATTTGTCGTATCCGGTTGGGATCTCCCAGGACACCATTGGGCATTAGACTTTTTCGGCGGGAGGACTGCCGGTGGTCGGCACTCTTCATGGAGGCTTGGTCGTCGCTGTGGAGTTGTGGTGGTAATGGCGTTGTTGTTGAGTCATGGTGCAAATGGAGGGCCAAACCCTTCTTATCCGCCATGGATCGTGCGACTTCCATGCAACCTTCGCAAACACCCCGTGGATCAAAGGGGATCTATTGGTATCGGTTTTTTCAAAACACAAGGAACACACACATAAAAGGCAACCAGTAGCAGAATGAGACAAGGTCCCCACACACATGTCGTTGCTCTAGCATCCTGCCAACGCTGGCAGCAAGTACCTACCTCTTGCAGTTCGACTTGTCCCGCTTCCAACTTGGTAAATTCAAGCACATGATTGATAATGGTCATTAAGGAGACGGAACTGGTTTGCAAACACTGGACAAATTCCAATTGTTCCTCCGACAAGACCGACGACGACGAAGGTTCGGGACGAGGAACCAAGGGCAACTGGTCGGCGGATTCGGACTGCAAGGAATTTGTTGTGGAGGAGGAGGAAGAAGTTGCGGCAGCAGCGGTGGCTGCCGCCAAGAGCAAGTCGTTCATGGAACCATGCGTACTTCTTCGTTGGAGTTTGGACGATTGGAGCGATGCGGATGCTGAGGACGGACTGGACACGCGGTTGAAACTTGCCGCAGTGTTGTCATTGGTGTGATTGGTACTGCTGCTGCTACTGCTATCGAGCAAGAGGTCGATAAAGCCCACCATTTGATGCAAGGGTGTCTTGATTTCATGCGCCAAAACGGCCAAGAGTTGAGATTTTTCGGCATTGGCGTGTTGAGCCGCTTCCTGGGCCTGTCGAACTTGAGTGACGTCCACGGCACTGTACAAGAGGACGGGTTGAAGAGTGACGGGATCTTGCCAGGGTCGGACCTCCAAGGCAAACCATCCCTTGGATCGGACTCGTTGAGGTTGTGAGTGTTTGGGGGATACGGAAGTGTCGTCCTCCGTACTATTACTAGTAGTCGTAGTCGTCCAATAATACTGTTGGGCTTCGACTTGCGTCTCGCGTCCTTGTTGAACGGCTTGCAAGACTTGCTGGGCCAACTCGGGACAGACAAAGCGGCCATGCCAGTCCGATTCAAATGTTTGGTTTGGGTTGCTATTGTCGTCCGGGATATCTCCAAACCAATGTTGGGCTTGAGGATTTTGATCCATGAGCCGGCCTTGCACGGTAAATTGCGACACGGCCACGGGCAAATGCCGCAGCAGTTCCACACCGCGCAAGCCTTGGGCGGCCACGACTTGCTGCGGGGTCTCGTCTTTTGGGCTACAACAAGTCGTAGGAGTGGAACCAACACTGGAAGTAGTAGTCGTAGTACTAGGATTGTGATCGTCCTCCTCGGCTGTGGTTGTGGGTAGGGTGGAGGATGGTGACTCACCCTGCATCGCAGTCCATTGTGCTTCTTGCGGTTGTGGTGCTTCTTGTTGTGGTGCTTCTTGGTTGGGTTGCACGAGCAAGGAATGCAAATCCGATTCATTCAACAGTGCCATATAAGGCTCTTGATTTGGATCGTCATCATTTTGAATGTAAATGGGAGAGAGGGACAATTGGGCCGTGACTTGATATTGTCCATTGTTGGGATAAAAGGTCCATTGATCGCGAATGACTGTCGTTGTTGTTTTGCTAGTACTACGACTCGTGGATTCGTCTTCTGGTTGTGCTGCTTCTTCTGCTTCGTGTTGTTGAAAGCGTCGAAGGTATTCTTGCAAGCGTCGTTCGGTGGCCAAGCTCATGTCGGATCCAAAATCGCGCGCCAGCAATTCCTCCAAACTGCTCGCCTGCCACAAGGTTTGAATGGCGGCATGATTGGCCCACCACATGAGCTTGTGTTGGACATCAAAAATGTGAATGGGATGTTGGACCAAGTCCAAAACGGCCAAGTCGGCCTTGGTAAAGACACGCCGTTGGCGAGGACCATGAGAAGAAGGAGGAGGAGAAGAAGGTGGTGGTGAGCTCCTTGTCGTGGTGGTGGTGGTTGCTTGGGACGACGACGACGATGACGACATGGTGCGGTGGTGGTTGTGGTTTTTGTTTTGTAGTACTGAGAAAAAGAGAGAGACAACGGTGAACACACAAAAGGGTTCTCGTTCTCTTCTGGCCAATCAATGGGCGACTCTCTTTCTTTGTTCGGGTCTTGTTGGGTTGTTGTTGTTGTGGTTACAGTTTGATTGCACAAGTGCTTGCCACCCCCCTCGGTGTCCCAAGGGTATTATTCTATCCAAGATCAAAGAGGAGGAGGATGAGCTGGAATGGACACTGTTTCTGGAAACTTCTCTCGTCCTCCCACCGATAAGAATGATAACAGAGGATGACATAACACGCAGTGTGACGGAGCACTTCCAAGGAGATGATCCACGATCTAGCAGAGAGAGACGTAGGTTGTTCTTTGGTTGCGCGGTCGATGATGCTGTGTAAGAAAGAAGCAGGAATCATCTGCATCCACAAACGAGCACAACGCACACAACCAAAGAGTCTGCTGTCATCCATTCGCTTCAATGGACCGATAATCAATCCTCAACAGACGCAACAAGCCAGCGTCCGAACGGGGAGAAGACAGTTGAACTATCATCCATTCGCTTCAATGGACCGATAATCAATAATCAATCCTCAGCAGACGCAACAAGCCAGCGTCCGAACGGGGAGAAGACAGATGAACTATCATAAGAGGCTGGACCCGCGAGCTCAAATCGATGCGGGTAGGTTAACCGCGCATCCCAGCCATCGCGGGTCCAAATACCCGCGTGTTCCGCAGTTCCGCACTACTATTGGATTTTATGTACTCTGCACAAATTTGACGTACTGGCAGGCAGACCTAGAAAGCACCAAATCAGTGCCCGGTGCGGGTAGCGCGGATCGGACCCGCCAGTCTCTTTCGTTGCGGCTCCAGGGATCCGCACCGCGGATCCGCGGATCCGATCCGCAGCACCGTGGTGCGGGTCCCACCTCTAACTATCATCCATTCGCTTCAATGGACCAATAATCAATAATCAATCCTCAACAGACGCAACAAGCCAGCGTCCGAACGGTGAGAAGACCATTGAACTATGTGCGTGGCAATTCACGAAACTTTCGAACCTCAGCCTGTTCTGACTTGAAGGGCGACCCATTTCGGGACGTGGGACTGGATATTGCTCTCGTGGATCGTGAGTAGTAAGAAGTAGTAGGAGGTACGAGTAACGAGTACGAGTACGTACAATAGTACGTAAGGACGGCAGACGCACGCACGACGGTTGAGACCGGATTTCTGTCAGACATCAGTACCACTTCAACATGCTGTTCGGGATCCTTCCTGTTCTTCTGTGAACTGACGAAGAGGTGAGGCTTTCGACGATTGATCCTGCTTGTACGAGTAATTGATAATTGATATAATATAATATGGATCTTCAACAACCATTTTAAAATGAGGACCTTTCCGCGACCGGAGAGCGAGAAACACCCGGTCGCGCAACAGGATGGGACACATGTTTCATTCACCTTTGTGGATTGTGTGGATCACAACAACCAAAGAGGCCTTTCTGGTTGGTTCTGTTGTTTGGTTTCGGTGTGTGTTGTTGTTGTGACTGGAAGAGTATCCGGGAGGGAAAGAGAGAGAGAGAGATTGGCCCTGTCTCGCGTGGCAACCGTTGGTTTGGTTCTCGCTGTGGGTTCCCAGTTTGGGGGGCGGCGACTCGAACGAGACGACACGACGCCACGCACTGGTACAACGACACCCCGGGCAGTGTTCCATCGTACCAACCAACCATGAGGCCTTGTTGTCCTCCTTGGAATTTGTGGTGGCCCAGGGGGGTGGTGGCTCCCTTGTCGTCGAATGCCTCGAGACACGGTCGCTGCCATTATTATTATTATTCCACAACTACTACTAGAGCAACAACACCACTGTCCCCCCAAGATTCGGATTCGGCTGTTTCATGGGATCAACAAACCAAACGAACAACAAGAAGAAGAAGAATGCGTGAACCGTTGGAATGTGCCTGGAACGATCGTATGGTACGGCGGCAACAACAACAACAACAACAACCATTCACCACCACGGCTCGTCTTGAACGGGACACTGGGATTCGAACTTTCACAATTCCTCGTACCAACAACAACAACGACAACAATCAGGACGAAGAAGAGGAAGATGAAATTCGACACTTGCATGCCACGACACGGGCCATGGCCAATGTCCTTCTTCTTACAGGTGGTTCTGTCCCCAACCACAACAACAACCACAACAACAACAACAAGAAGATGAGTAACTCCTCCCAATCATCTTCAGTATCATCATCACCAGACGACAACGACTCGGTATCGTATGATTCGTATGCCACCTTTCGACGCGCCTTGTCGCAAGCCATTACCTTGTTGGAAAGTCACGCACCGACCCCACAAGCTCAAGGCACGGCCTTGCTCCTCTATCTTCAACAACAACAACAACAACACCAACAACACCAATACAAACCGCAACTCAATCGCCAAGTCTTGCGGATTGGCATTGCCGGACCTCCCGGAGCCGGAAAATCCACCTTGATTGAAGCCTTGGGATTGCATGTCTTGTCGTCGTCCTTGTCGTCGTCGTCGGACGAAACATTGAATCCAGCAGGAACTTCCACCCATTCCTCCTCCTCCTCATCATCATTATCATTCTTGCAACTGGCCGTCCTCTGTGTCGATCCGAGCAGTGTGGTATCGGGGGGATCCATTTTGGGCGATGTCACGCGCATGCCCCAATTGGCCCGTCACCCGGCTGTATTGGTTCGACCCGTCCCGTCGTCGGCCGGAACCTTGGGAGGTTTGGCGGGCAGTAAAACGTACGATACCGTTCAACTGTTGACGACGGTATTGGAATCACAAGCACAACTGCAACAACAACAAGCACAACAACAACAACAACAACAACAACAAGCACATCGATTGGAGGACCACGTCAATACAGAAGAGGGACCGGACTCTATCAAGACGACTGATGGATCCTCCGATTCCTCCACGTCCAACAACACCACGACCTCATCCGTAGTACCACCACCTCCCGTCCTCTTGATTGAAACCGTGGGAGTGGGACAATCCGAAGTCCACGTCTCCCAAGTTTCCGATGTGACACTGTTGCTCATTCCACCCGGCGGTGGCGATGCCTTGCAAGGCGCCAAAAAGGGTATTTTGGAAGTGGCCGATGTCGTCTGTGTCACCAAGGCCGATGGAGCCTTGGAATCGGTAGCGCAAACGACGGCCGCCGACTATCAAGCTGCCCTCTCCGTGTCGTCGCAGCTGTCCTCCAGTAGTTGCCACCACCATTCCTCTCCTCGCGTCCGAACCGTCAGTGCTCATACCGGTCAAGGCTTGGCCGACTTGTGGACGGCCCTGTGCCAAGTCGCCGCGCATCGTCAACGTTCGGGTGCGTGGGAGACGCGACGCCGGGCCCAAAACGACTATTGGATGTGGCATGCCTTGGGAGCCCAAGTCCAGCAACATGTGCAAACGACTTTGTTGCCGCCACAACAACAACAAAACGACAAGAACGACAATGACGATCCACCATTACCGGCTCGTGTGGCCGCCACACGCTTGTTTCAAACCGTATTTGGGGGGACGACGAACGACGACGACGACAAGACTGGCAGCACCACCAAGAAGAAACCGCCCTCCTCATAGTACCACGAGACAATGAGAACAAACAAGCAACAACAACAACCCACCAACATAACCACCACCAGCTCATCGTGTGTACCGGCGCATTGTGTGGTGGCGACGACAAACCGTTTTGGTGGTTTATCTCATCCACCTGTGTTGTTGTTCTTGTTGTTGTTGGGGGACAAACGAACGACCATCCATCCATTCCATCACCAAACCCAAAACCCCCGTTTCCGATGCAACAACGAGATGCATAGCTCTAGGGATTCGTTCACAACAGAGAAAAAAGGTCACACAGGTTGTGCCAGGAACAATCATGCTGTGCGGTGTTGTGCCGTTCTCTTTAGGAGTCTTTTTCCATCCACATATGATGGAGTTTGTGTTTCCATAGAGCATGGAAATTGACGCGTCTTTCCAACTGAGCTCGTAGGGCGAACAGAACAACAGATCTTATATATAGTGGAGACTCTATAATATGATAAGTAGTCTATAAAGGGAATGATTATTGTGTCCGGAAACCATCCGCTTGCTTGCCACCGTATTCCTAAAGTTGCTCTATAGCTAATACTCCTTCTTCCATACTTAAGGCGACCCATAGGCGTTTCCGTGACGGTCGAGGATTTTGAGCGCGCGTCGCGCTCTAGACATCCCCCCACACTGTGATTACAACAACCTGTTGTGGTTGCGTTTGAACCATGGACAACCGTTGTGAAGCAGACGAGTTTATTGATCTCGCATACGAGAGAGAATAGCAAGAAGCAGCAGATTGGGTTGGAGACCACGGCCGTTTTGTGAATCGGAACTGGCTGTTCCCAAGCGCCGGTGAAAGTGCTCAGGAGGCTGAAATCGCCGCCGACCGACCCCTTGTTCTTCATACGGGAGCTCGCTTGACTTGCAGCAGTGACGAATCATCCTATGCGCATGACCAGCACCCCTTTGTCGCGTTTGTGCACTTGCTGAAAGCTGCAGCCAAGAGGTCCGTGGTCTTTATCTCCATTCCCTTCCTCACTGATTTTATGGTAGTCGACGAACTTTGTTACTATGCGGACGCCAACGTGTCGGACCTTGACGTGAACATTCTTCTAGGCCCCAAGACCTGGGTGCTGGAAACGTTTGAATCGTTTGTGGGCCAAGATTCCAGCCGTGAAAAAGCTGTCGCTCGTCTACACGTCAAGAGATATGGTCGAGATGAGGCGGTCGGCCATTCCTCCAAGTATTCTCATTCGAACGTCATGGTGACCACTGCTGGAACCATGATTGGGTCGTACAACTACACCTATGCATCCCGCCTCCGTCATACGAAACACGGTGTGCTTCTTGGTCCAGACTATGACACATCGGGCCTTTTGGCAGAGCTTGACGACCTGTGGACACGGGCGGGGCCAGAAATTTCAATCACGAAAAAGTCCAAGCCCCTGTTGGACAAGGTCAACCCCTACAAGAAGCGGAAGGCAAATGGCAATTAGTTTCCATGTCCATGTGCTCCAACAGTCTCTGTCCATGTGTCTAAAACCTCTCAAGGTCTTCAACTTGTCTAAACATGAGCGAGATGGTCAAGAGGATTCTTTTCGCAACAAAGAAGGTCCACAAAGTATAGAACGAGACTCCACAGTTCAAAGGAAGAAAAGCGCTCATGATGATGCGACCATAAACGAGAATGCGCTGTTTGTTGGAAAAAGACGACGACTCGTGATAAAGCTCTTGATTTATAAATTCTAGAATACACACTGTATTTTGTAGTAGGTATGATACACAAAGACCCCTTTCGTTGAACATTGTGGTGGTGTTATTGTCTGGAAGAAGACTTCAACGACGACGACGAGGCTGCTTGTTTGGTAGCTTGTGTCTGCTGCTGCTGTTTGTGACGATTGTGATGATGGTGGTTATGATGATGGTGATGCCCATGAGAATGGCCACCTCCTCCCTTGGCCGCTTGATGTCGATAGGAGGGAGACGGAAGATTATTGTTGTTGTTGGCGTTGTTGGTAGGATTGGTGGTGGTTGAGGGATTCGCACTACTCGTCGCAGCCGCTGCAGCTGAAGTATTCGTATTCCGTTCGTACAATTGTTGTTTGAGTCGTTCCAATCGGGCCTTTAATTCTTCATTTTCTCGTTGCAAACCCACCACATCGACATTGGTCGTTGTGGTGGTGGTGGCTGGCGTAGCAGTGGTGGTTGTCGAGGCAGCGGACGTGGCGGCAGCGGCGGTTGCCAAGGAAGTGGCCAAGCTTGTATTCGTATTGGTGTGGTTGTGGTTGGTACTAGTAGTATTGGTTGTTGCGGCGGCGGGTCCCAAATAGCGTCGCACATAATCGACGGCATTGGCCGGTCGTTCCGGTTCTTCGTACAACCCGACCAACACTTTGGTCAAGGCATCTAAAACACCCGTCTTTTCCAAAAAGCGACGAAATTCTTCCTTTTTGCTGACGGCTGGAGCAGCAGCATCGGGAGAAGATGCGGCAGAAAAGTTGTTGTGGTTGTGCGATTGCTGCAGAGGGTAGATTTCAAACAAGAGAAGAACCAAAAAGAGACGTCGAGAACGAACGAATCAGAAATTCCAATCCAATCAATGCTCTCCATCATGATACACCAAACAGGAAGATGTGAAACCACACCAAATAATGGGAAACACTTACCGCAGCAGTGGCAGTGGTCGTAGTACTGGCATGCGAAGGAGGCGAGACGGAATGCGCTGCGGGCGGTGCGGCTGCCGCAGCCGCAAATCGAGACGCGGAGGAATTCAATGCCGGTGTTGTCGTTGCCGTTGTCGTGGTGGTGGAGTGGTAATTGTGGGGAGCAGGATGCTGCGTTGCGGCACCTGTTCCAGAGGCATGTTGTGCTTGTGGTTGCTGCATACTCTCGTTTTAGTGTGGTTGTTGTCTTGTGCGCGCACCAAACAGACTGAACAGGATTTCTTCTTGCAATCGAGAATAGTAGATCCAATAAGGAGAGATGATGGGATCGAGAACGGGAGGAGATGAATGAGTGAGACAATCAATCACAATATGGGCATGGCCATCGCCAAGAGATAGAGAGCTTTTGGCGAGGGCCGGCCATGCAAAAGTCTGATAGTTTCTGGTATCTGCAATTTACTCTACGTCAAGAAGTAAAAATCTCAATGAGTCTGTGGTAGTTTCACGCTGCATCTATCTGGAGCAGAATCGTGTAAGACGATCGGTCGCAGAAAGGTCCATACTATTTCATGCAAGTAAGGAGATTTAGTTCTTCAGAATCCGATATTTTATTTTCAGCAATGAAATATTTTTCGAATAAGCAACATCTAGAGAAATTAGAAAGTCTCGTCAGTCTCAGTCTCTATATACTCGATCTCATCATCACCATCATCCACAGCACTCTGATCATCATCATTATCATCATCATCATTCGCAGCAGGAGTAGCACCAGGGGCAGCAGAAGCCGTAACACCAAGGAAACGCCTGCCATTTTTGATCTCCTCAATCTTGGCCACTAAATCTTGCATGCTTGGAAACCTTGTTGTCACACGCTTGGAAACCATCCTCTTTGGCTGGCTTCAGGACCTTGTTGTACACTTTATGCAACAACCAACCAGCATTATGGCTCATGGTGTACAAAGAATCGAAGTGTTCTTTCAGAGCACTGGGTAACGGCGACGTTCCTCCTTTTGAACGGCAACACATCAGTCAATCGTACGGCGGGATTACCCGTGTGGCAGGACAGCCAGGAGAGGAGCAGCAAACCATGGCCGTTCAGTTGTTTCGGTACATGTTCATATTTCTTAGAATGAGCAATATATAAATTAGAAAGTGGCGTCAGTCTCAATCTTAACACTCAAAGTCATACTCAGTCACAGCATCGTCATTGTCATTGTCATAGTCATCAGCAGCAACAGCATCATCATCATCATAAGCATCATCATCATAAGCATCATCATAAGCGTCATCATCATCAGCATCATCATCACCATCAGTAGCATCGTCCACAGCACTCTGATCATCATCATTATCCGCAGCAGAAGCAGAACAAGTAAGGACATTTTTGATTTCCTCAGTCTTGGCCACTAAATCTTTCACGCTTGGAAATGCTGTTTTCGTCAAATGCTCCGCCTTGCGCTTGCTCTTGCTTACACGTGTGTTGGGCTTTCCCATCCTGGTAGAAGCAGGTTTCATTGTTTCTTCCTCCAAGGACCAGGAACAATTGTAAAGCGTTTGAATTTCTGCTTCAGGGGCGTCCAACACGGCACAGTGTGTGGCAACCGCGTCCAATTTTGCCGCGCTGTCACTCCCATGAATGGCCTCCATCAGAGTACCCGCATGTACTTGGCGCTTGTGAAAATCCACATCCTGGTGACATTGACCCACATCCAGTGTCACAAGCAAAAACAGCCGGGGTTCCTTGGGTGAGCCTGGTGGATCCGCATGAAGCAGGTCCCCACAGAACACAAACACGTCACCAGCTTGGAAACCATCCTTTTTGGCTGGCTTCATGACATTGTTGTACACTTCACGCAACAAAAAAGGACACTGGCTCATGGTGTACAAAGACTTGAAGCGTTCTTTCAGAGCACTAGGTAGTGGCGACATTCCTCCTTGAACAGCAATGAGCGGATCGCCCATCAGCCGATCGTACGGGAGCACCCGTGTGGCAGGACTGACAGGAGAGGAGAGGCAAACCATGGCCGTTAAGTTGTTTCGGTACATGGAATTGGCATGGAGCCACTCGGCAGCAGATGAGTCCCCTTCATTCCAAAGGTAAAATTTCTGCACGGCAACAGACTGTCTCTTCTGTCTAAACGCCCTGCTGTACAGCATCTCAGTTAGTTTGGTCTCCACACGCTCGATCAATGGCTTCACAGATTGGTGGAAGTGTCCTTCTTCATCCTGAATCTCAAAAAGCTTGGCTCCTCCACCACTTGTCACCGTGGTATCATCTGCAGTACCGAGGTAGTCTTTAGTCCTGATGTTGTCTCGTGCATCGTAGTACAAAAGGGCCACCTCCTCTTTTGTAAAAAGTCCTTCGATCACGACACTGCCATTCTGATAAAGCAGTTCAGAACCAAGTGTCCGCTCCAGCTCCTCCTCCTCGCTCCTATTCTTATCATCATAGTAGATAGTCCCAGGAAGCTTGTTGGTGCTAGAATTCTTGTCCAATTCCTCCTGAGCCACTTTTTGCAGGTGTCTGCGACGCCGAAGCTTTTTGGCGGCATTTGTTCTCCTGACCTTTTCACGTTGTTCCTTGAGTGGTTCTCGGTCCTTGGTCATGGAGCTTGACCTCGCCTCCAATTCATTCCATTTGTCGTCCTCGTGATCCCGTCCCTTGCTCGTTCGTTGTTTCTTCCTCTTGTTCCTTCTAAATCGAGGACTTATTGTCTAATATCCACCGTATCCAAACTGAACTGCTCTGATTAGAGCCACACATTTGAACGCCAGCTACGAACTACGAACCCCTCCTACGGACTACGGAGAGACCACACATCCATTCCATATTATTACGCCCGAGTGGGTTTTGAATCCCGCCGCGTCAGAAAACTGTCAATGATTTGTTTTTACGTCCGACTCGAAACTCTCTCCGCGCTTGGGCGTATCCAAAGTCCGAACCCCAGATCCGACAATTCGCCAACCAATAACACATCATCCTCCTCCGCAATCGAGGAGAGGGAAAGAGAGAGAGCAAAGGACGACGAACCACCAGCACCACCATGAAGACCACAACCACAACGACTAGTACTAGCAGCACGAGCAGTACTATGAACCCCGATTTGGTGCGCGAACGTCAACAAGCCACCTTTTCGGTGGATCGTTTGACCCATTTGTTGGATGGTGGATCTCCCTCCTTGACGCGTCGACGACGTCAATTGGAAGCCTTGATTGCTCGTGATCCGACCGGCGTCTTTGACACGACGGACAATCCCTATTTGCATCGGACGGAACGACATGTCCGGAGTTTGGCCAAACATGTTCGGCTCGTGGAATTGTGTCGATCGTTGGACTTGTGTGGTGGTGAAATTACGCAACATGCAGATTTTCCCTGGTTGTTGCAAGCCGTGGCGGATGATTTGCCAACCTCCTTGCATTGGGTCATGTTTGTCCCGAATCTTCAAACCTTGGCCGATGAACAACAACAAGCGGAATGGTTGCCACTCTGTCGCGATTGGAAAATGATTGGCTGTTATGCGCAAACCGAATTGGGACATGTAAGTATCTCGTTCAATTCTTGTTTGTTTGTATGAAGGGAGTGTATAATTGAAAAAGAGAGTGAGAGAGAGAGAATATTTACGATATATATATAGAGAGAGAGAGAGTTGGAGAATTGTGTTGTCTGGCGGAGGAGGAGCAAGAGTGGTTTGGTTCGTTGGGCAGGATATCTCCGTCGATGCTCATTTTGTTTGTTTTGGTTTGTTGGTTGTTTCTTACGTCATCATAGGGTTCGAATATTCGCGCCTTGGAAACGACGGCCACGTTCGTACCAGATGGCAAGGATGGAACCTTTGTCATTGATTCCCCGACGATAACCAGTACCAAATTTTGGCCCGGTACCTTGGGACGAACGGCCAATCATGCCATGGTGATTGCCCAATTGATTGATGGACAAGGCAAACCTCGGGGCATTCACAATTTTTTGGTCCCCCTTCGATCCCTCCAGGATCATTCCCTCTTGCCAGGGTACGTATCTACCAACCACACAAGACAAGCAACAACACAAAACAGGAGTGTGCCATTCCTCGCCCCCCTTGCGAAACTCTCTCCTCATCACTCTTACACATGTCCTTGGTTCTTTGCATCTGGTCCTTGTTCTTGTTTTTGTATGTGTATGTGTGTGGCTTTCTCGGTTCCTTTACGGTGTGTGTGTGGTTTCACGGCGGATGGTTTGGTTCTTCTTCGTTTTCTTGTTCCTTGTTGTTCTGGACGCATCAGTGTCACAACGGGTGACATTGGACCCAAGATTGGATACAATGTCATGGACAATGGCTATTGTCGCTTTGACAAGGTGGTTATTCCGCGACGTAACATGGCCATGCGCTTTGCCACGGTTGACAAGCATGGTCGGTATCGCAAAAAACAGCAAGGCAATGACGATGCCAGTGCCAAGGTGGCGTACATTACCATGATGCAAGTACGGGCCTACATTACCAATGAAGCGGGCAAAAATCTCGCCATGGCCTGTACCATTGCCATTCGGTATTCCGCTGTGCGACGACAAGGATTTGTCAATGCCACCGGTCCGGGCGAAGTGCAAATTTTGGATTATACGCAACAACAACATCGACTCTTTCCTCGATTGGCGGCGTCGTATTGTTTCTTTTTTGCCGGACGCAACTTGTTGGCCACCCTCCAAGATATTGAACGACGGTTGGTGGAACAAACACGCCCCGTGACGAAGCAACAAGTCACGGACATTCATGCCTCGTCGTCGGCACTCAAATCCTATACCACCACCGTGGCCGCCGATGGTATGGAAGATTGTCGCAAGGCCTGTGGGGGACATGGCTTTTTGGTCAGTTCTGGCTTGCCCGAACTCATTACCACCTACTTGCAAAATCCTACCGTCGAAGGAGACAATTACATGTTGCCCCAACAAGTGGTCAAAGTCTTGCTCAAACTTGTCACCGTCGTTCAAACCCAAGATACCAAGACACTGGAGGATTACAAACCCTGTCAATCCTATGCACTCGTACCATCCCTGGAAGCGCTCTTGGGTCAAGCACCGACGGAACGGTTTGGTTGTACGTCGCTGACGGACGTGCAAACCAAGATGTCGCAATTGCTCCAAGCCTTTCGACATCGAGCGGCTCGATTGCTTCTCGTATGTGCCAGGGACTTGCACACGCGAACCACGGAAGAATCCCAGACGATGCAAGACTCGTGGAATTTGGGATTGGTCCAAATGGCGCGTTGTTCACGGGCCTATGCACAATTCTTGTTGTTGCAAGATTTTTGGCAAGGCATTGCACAAGAAGAAGAGGCCAATGTCTTGGGAGCACCCGAAGCGGCTGTCCTTCGTGATTTGGCCCGGCTCTTGGCCTTGTATTGGATGGAAGCCGAATTGGGAGACTTTTTAGAAGACGGCTATATGTCGGCCCAGCAATCGCAATGGATCCGAGCCGCCGTCTTGCACATGCTGCAAGTGATTCGTCCCAATGCCGTGGCCTTGGTCGATGCCCGTGATTTTTCCGATTTTCGACTCAAGAGTGCCTTGGGACGGTACGATGGCAATGTCTATCCCGCCATTTTGGAAACGGCCCAACGAGATCCCCTCAATACTCATGGAGACGTGGGACCCGGCTATCAACAACACTTGCGTCGACTCATTGTCGATGGCGTTGGTGTCTATCGAGGAGATGCAAACAAGAACAAGAAGGAAACGACTCGTCGTGGCGTGGCAGGCACAGCCTCCCGACTCTAAAATCGGCGGTTTTCGCTCATGGGACAGCATGATGGATATACAGAGGTACTACGTGTTATATTTATATAAAAAGATATGGATATGAGTATCTGCATGCATGCATTCCTTTCTTCCGTTCCGATGAAGCGCGTGATCCTATTCTGTTCATTCTGGACAGGACGAAAACGCAACCTCGTTTTTAGAGCACTGTACGGCCAAGGATGGCGACCACAGCCACCAAACCTCCAATGCAAGACACCACGATCCAAAAGACTGTATCCAGATTGGGTTCGTCGAATCGGGTCGCAAAAATTCCCAAACCATCTTGAATCTGAACAAACAAGAAAAGAGTGATGCGTGATTACCGTCAGATTCAGAGACACTTAGGGCGCGCTGAATCTCAAAGCAGTTCAATCTTACCTGTCACCAAGCAAGACCACAAAACCCAAAAGACGATGAAAAACAGACCAAACGGTTCGCACAAGACTATTGTCTCCGTTAGCGGCACCAGGTTCATTTTCGTCTGCTTCATGAGCCACTGGAGTTGGACTTTCGGTGCTTTCCTGTTCTTCTCCGATTTCAATCGTTTCCATGTGCCGACTTGCTGCTCCGTGAGATGATGCGTTTCCTGGATCGGTCCGAATCGTTCGGGAAAGCTCGGACGATCCCTCCTTTGTGTCTTTCTCCTCGGAGCCATGCTCTTTGTTGTGGGGACGAAGAATACCATTAATTGCTTGCGCCATGGTCAAGAGAAAAATGACGAGACCAATACGACGATGAGGAATGTCACTGGTAAAGTGGTCAGGGTCTGCGTTGTCCACAGTGCCCTCATTAATAGCACGGACGCCAATCCAAAAAGCGGCCAAGGTCAAAAGTGCTGCCACACCATTCAATCCACGATGAATCTGAAACCATGCACCCTCTGACAGCCCCAGTGTCTTTACCAGAACCGTTCGGATCATAGATGCCCCAACGGCTAAAGGAACGAGAATACCCCAGGCAATGGAGGCAAAGGCGCCATGAAGGACCCATAAGTTGCGGTTCAAGTCAGCTTCATCTACACCAGCATCGATACCTTGCTGGTTGAGAGCAAAATCGTTTTGGAGTTCACCCTTGAGATAAACCGCACATTGGTTGGGCAACAGCTCGAAGCTTCCGTACGAAATGTGGAAACCGGCTTCGTTGCTGGATCCATGAGCAAACAATAAGGTGTTGGTCCGGTCGGAATAAATGGGATGTTCTCCGTCTTCAAACAAATACTTGGTGAACTTCAAGATGGTCCGAGTCTCCGTTTGAGTGATTGCGGGATTGATGAGTGTCTGTCTCGCCGGATCCATGGGGGTGACGCCATCTACCGTCTTGGCCGTCATGCTGAACTTGGCGGGTGGTGGGTTGTCATTAGTCCCAGTAGGAAATCCCATGACGGCTTCGGCTCCCACCATTCCAGGTTGTCCATTGGTAAAGGCCATTGCCATCCAAGCCAAACGGTCCAGTACGAATTCCATTTTAATGGTGTTTTGAGTTGGATCGATTATTGATTGCACCGTCAACTCACTCGTCAGCTCCAACCGAGAGGAAGCCAAACCTTCGCAGTCCACCGTAAGAATGGACGGAGCATCGGCATCAATCACATGAATCTCCCATCCAAGGTTGGGATTCGTGACACTTTGATAGTAGATCAGGTCGGGTGTGTCCTGATCGGGTGTAAACACAAGGCTTCCAGCAGCATTGAGGATACTGTCAATGGACGCGCAGGATGTGTCCAAGGAAGCAAAGTATTCGAGAAATCCTGGTGCATTCGTGAAAAGTTTAAGATAAATGACATGCGGTAAGCAAAGATGATCTCAAGAACTCGTGATGCACAGTGGTCCAAAGGTCTACGGCATAGAATTTGCACTCACCTCCTGCTACAGCTTCTTGACTCGTTTCGGTTTCTTCGTAACGGCATAGTGGACCGATCGCTGTTGCTTCATAATCGGGAGTTCCTTGTGCGGACTGTACCGTTTGGATCCCAGCTACGATGGTTTCCTCTGCTCGCTGCTCGGGTGTCATTTGCGCGTATCCGCCGCTGCTCGAGGTTGTGAGGTAGAAAGGATGAAACGATCCGTTGGCAGAGTCCGAAGGGACGTCACCACCATTGACAAGGAAGGAATAGGTGGTACCACGGCGAAGCTCAATGACCGGAAGCAACATTTCTGAGAAATTATTGATGTGAGTCTAATGCCCTTTGTGAATGGTTTCATAAGTTGTGCGAGAAACTTACCATTGATATACCATGCATAGTTGTCGTCGACAGAACTTGAATGGTATCCGCGTTCACCACCCAACGGACCGAGGTTCGCGCGGAACTCGAGGACATCTGTAAGGATTGGACGAAAAAACGGGTTGACAACATCTTGTTCTTCTTGTTCTTCTTCCTTATTATCACTGTCACCGGTCATCTCGTCTTGTGGTGTTGGAGATTATGGGAGCACAATTGTCTTCAGGCTCGCGACCAAACTCAAACTGGATCAAACTTCGAGATGCACCGATCGAATGGTACGATGGACTTCCGGAAGCAGGGTTTACCGTTCCCAAAGCCCAAATGACGGATGTCATGGCTCCAGGCTGAGTGTTCAGAACTCCTTGGTTACCGGCGGTTGCCACATAGCTTAGCATCGTCAAACCACCTTCTTGAGCTCCACTGACAGAGTCTACCAGAAAAGAATGGGTCTCTTCCGGGCAAACTCCCAAGAGGGCATCGACCGAACACGGACCTTTGGCATTCATTAGGAAATCACGCACACGCGGAGCTCCACCAAAATAATCGGCCACAACAACTTCACCGCCCACCATTTGTGCGCTGGAGGAATTGCCACTTACTCCAAAGCTCATGTAGACCAGATCATCGATGCGTCCCACAAGCTGAATCTCGATTTCATCATTGTCTTCAACCGTATCCAGAACCTTCCAACGAACTTGGAAATCGGGGTTGAGCTCTTCACAGTTATACATGGGAGGTGTGCCAGCAAAAGTCGGTACTTCGGAATCACCTTCCGCGAAACTCCAGGCAGCCTGGAGTAGAAGTAAAGCGGCTGAGAGCAACATCTTTGCACAATGATTCGTCTTAGATCTTAGTTGCTTGGTCTTTGATTTATGGCACCAATTGGAGTGACGGTGATAGCGATCAAACTAACAAACGTGTGTATTTTGTGAGGACTTTGAGAGGAAAGAAACCAGAAAGGACCAAGACATTTTCAAGCGTTAATTGGCGGGTAACACATATAAGCAGATAAGTACGAGAGCGTAAACGGGCGGGGGACTCGGATGCAGCTACTCCGCTCGCATGCGCGGCGGCCAATTGTAGTTCCAAAATGTTCCAGCCGACAATCAATCGTTCGAAAACGCAATCGGATCGAAGTTCGTGGATCGTCCTTGGAACGCATCTGAACCAGCTCATACGATCCGTCCAAGAAGATCAATGGTTTTCGATCATGGCAACAGAACCAGCTTATGTGACTGTAAAGTCGTTTGCCGCTCACTGTGGTACGTCATCATGGATTAGAGAGGGGTAGGAGGTAGGAGTAGAAGACCTGCTCTACCTAGATCCACAACAGCGAATCTTCTTGACCTTGACAGGTCTACCTCGAATACACGAGCCGAACATACACTGGAATGATAACGCTGTCGAATTAAGATCTCGTACTCCCTTGGCAGTCAGTAAACGCTGAGATGTCAAGACTAGGAAAATCTTTTTGTCCTTTACCTTATCTACTGATCTAAGACATCCTGCTTCAAATATAGTATGTTCATGTGGTAGTTCTGCAGGTAGCCGGTGTCAATTCTCTCATGTGTGCTGGGCAAAAAGGTGAAGTCGTCGTGTTGGGATCGCTTCGCCACAGCACAAAAAGTCACGAAACACAATGACAATCGAGTGCCAAACTCGAGCATCAAGCACATTGTTGTTGATAAAAACTAAACCTCTAGAAAGCATCCAAACGCGCCGTGCTCGACTGTTTTTTTTCATTTTCTGGGTGATTCTGTTGTCTTGTTGTTGTTGCTAGCACCAGTTTTGAGCAAAAATTGCAATGACGGCAATGGATCCGGCAATACTCGAAACAATGATCCAAAAGTGTCGTTCCAAGTTGTGGTCGTCGTTGAATCGGTCCGTGAACAGCCCGAGTCCATCATGAACCTGCCACCATGCAAGGGCTAGCAACACAAAGCCGTATAGGCGATGGGATATTTGCCACACGGAACGTTCCGGCTCGGGGCCACCTTCTGCACAAGGATCTTGCTCATTTTCGTCGGTCCCATTGCTGGTGTTTTGGGTTGGAGTTTCCGCAATCAGTCTTACACAATCTGTTATTCTTCTCAGCGTCTCTTCATCACCGTCATCGCTATGTCGCGATACGTGGAGTCGTCGTGGTAAGATGGGCGGCTGTTGCGGACGATTGCTGCGACTTCGACTGCGACTTCCACCGAGCGTTAAATCATGCATCTCATTGTTGTCTGCGCTGCTGGAATGACGAGGTCTCCAGATCCCATTATTGACTTGAATAATCGTTAACATAAAAATCACCAAACCGATTCGACGGTGGGTGACACCACAACCAAAATGACAGGGATCGGCCCCGGGGACGGTTCCGTTGTTGATGGCCCGGACGGCCAACCAAAAGGCGAGCATTGTCAGCATACCAGCCGTTAAATTTAAGGCACGATGAATCTGGAACCAAGCGTCATGAGAAAGTCCAAATACCTTGACTAGTACTTTGCGGATCATGGATGCTCCAATCGCTAGTGGGACCAAGATGCCCCACGCCAGAACGGCGCAGACGCCATGTCCAATCCACAGCGCATGGTTCATGTTTGCCACATCTACGTCGCCACCTCCATGCTGTTGATTGAGAGCGTGTTCGTTTTGGAGTTCGCCCTTGATATACACGGCGCACTGATTGGGCAACAACTCAAAGGCCCCAAAGGAACTATGAAAACTGTTTATTTGGTTGTTGGAACCGTGCGCAAAGAGGAGCAAGTTGGGACGGTCCGAAAAAATGGCATGTTCACCGGGTTCAAACAAACGTTTGGTAAATCTCATGATGGTCATGGTCTGTGTCTGTCCAATCGTGGCATTGATCAAGGTTTGTTGTTCGGAAGGCATGGGCACGACACCTGGAACGGTATTGGAAAACATGTGGTATTTGGCAGGGTTGTGGGATGTGACGCGCCAAGGCATGTCGCCGACTGTCGAATTGCCGTCATAATCGTCGTCCATAGAACTAAAGTAGGTAGTGGAGGTTGCCGATGTGGCCGGCAAGCCAATGACGGCTTCGGCTCCCACCATGTCCGGTCGTCCGTCTTTGGTAAAGGCAATGGAGATCCACGCCAATCCATCGTAAATAAGCTCCATGGTGATTGTATTTTGAATGGGGTCCACAATACCATGAAAGGTCAATTCACTCGTAAGCTGTACCGGCGCCGAACCAAAATGATCACAATTGACCGAGACAATCGAGGGAGCATCTTCGTCAATGACATGAATCTCCCATCCCAAGTTCATTTGTGTGACACTTTGATAGTAGATTAAATCCGGCGTGTTGCGGTCGGGAGTAAACTCAAGAACTCCTGCCGCATTCGTAATGCTTGGTTCCGAAGCACAGGAGGTATTGAGGGAAGCAAAGTACTCTTGATAGCCTGTTGTAGATATAGATGAATAGTTTGAGTATTGCACAAACGTGAGGTAGGTGTGATCGTGGAACTTCTGTGAGACACGTACCTCCTGCGGCAGCCTCATAACTATCCTTGGTTTCGGTAAAGAGGCAGAGTGGTCCCAATGCGGTCGGTTCAAAGCCCACGACGTAGGGACTGTTGGGTGTGGGTTGTTCCACGACCAATCGGATGCCAGCCAAGATGCGTTGTTTGATGCGTTCGGACGGCGCCAATTGAGCATAGCCACCAGCAATGGACGATGTCAAATAAAAGGGATGATATTCTTGATAATGATTGGGATAGGAATCGTCATCTGGGTCGTCACTGTCACAACAATCTGGGTCGTCCTCTCGTTTCCGATGTTCACAACAATCTGGGTCGTCCTCTCGTTTCCGATGTTTTCGTCGCTTTTCCATGGCAACTGTATTGGTATTGCCTCCATTGATCAAAAATCGATAGGTTGTCCCTCGACGCAACTCAATCACGGGCAACAAGATATCTGGTGTAATGTAGAGAGAGAGAGGAGAGTGAATGAGATCTTCCTGTCCGAAGCGAGGAAATATTCCAAAGGAGCGTGCATCATTCGTCTTGTTGGTTTCGAACTAAGAATAATATATGTACAGAGTATATACATATATATATATATACAACCGTTGATACGTACCATTGATATACCAGGCCCAATTGTCAGGTGTTCGTCCATGGGTAATGGAGGGATATCCTCGTTCTCCCCCCGACGGTCCGAGCGTGGCTCGAAATTCCAGTGTATTGGTCAAGACGGGTCGCACAAAGGGATGAATGATGCGTTCTTCGTGCAAGGGATCGTCGTATTCCCCCGCCGTCATGCTGCCATCTTCGTACCAATCTTGTTCCAGAAACAAGGGTTCGCAATTATCTTCTGGAGGAAACCGACCCAACTCCCATTGCAAAAAGTCTCGCGATTCGCCGTACGAATGAAAGAGGGGTTGACCGGTCCGTTCGTCCATGGGACCCAGTGCCCAAATGATGGTGGTCATGACACCGGGTTGAATGCTCATGACTCGATCGACATCGTGACTGCCATTCCGAATGACATTGACATCGTGAGGAATGACGGGATGGCGATATCGAATCAAGGTCAAAAAATCATCATTGTCATCATCGTCGTCCAAAGGTTCGCCCTCGGCCCCTTCTTGTCGATTGGAATCATCCTCTTCTTCTCCTGCTTGTTGTTGTTGTTGTTGTTGTTGTAAAAGTGCTTCTTCCTCGTCCTCTTGCAAGGAGGATTTGCCTCCTCCTCCTCCACTTTCGACATAGCCATGTTGCAATCGTACCCCACTAATCCGATCGGTGGGAACATCATTGACAAAGGTTTCGGCTGTATCCGGACATACTCCCAAAGCACCATCGGTCACAACTTTGTTCTTGCTGTCATTGTTGTTGCGATTGGTGTGTGGATGAGGATGGAGATATTGATGATACTGCGATTGTGAAGTGTCGTCTAAAAAAGTGGGCGTACTGGTACAGGGTCGTCGGGCATTCATGTAAAAATCGCGAGCTCGAGGTTTGCCTTGAAAGTAATCCGCCACCACGACATCGCCACCAATCATGTGCGGTTGATCAGGTCGTCCACTGACGCCCAAACTCATGTAGGTATCTTCATGGTCCAAGCCTCGGGTCAGCAGTTCAAAGGCAATGGCATCAGCTGCCATGGTGGACGATGTTCCATGCGAATGATGATCTGTACCGGCAGCTGCAGTTCCATCCAAGGTCCGCACAACTTTCCAACGAACTTGAAAATTCGGCGTCAAGGCTTCGCAATTGTAATGTGGTGGTGTGGCCGCAATCATGGTGGTGGGCAATTTGCGGTGAGTACTAGTAGTACTTCTTGTTGTTGTTGTTGTGGACTCGTTGTTGCTTGGTACGGAGGAATTTCGACTGGTTGTTGTGGTTCTTCTTTTTTGTTGGTTTCGGTTTCGGGGTCCATCGGGTAGGACGATCCATTGTTTTTGTTTTTGTGATGCTCTATTGCTGGTTGTTGTGGTCGTAAGTGGTTCGTTCTGGGCGGATGCAGCTTGTACCAAACCATGCCGTGTGCTCTGTCTTGGTCGGTCCCCACCCCAAAAGACAACCACAAGGAGAAAGAGTGCTGCCACACTAGTAGTACGCCGCCGCCATTGTGTTGCTGTCGTTGCTTGTCTGCCGATGGTGGGGCAATGATTCGCGTTCCTCATCATCATTATGATAAGAATCGTTCCAGAACTTTTATTTGTGTACAATCCAACTGTCACTGTAGGTGGGTATTGTTGTCGTTGGACAGAGAGTCGTCCATTCCCCTGCAATCCAAAGAGAGAGAGAGAGAGAGGCTCGTTCCTTTCACTACTGCTACTACTCGGAGAGCAGTGTGTCTCTCATCTGCCTTGTGTGTGTTCTAGCACAAACAGCAGTAGGGATGCTACAATGTCGTCAACATGTAGAGACAGACAGATATAGTATATGACGTCCAAATGAAACCAAGGATGTTCTGTTTGTGTTGTTGGTTTGTTTGTTTGGTGAGTTTGTTTGTCTATTGCTGTGATGATGGAATGATCCAAAAAAACAAAAAAAAGAGAGAAAGATGTCGAAGAAACACAGAAACAACCAACAAAGCAGAACAGAAAACTTGGGAGAGCAACCACCAATCACAATGACACACTGTCAGACAGCGGACAGCTGCGCACCGACATGCATCATGGCGGCTGTCATAACCGGACTGCATGACAGACTGTTGGAATGGCACTCCCGAGTCCTGAGAGAGGTGTGATTGTAATTGGAGTACTCGTAGAGCTACTCCAATCGAGTACCTCTAGTAGAGCTCTAGAGAAGGAGGACAATGGCGGTAGACACTATGGGTATCAAACATGACACACCCTTTTCGCTTTCTCTTTTGCCTCATTCTTCTAGTAGGTACCTTGTAAAAAGTAGCAGTGTTACCATCGTCATGCTAGGGAAAAGAAATGATCAACAGACTTGAGAGTAGAAAGTTTTTGGCTCTTGTGAGTCGCCCTACCAGGGTCCGAAAGAAAAGCATGAGTGTGTTGTGCTTCTAGGTTGGAACTTTGCCGATATCCATCAAACGTGCAAAGAGCCAACTTTTCTTATCCACAAGTGACAGTGTTTCAGATGAAAACTCGTCTCCACTACTCCGACTAATCACAGCAAGAGTATTCGGCAAGGACACCAGGCCAAAAACATCCCTCCTCACTGTCAAGTCCGGAAGCTCCCAAACCATGTTTCGCATAGTATCCAAAACCTCCAAAGCATACACGGATTTACCGTCGTAATCGCATCCTCCTGCAACAACAAGACAGGAACCCACCTGGACTGCAAAAAATCCAGCTCTCGGTATGTTAAGAATGAGTTCCTTGTGGATGGTCCAAGACTTTGTCGACAATACGACAGTGGATGTGACAGGATCCAACCAATCATCAAACCCCAGGTATTCGACCGATTCCAGGCAACCAGAGGTGTTTGGTCCTCCCCACCCACCAAAAGCATAGATACGTGGACCTACCCCAGCCATGGCAAAATCGCTTCGACATTCTTTCAACGATGGTCCAGATACGACTGAATACGGGTTTCCATCACATGCTGTGTCCAGGATATCAACGGATGATAAGCATTTGGTGTGGAGACTTCTTGAATTGCATCCACCCGCCACCACAATAAATCTGTCAGAAACAGCAACAGCGGCGCAGCCATATCGTTTACTCGTCAAACGACAATTCAACATCTTCCATCCTTTGGAGCTGCTCTTGGAAGATGATGATGAATGAAGTAAATCGCTGACAGGGATACGTTCAATTGTATCCAAAACAGATTGGCCGTTGTATCCGCCAATGGTGTAAACAGCGCCATTGCATACCACGGAAGCAAGTCTTCCTCGTTTTTCTTGGAGAGGCGGTCCATTTCGCCATCTTTTCTCCCCAACGTTCAAGAGACTAACCGAATTTGTCATACCAATAGCAAAAAGTTCCGGCCATCCTCCCAACAAAACCACCAACTTGTCGTGGTTCGTGTGTGGATGAGGAACGACAACCAACCCGTGACCCCAGCCGTAATGTCCATGTAGTGGAGGCCAATTATCACTAGATGGCCTCCAACGTGGTTCTATGGTGCCCTTGCAGTCGGCAAAAACCAATCCTGACAACAAAGCTTGTTCCTGGATCTTCATCCTTGTCAGCATTGGTTTTTCTTTGTGGAATTGGTCAGAAAAAGGTCCTTCCTCTACGAGGAGCGCTTCCTTTTTGTGGCAGCCAGGAGCGTTGTGATGGATGCAGTCAAGTCTAGTTCGAACAAACAAGATGGGTTATGGATGCGTTTCGACTCTCTGTTTCGTTCTCGTTCCGTGATCAAGTAGACATTGGTGTGTTTGTTGTTGATTCGCGCTCGTTCTTCATGGAGCACAATTCGACCAATCCAAATCCATCACATACATGGTGTGTTGGGAGACTCGACGTGTTGAGTGAAAAGAATCGGATGGTGGAGACGGCGCACCTCGACGGATCAAAAGAGGTGCTGATTCGCATGCAGGCGTGTCATGTGTTCGTTGGACTGACAGAATAGATGCATTGCCTTTTGAGTGAATAACGGTTGCTTGATTCGTCATAGAGGGCATTTCGATGGACGACGTCCGAGCATGCCTACTTGATGCGTCGTTTCAAAGTGCGATTCTTTTGACAATCTAATCCAACGCAGTAAGCATTTCCCATGTTCGGTCCAGGTCCCGACACCTCCATAGCTCGACCACCTCCGAAACGCACCATGGTGAGCTTCTCAGCACCGTCAAATAATTCTTCCATCTGGGCCTCGTTTCCACCAATGCCTACGCGATCACATGTCGCAGAAAGAGCTGGTCGGAACTTTTGCGACTCATCGTAAAGAGACAACCCAGTCAGTCATCAAAGACTACTGGACCGCGACCTTCAAGACCTCCACAATGAGGTCCACCGCCCACGCTGTCCTTGGTTCGAGAGGACAACTCCTTTTGTTCTTGTTGTTCATCCGTTCGAACTCTTTATCTTGAATGACATTGTACCGTCCATTGGTTTTTGCTGTGATATTAGCTGACCGGCCGATGCAGTACTTTATTGCAAAAGAACCCGTTTTGTCTCGTTCAACGAAACAAAATCACCTGGTCCAGCATCGACCCCTGCATGCGTTTGATCAAGAGTTTAACAATGCTGGATGAAAAGTTGCCCTCATTCGCACACACAAGGATAAAACGACCACGCAGTCAAACCAAAGGCAGCGACCATAGTGTAAGGGGTGCACGAAATTAGAAGTAGTAGCAGTGTTGTCATCATCATCCTGGTAGGGAAAATAAATGACCAATCAAGAGACTTGTAAAGAAAACCCTTTTTGCTTGTGAGGCCAATCTAGATTTTCTCGTTTGCATTCACCAGCACCAACTCCAGATCTTTTCTGGTTTCTGGTTCGGTCGAACAGAGAGAGCTAATACCGATGATCGGTGTGTGTGCGCCATTGTCTCTCTGTAAGATGGCAAGGTCTTTTACACGCTGTGGTAGGTCGCTTTTGTAGATGCTATGGATAGATTTTGTGCTAGCTGAATACTACGATGGCCATAGATGGCTCTATCTTGTGTCCCATTGGAGATGGATCTAGATCTCCCTTTCTCGGCTTAGAGAGAAGAAATATTGTGACCAATGTGGGTCTATCGGTCATTGGAGAATCATATGATATTGACACAGAGTTCCCTTGCTGTTGGCACTAGGCAAAGACCATATAGGAGTATATCCATAATGGGGAACAGTCCAGAACCCCCCAAAAACGAGGCAGTCGTCGAATTCCAATCGGTAGTGGGAAGTACCTATGAGTTCACCAGAGACGTAGGCGTGTGTACCGAGGCAAGGGATCGATTCGTTCAATGTCAAAACTGCAGGATGTGCTAGGAGCTGAAACTATATACTGCATGGATTCGAGACTATCTATTCGCGACAAAAGGATGCCAAAAAGAAACTAACACCTGTTGAAATCCAACTGTCGTCCCCGTATAGTTGGATGGGCTAAAAGAGATGAAATTAAAAGGGGGAAAAGAGTATTATAACGTTACGTTTTCAGTGTCCCTAGACGATGTGTTGGTGAGTGATTGGTAGGGTACGTCAGGCGGAAAGTGCCCTTGATGACGTGTGCGTCCGGGGGATGTCCCCGAAGCACCGGGTGACCCAATATCTTCACACTCCCTCTCACTTTTCGTCCCTGGTGCTCTTTGCTGATCACCAACCGAGGACCCGTTTGCGTAGCCGCCTTAGCACATCCACTGCAAGTGGCTTGGTGAGATAGTCCGCCAATTGGTTTGTTGTGTCTACCGCATGTATGGATATCTTCCCTTCTTCCACGTAGGATCGAAAGTGATGCAGTTTGACATTGAGATGCTTGGTGCGTGGTCTGAACTTGTAGACTCGCGCCATCTCCAATGCCCCGCTGTTGTCTTCGAATACCTTACAATGCACTTCCGCTTTGGTGGAGTGTATTTGAATTTGTTGCGCCTTCATCTCGTCTAGGAGTCGCATGAGCGGGATTGCGGCTCTGAGTGCGTACGATAGTCCCGTGTACTCGCTCTCCGTCGAACTCAATGCGATTTCCGTCTGGAGCTGTGACTTCCATATGACCGGGCAGCCCATATAACGGATTATGTATCCGTGACGCGAGCGTGCTGTGTCTCGGTCTGTGCTTGCCGTCTCCTTATTCCAGTTCCCCGCGAAGTCGGCGTCGACATATACCTCCAGCCCCAGTGCTGGGTTTGGATGGAATGTCATTCCCTTCTCTCGAGTCCCTTTCAGGTATCTCGCTATCCATCGTACTGCCTCGCCGTGTGGTTTGCGTGGATTTGACGCAAAGCGAGCACATTGATGTGTCGCGTATGAGATGTCGCTCCTGGAACCTGCTTCCAGATAGTTCAACATCCCTACTATTGAGCGGTAATTGAATGACTCGTCGAAAGCCGGCTCGTCAAGGTGGCGATGCAAGATCTTTGATGACGCCATGGGATTGTCTTTTGTGGTCGTGTTGTCCTTGAAGTGAAGGGCCTGCAGTATCTTTTGGATAAGATGCGGCTGTGCGAATGTGATTCGCCCGTCAGCATGTTTGGTGATGTTTACGCCGAGGAAATCCTTGATGTTGCCTTCCACAGTGATGTTGAGCTTTGCCGCCTTGAGGTCGGCAATCACTTGGTCAATCTCCTGTTGGTTCGGCCCACAGAGGATGCTATCGTCTGTGTACAATACGTACACCACTGAGCCTCGGTAGAAAACACATTCGTCTATGGATGATTTGGTGAATCCCACATCCTGTACCAATCTCCTCGATAGGTGTTGGTACCATACTCTCCCGGCCTGTTTTTGGCCATACAAGTTGGCGTGGAGCTGTAGGGCGTAGTCCGTTTTGGATTTGCCTCCTTCCAGTTCATAGCCCCGGGGAATCTCCATATAGACCTCCCGTTCAACTGGCGCCTGTGGATATGCCAGTACGTAGTCGATTTGCGTCGTGTGCCAGTTGAAGGCTGACACCAGCGCTAGCACGAGTCGAATTGATGCCCAGTTGGCCACGGGTGCGTACGTTTGGTCGTAATCCCGCCCTTTCTCCATACGTGAGCCATCGAAGTTCAGCCTTGCCTTGTGTGCCTTTATGTCTCGTGTGATGATGTCGCGTTTTCGTTTCATCTGCCACACTGCCTTGAAGATTTTTGTCCCTTTGGGGATCTTGCTTCGGTGCACAATCGAGAAGTTCCCATCCTCCATCTGCCGGTCCATTTCCTTTTGCATCCCCTGCACGAACTGGGCGCTATCTTCCTGCGCCATCGCCTCGTGATGATACATCGTATCGGGGTCGGAAATTGCCGCTTTGAAGGCTATCGGGTTCAGCTTTGATTGTTGCTTGGTGGCTTTCCTTCGTTTCTTGCTCTCTTTCGCTCGCTTTTTCGCGGCCTCGTGCTTGATCATGGTCTTGTAGGCCAGTAGCCCGTCCTCGGCCACCATGTCATCTTGAGGGCAGAGGGTGGCGTAGGTGAATATTTCGCCTGGGATTATTTCCTCGTCCTCTGTTTCAGCGCTCATCACCTCAATGAGTCGTTGTGTGGGCTTCCTGATCCTTCCGGATCGGGTGCGAATGGTTGGTGTCTGGGGAGGAGCACTCGTCTGCTCCCTCTGACTTTGCACTTCTCTCCTTTCCTGGCTAGTCGCTGGAGTCTGTTGTGCATTTTCAGGTTGTTCCATGGTTAGATCTCCCTCTTGCGGCAGCGTCCCGTCCTGCATTGGGTCATGATCCTTTCGTTGTTGTTGAGTGTTTATTTCGCGCGTTCCCAGTTCCATCCCAGGTGCGGCTCCCTCTTGCCGCCGGCTTCTCTTTGCCGTTTTCCTTGGTTTGGGTTGCTGGTCCTTTTTCCCATTCGCCTTTCCTGTCGCCGTCTTGAAAAACGTGCTGACTTGCCAGGTTGCTTCCACCTTTTCTTGTTTCATCGTATCAAAGCCCTTGTCGAACCGTACGTGAAACTGTGGGCTCACGTGTCCTGTGTGGCGATGCAACACTAGGGCCACGTTTCGGTTGTGGATTGGGGATTGGCCTAGGTAGATGCCAATTCGTGCTCTCTCCTTCCATTTGTGGTGCGGCTTTCCGGACTGCAGCGCCTCACTCAACACGTACACTGGACATCCGAATGGTTTCCAGTGTTTTCGATTGATGTTGACGGGCGTCTGTGCGAAAAGTTGGATTGGTGCTTGCTTTGATGAGTGCTGCATGTTCGGTGAGTTGTTGATGCAGAGGTTCGCTTGGCGCAGTGCGTACGGCCATAGGTGTGCCGAGATTGCCTCTGGCCAACGCTTGTGTGCGTGCATCAACATCGTCCGTGCCATCTCTTGTAGCTCCCGAATCCGCCGTTCCGCCTTCCCGTTGGCGTGGTGTGCTCCAACTGCTGCGAAGGTGAGTTCTTGTCCGTCCCTCTCGCAGCATTGGACCCATGCTTTCGCCTTGAAAATTCCATTGTCCGCGTGGTACGCCTCGATCTTGACTCCACGGTTGAGTGCGTACCGCTCAAATGCTTTCTTGCCCTGGATCGTTTCTGCCGCTGTCGCTGTGCGTTGCAGGTACACGAATCCGAGGGACGTTGCTTGGTCCACATAGACCGTTGCGTAGTTATACCTCTGTTTAGTGAGGAATCCCGTCATTTGGGCGATCAGTCCAGGAGTCGGTGACACAAGTTGGTCCACCGATACCACTTGGCCTGGCCTGGTTGGTTTTACCTCGGCCTCCCTGTCTCGGACCGTCTTCGATCGCCATGGCCTCTTGGTTGCCTTGGCGTATCCACATGCTGAGCATACTGGAACGTGACACTTTGCCAGCCGTCTAGGCAGCTGTCCGTCCTTGGCCATCTGTTGGAGCTTTGGGAAGGGTAGGTGTCCAAAGTCGTAGTGGCACCTCAGTAGCTCGGCTTCTGCTGATGGGACCCGTTCCTCCTCATCGGGGATGATGTCGGGTGTTTCCTCGAGTGTTGCTGCGTCCTTGGCGTTGATGTCGAATGTCCTGGGTGCCGGTGCTTCTCCATCCGCCGTAGTTGGTTCCGCTTCGTTTGGTTGTATGGCGCTGTGCCAGACTGGTGGCGGCGCTTCGTTTTCGGGTTCGATATCGTCGTTCTCCGATCCATCCTCGTCGTCCGAGATTATGGATGGCTTTACTTCGACGTCGTTCTCCGTCAGTGGGTTGTTGTCGTACTCGGGGTCGTCTATTCCGGCACACTTGCAGTACTGGTGGTACTTGTCGTATCCGCTCGCGAGACTGAACGTCGCCACGTTGTTGCCGTATGACTCGATTGGGATCGTCCGGCGTGACTTCCGGTTGTTCCAAAAGAGGACGACTTCTGTTCCTGTGGTCGTCTCGCCTGCTCCTCCCCGTTTGTCAACATTGTTGCGTGTTTGTGCCCAGTGCTGCGGGCTCAGCAGTCGCACTCCTCCTTCTGGCACGTAATACGAGTTCGGTATGATCATGTGGTGGACTTTGCCTTGATCGTCCTCCCATTTCCAATGAATTGTGCATTGCCACACGTTGAAAGTCCTCGTTCCACCGAAACCTTTGATTGCTCTTTTGCATGGGGTGATTGATCCTGGTATGTCTTCTCGCTTGTGCGTAATACATCCGGAACATCGATTGTCTATGCCAACCATGCGCGAGTCTGAGTCAAATGGTGCGCATTGTCTTGCGCTGCAATTGGCTGCCATGGCAAATATGGCTGCCATGCACAGTCGTTTTCGGTTGGAGCTTTTCGTTCGCGTGTGTTTTCGGTGGTGTGCTTTTGCTTTGGTGTGGATCCTGTTGCCCAGCCATTCTGCTGCCGTTTCGGTTCCTCTCCCAATGTAGTGGAGTATCTTTGACATCCCTGCTTGTGCTGCCATGGTATTTTCGCTGTCCTCATCCTCGTTCCGTTCGACGATGGTTACTGCTGCGAGTATCATGTAGTGGAGCAGTAGCTGGAGTGTCGTTAGGATGGTGCTTGCTGCTCTCTCTATGAGGATCGTGGCCACGATGTCTATGGCGGCTATGAAGGAGAGGGTGGAGTAGATGTTAACATAGATGGTTAATACATTTACTTTGGCCCACTCTCTCCATAACCGTCAGGAGTCGTAGTCCGAGTCTTCTTGTTCTTCGATGAGCGCCTCGTGTGCCGCTGCCAGCTTGAGTGCCCCATCCTTGGTCTTCTTTTCCTTCTGTCCTTCCTTCTTCTTGGAGGAGTCCTTCTTTGCCGCATATCCTCGGCATTCGGACGGCTTGTGAGTCCTCCAGCGTCCGTCACACTTGCCCTTGGTTTCACTGGAGCACCAATACCATTTGGTGCCATTCCATGTCCGGAACTTGTGCATTTTGTCCGCCTTCGGTTTCTCGTTGTTTTTGAGCCACGCTGGTTTCTCCGGTTTTGTCGGGGCTCCATGTTTGTCGTTGCTCGATTTCTTTGCTGGGCCTTCCTTCTTGCTTTCGAATTTTGTGCCCTTTGACGGTGCTCGTTTCTTCAGCGATTGCACCTCCGCTTGGAGGGCTAGCACTTCCTTCTGGTGCTGCGTGGGTTGCTCCCACTCGTCCCTCGTGACTTGTTTCTTGTAAAAGTTCACTGCCTTGATCATTAAATCGCGTGCCGCGGTGATGGTTGCCGTCCCATCCTCGTGTCCGTCTTCCACTTGTTGGATGTACGCTGCGAATCGTTCGTCGTTGACGGCCTTGTATCCCTTGAAGAGATTGACAATCAGGTCGGACGACGCTTGTCCTCGCGATGATAGGCCATCCACTTGGCTCTGGACATACGCATTGAATGCGATTATGTCACTGCCGTTAGTTTCGATGTACTTGTCAAGGTTGGACAAGTTGAGTCGCAGTGTCGAGACTGTGGCGTGGGAGTCGAGGTAGCTCTCTCGTACCACTACCTTGAATAGGCAACCTCCCGCGTCCAGGCCATTCACTTGTGTCTGCTCCTTCCAGATTTGGATTCGCTGAATTCCTGTTGGTGACAGGGAATTCATGATCAAGTCATACAGCATCTTAGAGTCTTGGCTTTTTCGACTGTTCCCTGCGATGAAGGATTGCTCCCATGCCGTTACATGGGCCAGAGTCACCCGCCCATAGTCGTTGATGAGGTCGACTTGGTTTGCTCCTGGTGTTGCAAGGTCCAGTGGGACCTTTGCGTTTGATCCATCCTCCAACATGCCCAAATCTCGTGCCCGAGTATTCAGCAGGTTGATGAATAGTTGAAACCGACTCGGTTCCACATCGAATTTTTCATCCGTACTAAACAAGGAGCGAGTGGCTTGCTCGTAGTATTTTCGGCCTTGTTTGGTACTGAAATCCAATTGCTGCCCGATTCCGGCTCGGAGTGGGGTCCTTAGGAATGGTCCTGGTCCTCCTCCTCCTGGTGCTCCGCCTCCTGCGCCCCCTGCTGCTACAGCAGCGGCAGCTGCATTCGCGGCGGCGTTCGCAATGGCTTGCTGAATTGCTTGCGTGGCTGCTCCCAGTGCTCCCACGATTGCAGCTGCTTCGGCTCCTAGCGGTGCTGGTCCTCCGCCTCCGCCTCCGCCTACTGGTGGTGCTCCATCACCACCGCCACCTCCTGGTGCAGGAGCGCCGTCTCCGCCGTCCATTCTTGCTTGCCTGCGAGTCCGTATCTTGTAATACTCTTGTAGTTCCCTTCAAATCCTGGTTTCGTTAGCGCAGAGGAAGCGTGTTGAAATCCAACTGTCGTCCCCGTATAGTTGGATGGGCTAAAAGAGATGAAATTAAAAGGGGGAAAAGAGTATTATAACGTTACGTTTTCAGTGTCCCTAGACGATGTGTTGGTGAGTGATTGGTAGGGTACGTCAGGCGGAAAGTGCCCTTGATGACGTGTGCGTCCGGGGGATGTCCCCGAAGCACCGGGTGACCCAATATCTTCACAAACACCATGGCACAGATTGAACAACATATTTGTGGAATAAAGCTTTTAATATCCTCCTCTCCTTTTTCATGCCTCTTCCCATTCAACGTTGCAACAAGTCATGCCACGACACGTTTTCAATTCCTTGGTGGCTAAAACGGCCCATCGCCACAGAACCTCTTTCACGCAGGAACCAAAGAAAAGCATGTCAATGATGACCCAGGTGAGGTTGGAATTTGCCAATAGTATCCAACACAACTTTGGACGAGGTTCAGGATGAGCGTGATGTACTGCTTCCAAAAAATGGCCCAGGTGAGGTTGGAACTTTGCCAATATCCAACAAATGTGCAAAAAGCCAACTCTTCTGGTCCACAAGTGACAGTGTTTCACACCAAAATTCCATTGGACTATTACGGATAATCACAGCAAGAGAATTCGATAAGGGCATGATGCCACAAACACCCCTCACCAAACTTACTGTCACATCCGGAAGCACCCAGGTTGTATTTCTCACGGTATCCACAACCTCCACAGCGCCTACGCCTAAACCCCTGACACCCCATCCTCCTGCAACAACAATACAGGAGCCCACTTGGACTGCACCAAATCCAGCTCTCGGTATGTTCAAAATGAGTTCCTTATGGATGGTCCACGACTGTGTCGACAATGGGACAGTGGATGTGACAGGATCCAACCAGTCATCAAACTCCAGGCATTCAACCGATTCACGGCAACTGGCGGTTCCCAACCCACCAACAGCATAGATGCGTGAACCTACCACAGCCAGGGCAAAATCTCTTCGACATTCTTGCAACGATGGCCCCGATACGACCGAACACGGGTTTCCAGATGCCGTATCCAGGATATCAACGGATGATAAGCATATATGGGGACTTGAATTGCATCCACCCGCCACCACAATAAATCTGTCCAAAACATTTATAGCGGCGCAGCTATATCGTTTACTTGTCAAACGACACTTCAACATCTTCCATCCTTTGGAGCTGCTCCTGGAAGATGATGACGATGATGAATTAATTAAATCGCTGACAGGGATACGTTCAATAGTATCCAAGTCAGTGTGGCCATTGTATCCGCCAATGGCGTAAACAGCGCCATTGCATACCACAGAAGCAAGACTTCTTCGTTTTTCTTGAAGAGGCGGTCCATTTTGCCACCTTTTTTTGCAAAAATCCAAGAGACTAACCCAATTTGTTGTGCCATCAAAAGGACGTCCCGTCCATCCCCCCAACAAAACCACCATCTTGTCATGGGTCGTGTCTGGATGGTGAACGACAAGCAACCCGTGGTCGCTCACATGTCGTTCCAAGAGTGGACGCCAATTATCACTTGATGGCCTCCACTGTGGTTCTGTTTTGTCCTTGCTGTCGGCAAAGACCAAGCCTGACAACAAAGCTTGTTCCTGGATCTCCATCCTTGTGGGCATTGTTTTTTTGTGGAACAGGTCTATAAAAGGTCCTTCCTCTACGAGGAGCGCTTTCTTTTTGTGGCATCCAGGAGCGTTGTGATGGATGCAGTCAAGTCTACTTCGAACAAACAAGATGTGTTATGGATGTGTTTCGACTCACAGTTTCGTTCTCGTTCCGTGATGGAGTTTGTTGTTGATTCGTGCTCGTTCTTCATGGAACACAATTCGACCACTCCAAATCCATCATTGGGAGAGTCAGAGAAAGAAGCGAAGCGGTTCCGACGGTTAAGAAGGCACACCTCGACGGATCACAAGAGGTGCTGATCCGCTGTTGATCGAAGGCAGGCGTGAGATTGAGATGTGCTCGTTGATCTGACAGGCCCAAATGATACTCTGTTGGAAAACGGCCCGTTCCAGAGGGGTACGGGGAGCATGGATGATCAAGCGACTTCAGTAGAAAACACTTTTTGCTTGAGCGGGCAGTCTACTAGATTTTCTCGTTTTGCTTCCTCCAACACCAAGTCTCCAGATCTACTCTGGTTCTTCTGGTTCGGTCGAACAGAGACAGTTATCATGATTGCGCGTCATCGCCATGGCGTCGCTGTAGCGGTGGGTGGGGAACGGTCGCTTTTGTACATGCTACGTAATGTGGAGAGGGACTAATACCTACTCCTAAGAGCAGTATATGGCTATAGATCTCAGTTTTCGGCCTAGAAAGAGGAAATGGTGCTCTATCGGTCTTGGGACAGAATCCTATACTGATATACAGTTCGCTCTCTGGTGCCACTGCAAGAAGACCATATATGGGAAACAATCGAACAAACAAACCGCGACAGTTCTAGACGTCCCATCGGTATCTCTATAGAGTAGCAGGAGTAAACTGACACAAAGGTGCCACTACAAGAAGACCATATTCATGATGGGAAACAATCGAACGAACAAAACGAGACAGTTCTCAAAGTCCCATCGGTATCTATTAGTAGTAGGAGTACCCCCATTAGTTCACCACAGACTTGTTCGTGTCGGCAAGGGATGGATGAGTACAATATCAAAACTATAAGCTTTGCTCAGAGCTAAAACTACTGCCTGGATCGAAAATATCTTATCGATGCGAAGATGAAGCTGTCATGACAATAAAAAGTTTTCAAAGCCTAGTTCCCACGGCCTGTCACCACAGAACCACGTCCACACAGGGTCCAACGACAAACATGTGGATGAGCGAGTTGTACTGCTTCCAAAAGAACAAAAGATGGCCCGGCTTAGGATGGTTCTTTGCCGATCTCTAACAAGCGTGCAAAAAGCCAACTCTTCTTGTCCACAAGTGACAGTGTTTCACGCGAAACTTCCATTTCATCATTACGACTAATCACAGCAAGACCATTCGACAAAGATATCATGCCACAACCATTCCTCACCTTAATAATTGTCAAGTCCGGAAGCTTCCAAACCACGTTTCTTACAGTATCCAAAACCTCCACAGAATGAACGTCTTCATATCTGTCGGTGAATCCTCCTGCAACAACCAGACAGGAACCCACTTGGACTGCAGAAAATCCAGCTCTCGGCAAGTTCAAAATAAGTTTCGTATGGATGGTCCAAGACTTTGTGGACAATGCGACAGTGGATGTGACAGGATCCATCCAGTCACCAAATTCCAGGTATTCGACCGATTTCCGGCAATCACCGTAAGTGATAATTCCATCCCATCCACCAACAGCATAGATGCGTGAACCAACCACAGCCATTGCTAATCCTCTTCGAGCTTCTTTCAATGATGGCCCCGATATGAACGAATACGGGTTCCCAGATGCCGTGTCCAGGATCTCAACCGATGATAAGACATTGTCGAAAATAGAAACGTATCCCCCCGCCACCACAATAAATCTGTCAGAAACAGCTACAGCGGCGCAGTTAAATCGTTTACTCGTCAAACGACATTTCAACATCTTCCATCCCTTGGAGCTGTTCTTGGAAGATGATGACAATGATGAATGAAGTAAATCGTCGACATGGATACGTTCAATAGTATCCAAAGCATTGTGGCCGTTGTATCCGCCAATAGCGTAAACAGCGCCATTGCATACCACAGAAGCAAGGTCTACTCGTTTTTCTTGTAAAGGCGTCCCGTTTTGCCACCTGTTTTCGCCAACCTTCAAGAGACTAACCAAATTTGTTATAGAAGATCCCGGACATCCTCCCAACAGAACCACCATCTTGTCGTGTATCAGGTTTGGATGAGGAACAACAAGCAACCCGTGGCCCCACACATGCCGTCCGAAGAGTGGTGACCAGTTTTTATCAGATGGCCTCCAATTTGGTTCTATTTTGTCCTTGCTATCAGCAAAGACCAACCCTGACAACAACGCTTGTTCCTGGATCTTCATCCCTGTAGGCAAGTGGAACAGGTCAAAAGGGTTCTACAAAGCGATGTAGCACTGCTTTCTTTATTGAGGTTTGCAGGAACAGTTTGGTGGGTGCAGTCAAGTCCAACCAGTGTTCATTCCAACGAACCACATGTGTGGTGTGATGAATGTGTTTCGACCCACCCATGATCGTGTTTCGTTCTCGTTCCTTAGCTGTTGTTCCGATGACTGATTCTTGCTCGTTCTTCACCAAACACGATTTGATTGGTCCAAATCCATCACGCAGACTATAGTTGTCGTGTGAAAGGATTCGAGGTATGAAACGGAGCGGTTTCGTGGGTTGAGAAGAGATACCTCCACAAACTGGCAGCGAATACAAGAGGTGCTGATTCGTATGTGTTCCAAGGCAGGGCGGGTAACGTGGAGGAACGCTTGTTTCCACGATCCATGCTGCCGCCGGCCGCATTTCCTCACCGAAAGTGGCATTTCTCTCTCGAGCGACCATGGCCTATGTACGGTTCCCATGCACCTTTGATCCGAGGGATGAATCGTACATCTACAGCATGAAAGAAGCATACAATCCTTCCACAACCGTAGATACGCCGCCGTCAAAACACACAACTCCACAGCGACAAACAAGCATCTACATGAATGAACAGATTGCTTGCCTTTTGTGCGGATTGATTCAACGTGGAAACAGAGGGCATCATTCCCAGGGACGACATCCGCGCATGAATACATGATGCGTCGCTTCGTCGTACGATCCTGGGTTGACCATCCATCCTATACATCATTACGGATTTCCAATGTTCGGTCCAGGTGCTCGACCACGTCCGAAATCCACCATGGTGGCCTCCTCAAAGCCGTCAAATACATCTTCTGTTGCCGCTGATCCTTCGGCGCAACCAATCACCACCCCGGCAAGGACCTCTTCACCACCAGCTGCATCGCCACCATCATCTTTACCACAACTCTTGCCCGAAGACAAGGAGCGATTCTTCTTGCGAGCACGACGGCGACGACCGGAACCCATGCCCTTGCCTCCTTTTCCATCACCACAATCATCCTTGCTTCCTCCTCCTTTCTTGCCACTACCCTCTTCTAGAAGGGGATCGGCCTCCATTGTTCCAGAAGTGGCCAGGACTGTCGTGGGTGTCCTTCCAACAAGTACTGCCAGAACAAGAATGGTGGGCATCGAGGCCACGTAAAGTTTCATGATGATTTCTTGTTTGTTTCACTCTTTTTGGACAATCCGTCCACCAGGTTGTGTATCACAATTTATGTCTTGTTGGTTCGTCACCGCATCTAGTGATTGTCCCTTGCGCCTCGTTTGTAGGGCGGGGGAGATGTTGTTGACTCAGCATTCATTCAGGTCTTGAAAATTGGTGCCATCACTGTTCCAATTCGTTTGCTACAATGACCCGTTGTCCGAAGGATTTTTCCAACCCATAGTGGTTCTGTTAGTAGACCCCTTCTACTACGACCAATACGGCTTGAGTGTAGAACGGAGTCGCTCCTTCCTGTGGAGGGGACCTTTTCGGTGGTCCGGTGTGTGGTAGCAGTCATCCTTCGTTTGAATACCATTTCTGGTGGAGAGTTGTACATACGACATCATACTACCGGGTCGATCGCTCCGTCTCTGGTATAGAAAATCTCCGAAAACTAGGACAATCCCTCATGTTTCATGTTGGATCTCACCAGATGACTCTCATCGGCGCACTCCAGCACTCTCGCTTTTTCTCTTGGTTCTTTGTTCAGGCGACGATAAACTCGTTCTCCTCATGTGTGCTTTCACACAGCGAATCTTCGCAGAGGACAATCATGGCCAAAAAACGAAACCCACCGACCAAAACCACGTCAGTGAAGGGCGAGGTCTTTGAGACGCGCATGGGTCGCCTCTCCATCTCAAGGGGTAGCGATAGTAGACTTCATCTCTCAATCCTTTTCAAAAGGCACGCCACGAATAGAATATCTATCCTATCATTCAACTCGGCAACACTCCACAACAAGCAGAAGAAGAACCCTCCATGTCCTTTGCAATCCGCAGGCTTGTGGGTCCTCCACTTGCCACCACACTTGCCTCCAGTTGCCTCATTCATGCGTCAAGGTTTGAGAGGAATACGATTTACTCTAGTAGGAGAACGTAGTTGTCAAAGAACTATAAAGGACTGTTCCTCTCATTTGGTATTGTATAGTAGATAGTTCTCGTTTGACTATATGTTCTTAGAGACCACGTTCGAAACCACCGTCCTCCTCAAACTCGGCCTCGGCACATCCAATCACTCCCACCACCAACCCATCCGGGTCACCACCATCTTCAATCGCGGCAGTTGCACCACCACGATCACTTTCACGCTTGCCTGACGACAAGAAACGACGATTCTTGCGGGCACGACGATTACGACGGTGACCACCCGAATCCATGCCCTTGCCGCCCTTACCACCACCATCTTGCCACCCTCTCCCGGAATGTGATCACCGTCGCCAGGAATAGGATCACCGTCTACAGGAATGAGACCTTCCATCAATCCACGAGCATCGCCTTTAGTTGCCATGAACGCACTGTTCTTGTTCGTACGGAGAATCGTCATCTCGTCCTTCTTGTTGTCTTGATAGTTTTAGACCCAGAGAAGAAATAGAATGGCTCTGTTCTATCTTATGGGAGATGAAACGAGATCAAAGGTTCTCGGTCTTCAAGGAAAGCCCGATGACCAATGTGGGTCCATGCGCCCATGGGAAATCGCATAGACACCTTTCGCTCGCAGTTACCAAAACACAGAGACAATTTCCAGGATGGGAAACAATCGAACCATAACACGGCAGTCATGACACTACAAGTTTTCAATTCCGAGTTACTAGAGGGCCCGTCACCACAGAACCTCTTTCACACAGGGTCCAAAGCCGATCTTCAGTATAAGCGTCTTGTACTGCTTCCAAAAGATAACCCGGCTTAGATTGGAACTTTGCCAATATCCAACAAACGTGCAAAGAACCAACTCTTCTGGTCCACAAGTGACAGTGTTTCAAACAAGAATTCCATTCCTTGCCCACCAGTAATCACAGCAATAGCATTCGAAGAGGATATCATGCAACAAACTTCCCTCCCAAAACTTTTTGTCAAGTCCGGAAGCTCCCAAACCATGTTTCTCACAGTATCCAAAACCTCCACAGATTGTACGCATTTACCCCTGTCATCGCATCCTCCCGCAACAACAAGACAAGATCCAACCTGGACTGCATAAAATGCAGCTCTCGGTATGTTAAGAGTGAGTTCCTTGTGGATGGTCCAAGTCTTTGTCGACAATGCCACAGTGGATGTGACAGGATCCAACCAGTCATCAAACTCAAGGTATTCGACAGATTCTCGGTGATCAAAGGGGCTTCCTTTCCCCAACCCACCAACAACATAGATGCGGGGACCTACCACAACCATTGTAAATTCCGATCGACCTTCCTTCAACGATGGTCCAGATACGACTGAATTGTTTCCAGATGCCGTATCCAGAATATCAACAGATGATAAGCCATTGTCGAGAGCAGAAATGCATCCACCCGCCACCACAATAAATCTGTCAGAAACAGGTACAGTGGCGCAGCAACATCGTTTACTCGTCAAACGACACTTCAGCATCTTCCATCCCTTGGTGCTGTTGCTGGAACATGCTGACGATAATGAATGAAGTAAATCGCTGACAGGGATACGTTCAATTGAATCCAAAACAGATTGGCCGTTGTATCCGCCAATGGCGTAAACAGCGCCATTGCAAACAACGGAAGCAAGACACCCTCGTGTTTCTTGGAGAGGCGGTCCATTTCGCCATCTTTTCTCCCCAACGTTCAAGAGACTAACCGAATTTGTCATACCAATAGCAAAAAGTTCCGGCCATCCTCCCAACAAAACCACCGACTTGTCGTGGTTCGTGTGTGGATTATGAACGACAACCAACCCGTGACCCCAGCCGTAATGTCCATGTAGTGGAGGCCAATTATCACTAGATGGCCTCCAACGTTGTTCTATGGTGTCCTTGCAGTCGGCAAAAACCAATCCTGACAACAAAGCTTGTTCCTGGATCTTCATCCTTGTCGGCATTGATTTTTCTTTGTGGAATTGGTCAGCAAAAGGTCCTTCCTCTACGAGGAGCGCTTCCTTTTTGTGGCAGCCAGGAGCGTTGTGATGGATGCAGTCAAGTCTACTTCGAACAAACAAGATGGGTTATGGATGCGTTTCGACTCACTGTTTCGTTCTCGTTCCGTGATCAAGTAGACATTGGTGTGTTTGTTGTTGATTCGCGCTCGTTCTTCATGGAGCACAATTCGACCAATCCAAATCCATCACATACATGCTGTGTTGGGAGACTCGACGTGTTGAGTGAAAAGAATCGGATGGTGGAGACGGCGCACCTCGACGGATCAAAAGAGGTGCTGATTCGCATGCAGGCGTGTCATGTGTTCGTTGGACTGACAGAATAGATGCATTGCCTTTTGAGTGAATAACGGTTGCTTGATTCGTCATAGAGGGCATTTCGATGGACGACGTCCGAGCATGCCTACTTGATGCGTCGTTTCAAAGTGCGATTCCTTTGACAATCTAATCCAACGCAGTAAGCATTTCCCATGTTCGTTCCAGGTCCCGACACCTCCACAGCTCGACCACCTCCGAAACGCACCATGGTGAGCTTCTCAGCACCGTCAAATAACTCTTCCATCTGGGCCTCGTTTCCACCAATGCCTACGCGATCACCCGTCGCAGAAAGAGCTGCTCGGAACTTTTGCGACTCATCGTAAAGAGACAAACCAGTCAGTCATCAAAGACTACTGGACCGCGACCTCCAAGACCTCCACAATGAAGTCCACCGCCCACGCTGTCCTTGGTTCGAGAGGACAACTCCTTTTGTTCTTGTTGTTCATCCGTTCGAACTCTTTATAAGCATAACTCTTGAATGACATTGTACCGTCCATTGGTTTTTGCTGTGATATTAGCTGACCGGCCGATGCAGTACTTTATTGCAAAAGGGCCCATTCTGTCTCGTTCAACGAAACAAAATCACCTGGTCCAGCATCGAACCCTGCATGCTTTTGATCAAGAGTTTAACAATGCTGGATGAAAAGTTGCCCTCATTCGCACACACAAGGATAAAACGACCACGCAGTCAAACCAAAGGCAGCGACCATGGTGTAAGGGGTCCACGAAATTAGAAGTAGTAGCAGTGTTGTCATCATCATCCTGGTAAGGAAAATAAATGACCAATCAAGAGACTTGTAAAGAAAACCCTTTTGGCTTGTGAGGCCAATCTAGATTTTCTCGTTTGCATTCACCAGCACCAACTCCAGATCTTTTCTGGTTTCTGGTTCGGTCGAACAGAGAGGGCTAATACCGATGATCGGTGTGTGTGCGCCATTGTCACTCTGTAAGATGGCAAGGATTTTGTAGATGCTATGGATAGATTTTGTGCTAGCTGAATACTACGATGGCCATAGATGGCTCTATCTTGTATCCCATTGGAGATGGATCTAGATCTCCCTTTCTCGGCTTAGAGAGAAGAAATATTGTGACCAATGTGGGTCTTTCGGTCATTGGAGAATCATATGATATTGACACAGAGTTCCCTTGCTGTTGGCACTAGGCAAAGACCATATAGGAGTATTTCCATAATGGGGAACAGTCCAGAACCCCCCAAAAACGAGGCAGTCGTCGAATTCCAATCGGTAGTGGGAAGTACCTATGAGTTCACCAGAGACGTAGGCGTATGTACCGAGGCAAGGGATCGATTCGTTCAATGTCAAAACTGCAGGATGTGCTAGGAGCTGAAACTATATACTGCATGGATTCGAGACTATCTATTCGCGACAAAAGGATGCCAAAAAGAAACTAACACCATGGCACAGATTGAACAACATATTTGTGGAACAAAGCTTTTAACATCCTCCTCTCCTTTTTCATGCCTCTTCCCATTCAACGTTGCAACAAGTCATGCCACGACACGTTTTCAATTCCTTGGTGGCTAAAAGGGCCCATCGCCACAGAACCTCTTTCACGCAGGAACCAAAGAAAAGCATGTCAATGATGACCCAGGTGAGGTTGGAATTTTGCCAATAGTATCCAACACAACTTTGGACGAGGTTCAGGATTAGCGTTTTGTACTACTGCCAAAAAATGGCCCAGGTGAGGTTGGAACTTTGCCAATGTCCAACAAATGTGCAAAAAGCCAACTCTTCTGGTCCACAAGTGACAGTGTTTCACACCAAAATTCCATTCGACTATCACGAGTAATCACAGAAAGAGCATTCGATAAGGGCATGATGCCACAAACACCCCTCACCAAACTTATTGTCACATCCGGAAGCACCCAGGTCGTATTTCTCACAGTATCCACAACCTCGACCGCGCGTACGCCTAAACCCCTGACACCAAATCCTCCTGCAACAACAATACAGGAGCCCACTTGGACTGCAAGAAATCGAGCTCTTGGTATGTTAAGAATGAGTTCCTTATGAATGGTCCAGGACTTTGTGGACAATGCGACAGTGGATGTGACAGGATCCAACCAGTCATCAAACTCTAGGTATTCGACCAATCCCCGCCACCCACCAACAGCATAGATGCGTGAACCAACCACAGCCATGGCAAAATCTCTTCGACATTCTTGCAACGATGGACCCGATACGACCGAACACGGGTTTCCAAATGCCGTGTCCAAGATATCAACAGATGATAATTCTTTGTAGACATGAGAAATACATCCGCCCGCCACCACAATAAATCTGTCCAAAACAGCGACAGCGGCGCAGTTTGATCGTTCACTTGTTAAACGACACTTCAACATCTTCCATCCCTTGGTGCTGTTGCAGGAAGACGAAGATGATGAATGGAGTAAATCACCGACAGGAATACGTTCAATAGTATCCAAGTCAGTGTGGCCGTTGTATCCGCCAATGGCGTAAACAGCGCCGTTGCAAACCACAGAAGCAAGATTTCTTCGTTTGTCTTGAAGAGGCGGTCTATTTTCCCACCGTTTCTCGCCATAATTCAGAAGACTTACCCAATTTGTTGTGCCATCAAAAGGACGTCCCGTCCATCCCCCCAACAAAACCACAAAATTGTCGTGGTTCGTGTGTGGATAATGAAATGAACGACAACCAACCCGTGGTCGCTCACATGCCGTTCCAAGAGTGGAGGCCAATGTGTACCAGATGGCCTCCACTGCGGTTCTTTTCTATCGTTGCTATCGGCAAAGACCAATCCTGACAACAAAGCTTGTTCCTGGATCTTCATCCTTGTTGGCATGGTTTTTTTGGTCGAACAGGGCAAAGGTCCGTCTAGGAGGAGCGATGCAGCACTTCTTGTTATATCCAGGGACGGTTTTGTGAGTGAAGCCAAATAGAACCATTGTTCATTCCAACGAACAATGTGTGATGGATGTGTTTTGACCGACCCATGGCCGTGCTTTGTTCTCGTTCCTTCGTTTCTTGTTACAAACAAATGATCCTTGCTCGTTCTTCAACGAGCACAATTTGACCGATCGAAGTGCATCGCACATGCTCGCCGTGTGCAATGATTCGAGGCACGAAACGGAGTGCTCGCTCGTTCTTCATCGAACATGATACAATCGATCCAAATCCATCGCACAAACAAATTGCCATTTGCACTGATTCGAGGCAAAAAACGGAGCGGTTTCGTGGGTTGAGATCAGGTACCTCCACGGATCGGGAGTGAACACGAGAGGTGTTGATTCAGATGTGATCCAAAACAGGCGTAACGTGCGCTCGTTGAAACCAAATACCCATAAGAACAATTGCTTGTTCCCCATATCCACAGGCCGCCCTCGGCCGCAGTCCACATCCATCTCTTCGAAAGGGGAATTTCTCTCTCGATCGACAATGGCTTTGGTACGGTCCCATGGATCCTTGATCCTCGGGATGGTACGGCAATGAAGACGCAAACAAACCTTCCCCCAAAACTGGACTGGATATGGCGTCACAGCACTCAGATCTACAGGAATGGATGGATTGCCTGCATTTTTGGAGCGGGTGATTATGGTTGGTGGATTTCTTGTCTCCATGACCAGGAAAGAGGGCAGGGCAATCCGAAGGAGGACGTCCGAGTATGCATACCTGACCCGTACGCGCTTCTTTCGTGGACAATAATGGACCCTATACATTACGAACTTGCAATGTTCGGTCCACGGTCCCAACCCATCCACAGCTCGGTCAGCTCCGTAATCTACCATGATGGCCTCCTTAGCACCGTCAATGTTACTCACCAAAAGCACGACACACATGCGACCCGACCACTCACCCCTACTTGGGGGTAAGTGCGTGTGCGATGGCATTGAGACGTGGATAGGTCGCTTTTGTATATGCTATGTGGATAGATAATGCGTACGAAAGAGCTATGGATATATGGCTCTATATCCCATTTTGAGATGGATAAATATGGCATTGGAGATGGATCTCCATTTCTCTGCCTCTACTAGAGAGAAGAAATACGGATCAATGTGTGAGTCTATATCGGTCGTTGGTGAATACTATTGACACAGTTCGCCCGCTAGTAGAGCCACTAGCCGAAGACCATATCCACGATGGGGAACAGTCGACCAAAAAAGACGTGGCAGGTCTCAAATTCCAATCGGTATCTACTAGTAGGAGTACCAACATAGTTCACCAGAGACTTTGGCATGTGCCGAGGCAACGGATGGATGCATTGATCAAGATATTTGTGGGACAAAGCTTTTGTCTCCTCAATTTTTCATGCTTCTTCCTATTCAACGTGGCAACAAATCATGGCACAAAAAAAGTTTTCAATTCCTAGCTACCTACCATGGCACATTACCACAGAACCTCGTCCACACTCAGGGTCCAAAGACAAGCTTCAGGATAAGCGTGTTGTACTAATTCCACACGATTGCCCAGGTGAGGTTGGAACTTTGCCGATCTCTAACAACCGTGCAAAGAGCCAACTCTTCTTGTCCACAAGTGACAGTGTTTCACACGACAATTCCATTCGACTATCACGAGTAATCACAGCAAGAGCATTTGACAAGGACGCCAGGCCACAAACACCCCTCCTTACGGTCAAGTCCGGAAGCTCCCAAACCATGTTTCTCACAGTATCCAAAACCTCCACAGAACGTACGCCTTCACCCCCGGCAACCCGTCCTCCTGCAACAACCAGACAGGAGCCCACTTGGACTGCACCAAATACAGCTCTAGGTATGTTCAAAATCAGTTCCTTGTCGACGGTCCAGGACTTTGTGGGCAATGCGACACTGGGGGTGGAAGTTGGAGCATCCAACCAGTCATCAAACTCCAGGTATTCGACAGATTCCAGACAATCATCGCAGTATGGTCCCCACCACCCACCAACAGCAAAGATGCGTGAACCAACCACAGCCATTGCAAAATCCCTTCGAGCTATTTTCAAGGATGGTCCAGGTACGACTGAATACGGGTTTCCAGATGCCGTGTCCAGGATATCAACGGATGATAAGCATTTGCGGGGACTTAAATTGCATCCCCCCGCCACCACAATAAATCTGTCGGAAACTGCTACAGCGGCGCAGCCTAATCGTTTACTCGTCAAACGACAATTTAACATCTTCCATCCCGTGGAGCTATTCTTGGAAGACGATGACAATGATGAATGAAGTAAATCGTCGACATGGATACGTTCAATAGTATCCAAAGCATTGTGGCCGTTGTATCCGCCAATAGCGTAAACAGCGCCATTGCATACCACAGAAGCAAGGTCTACTCGTTTTTCTTGTAAAGGCGTCGCGTTTTGCCACCTGTTTTCGCCAACCTTCAAGAGACTAACCAAATTTGTTACAGAAGAGCCCGGACATCCTCCCAACAGAACCACCATCTTGTCGTGTATCATGTTTGGATGAGGAACAACAAGCAACCCGTGGCCCCACACATGCCGTCCGAAGAGTGGTGACCAGTTTTTATCAGATGGCCTCCAATGTGGTTCTATTTTGTCTTTGCTATCAGCAAAGACCAACCCTGACAACAACGCTTGTTCCTGGATCTTCATCCCTGTAGGCAAGTGGAACAGGTCAAAAAGGTTCTACAAAGCGATGTAGCACTGCTTTCTTGATTGAGGTATGCAGGAACAGTTTGGTGGGTGCAGTCAAGTCGAACCAGTGTTCATTCCAACGAACAGCATGTGTGGTATGATGAATGTGTTTCGACCCACCCATGGTCGTGTTTCGTTCTCGTTCCTAAGCTTGTTGTTCCGACGACTGATTCTCGCTCGTTCTTTATCGAACACGATTTGATTGATCCAAATCCATCACGCATGCTATAGCTGTCGTGTGCAATGACTCGAGGTGCGGGTTTCGTGGGTTGAGAGGAGATACCTTCATGGACCGGCAGTGAACGCAAGAGGTGCTTGTTCGTATGGAGGAACACTTGTTTCCACGATCCATGCTGCCGCCGGTCGCCGTATCATTGAGAGTTGAATTTGTCTCTCGAACGACCATGGCGTTTGTACCGTTTCCATGAATCTTTGACCCGGGGGATGAAAGAAGCATACAATCCTTTCACAACCGTAGATACGCCGTCACATCGCACATCTCCACAGCGACAAACAAGCATCTACATGAATGCAAAGATTGTTTAATTGCCTTTTGGGCGGATTGGTTGATTTCATTCAATCAGGAAAAACAGAGGGCATCATTCCGAGGGACAACGTCCGCGCATGAAGACCAGATGCGTTGCTTCGTGGTACGATTCTAGGTTGAAAATCGATCCGGTCCAGGTACTCGGTCACCTCCGAAATCCACCATGGTGGGCTCCTCAACGCCGTCAAATACATCTTCTTTCGCCGCTCCTTCGGCAAAACCAATCACCACTCCGGAGAGGACGTCTTCACCACCAGCTGAATCGCCACCATCATCTTTACCACCACTCTTGCCCAAAGACAAGAAGCGATTCTTCTTGCGAGCACGACGGCGACGACTGGAACCCATGCCCTTGCCTCCTTTTCCATCGCCACAATCGCCCTAGCCTCCTATGCCTTTCTTGCCACTACCCTCTCCTGGAAGGGCATCGGCCTCCATTGTTCCAGAAGTAGCCAGTACCGTCGTGGGTGTGCTTCGAACAAGTACCAAAACAAGCATGGTTTGCATCGAGGCCCAACAAAGTTCCATGATGATTTCTTGTTTCACTCTTTATGGGCAATCCATCCATCAGGTTATGTATCGCAATTTATGTCTTGTTGGTTCGTCACCGTAACTAGTAGTGACTGTCCCTGTCTCTCCTCCATGAAGGGACCTTTCTGTGGTCCGGTGTGGTGGCAGTCATCCATCGTTTGAATGCTACTACTCTATGTCTTGTCGATATGGTATCATACTACCGGATCGATCGCTCCGTTTCTGGTATGGAAAAGAGTCTTCGGAACACAGATAGCATCGCATCGTTCCGGTCACTCATGTTTCATGTTTCTGGATCTCACCAAACTCTCTCTCGACGAGAAAAAATCTGCATACTCCGCGCTCTCTCTCTTCTTCTCGTGGTTCTTCTTATGGTCTTCCTCACAACGAATTCGACATGACCGACAAGACAGAGGGGATTGACAAATGAGGACAACGGACAACACCACAACTAATTCCGTCATGGCCAAAAGCAAATGTGGGAGACATGCCAAAACCACGTCAGTGATGGGAGCGGTATATGAGACGCTCATAGGTCGCCTCTGTTGAGGCATGAAGCTATGTGGCATGAAAGCTCCACCCAATGAGTAGCGATAGAAATAGAAGACTCGAAGAATCTACCTAGTATCTCTCTGAATCCTTTTACAAAAAGGCACGCCACGGATAGGATATTATATTATATTATATCATATCATTCCATACGACACACTCCACCAAAAGCCGAGGAACCCTCCATGATGGATGGATTTTTGTCAGCTCTGTTTGGCTGGTAGATGGGACGACAGGTATTCCTGTCTCAACATTTGAGAAAAAATACCATCTCTAGAATACCGTAGTTGTTGTGGAACTATACAGAACCCGTCCTCTCGTTCGGTTCTGTTGTGTACGATCGAATATTCTATACTAGATAGGTTATCGTCTGGCTATATTCCTAGACACCATGTTCGACACCACCGTCCTCAAACTCTGCCTCAGCACATCAAATCGGACCGCCAGTATCTCCAGCCGCGAGAGCTCCACCATCACTACTATAACTTTCACGCTTACCTGACGACAAGAAACGACGATTCTTGCGGGCACCACGATTACGACGGTGACCACCAGAATCCATGCCCTTGCCGCCCTTGCCACCACCATCTTCAGCATCACCACAACCGCCCTTGCCTCCCTTCTTGCCACCCTCTCCCGGAATGGGATCAACAGCTGTCAGATCTCCTTCTTCCATTCCAAGGTTTCTGGTCGCTGCATGATTGCTGACGTCCTGGGGGTTGGCCTGCTCGTCCTTGTTGTACTGTTGCTGTACCTGGGTTTCTGCAGTGGTGTCCCAAGTTGTAGACAGGACAGACGTGGGTGTCATACCAACAAGTAGGAGAACAGAGTGCATCGAGACCCCATGGAGCTTCATGATTGATGATATCTTGCTTTTGTTTTCGGTTTTCCGGAGATCCAAAACGATTGATCAACCTTGTTTTGTGGCCTTGCAATCTCGGATGACTATGAAATTGTGTCTCTTGCAACATGTCTTGCGCTGGTTGCATATCATTCTTTCATATGTTTTCCATTCCCAGTGCTCATGATTACAGAGTCCCCCGGCTCAAAATTGTCGTGCTCTTTCACCCTCTCACTGCTGCAATGCCGCAATAAATTTTTGGTGAGGTCGTCGTGGTGGTTGCTGCTTCTCACTGTGTCGCATAAAAGGTTTTTGCGGACTCTGCTATGGTGGGAGTTTTTCGGTGGTTGCGGCCAGAATGTCTGTTGTCCCGCGTCGTTTTCCCGCTGTTCGTTGTCAACAAGTATTTGCCCACATAATGTGGACCCTTTTGACGACAAAGTTCTGCGTCCCGGCCATTGCGTATAGGCCAATACAAATTATGATGGTTTCGCTCCGTTCAGCCATCACTCCGTTTTGGTACCATGTGCTTTGCCCTTTGCACAACTGCTCCGTTTTTGGTGAAGAGTCTCCGAAAAATGTGGCGATGGCATCGTTCTGAGAAAAATTTCATCTCGCCGGACTCTCTCTTATAAACAAGAGGTGCCGGGTGCCGGTGCGACATTATTGGTCGCCTTTATGAGACGTGTCACGGATAGTGAGTCCCGTATCAGGACGAGATCTTGAGGCTGTAGTCTCTCCAGAGTGGGGGAAAAGATGGTCTTCTTATCTTCTGTGGTCCATTCAATACATAAGACGAAGGTGACTCCAATGCGACTAACATTTCAAAAACTTGGGAGTAATGTTAGGTCCCGTTCCCGACAGCCCGAGCCGAAAATAGGGGGGGAGAAGGCAGAGGAGAGGGGGAGAGGAGGGGGAGAGAGAAGGAGAGAAGAAGGAGATTCCGTAAGTCAGATTCCTTCATGAAATCGATCCGCGTATTGCTCGCAGTCTCACGTTTGTTTCCTCTGACGTATGAAATGTTCTAGGAAGCTCCAAGCTTCTTTCAGAGGGGAGAAGGCACTTCCCCTCCAAAACGATTAAGCCCTTCATGTCGTTTCAGCACCTTTTTGTTATTGAAACGACATTCTACACTGGTACAATCCTCCCGACCATCCGATGACCTTTCACGTGGTTCTACGTAGCATGTGATGAGGCGTATCCAGTCTGTGCTTCGCATCACAATCGGAACTGCTTGCACCTCGCACAAGATCTTGTCATAATTCTTTTTGCTACGATGTTACTCACTACGAATTTTTCTTTTTGTTGTTTGTCATGCAGGTATTCAGGTCAATCAAGAGAATGAAGATGGTGCCTTGTTCAAGGCTCGTTTGGGGCAGCGTCGGTCATGGGGTGGACGTCCTTTCCCTCGTTCTACGCAGTACTTCATGTACTTGACGCAACAGAACTGGGTCTGGACACGAGGTGGTGGTCCGAAGGGAGGAAAGGTGGGCATACATCTCGGGACGGATTGAAGACCACCCCAGCCATGGGGATTGCTGTTGAATGCAAAGGGGTATTGCTGTTGATCGGGGAGTGTTGTTGGCCGTTGCTGATTTTGCTTGTACGGGTTGACAGGTTGGTTTTTCTGTCTTGTTGTCGTTGTTGTTGTTGTCGATTGCAGTACCACCAACCCATTTGCTGTTGTTGCCATTGCAGGTGTCCTGTTTGCTGCATTTTGAGGCTCTTTGTGTTGTTGTTGTTGATCCTGCACTGTCGCTGCTGATTGATTTGTTGCTGCCATCGTTGTTGTTGGTAAGGCTTCGCTGTTGTTTGTAACCTTTTGCTTTTTGTTGCTGGTGTTGTTCTCATCCAAATCGTCGCTCTCTTTTTCTTCTCGCTCTCTTTCCTTTCTCTTATTGCTACTGATTGCCTGTGCTTGTGCTGTTTCTTGTTGTTGTGTCTGTTGTTGTGTTTCTTGCCGTGTCTGTTGTTGTGTTTCTGGCTGTGTCTGTGGTTGTTGTATTTTGGCTGGATTCTCCTCGCTGTCCTGTTGTTGGATTTCATCTTCGACCTCTGACTCCTCCTCTGCCAAACCCAACAATGGAATGGACGTGTCATGCGGCAACCTCTTCTTGTTGCTCGCACATTTTCGGCACTGGCATCGATCGTTGAGTGGATGCTTTGGAACTTGTTGCGTGATTTCTTTTCTCGTTTCCAGGTACTCGGAGAAAAACCGTTCTCCCGTATCTTCTGGAAGCTTCTCAACCTCTGGAAAGGGAGGACGAGAAGCTCCAGACATCGAGGCAAGTATATTGATCATGTTTGTTTTGCATGCGTTACCAAAACTCACCACCATTTCCCATCCTGCAGGCACCACTGAACGTTCTTCTTGAGACTTCGTCATGATTCTCATCTTGTGACGAATTGCCCTGTTATACTGGGCCGTGCCTGCCAAATTCAAAGCATCTGCGAGAGTTTCTCGCATGCCACAGTTGGCAAAATGCGTCAAATTGTCATGAAAGCTCTCGAGCTTACTCTCTCCTCTCAAAGGTACGTACTCCACCAGCTGGTTGCTTGATCTTGGTGATGGAGGTATCTCACGATACATTTTCTCCACGGGCAAGGGATCAGCAAGGAACTTTGCCTTCTCTTTACAGTTTTCCAGTGCTTGATGTGTTTCGGCCGTAAAAAGAGGTTGATTGGAGTGTGGATCCAATCGGCCTCGTGCTGGTGGCTTGCCAGGAGTGGAAGTGCACTTGTATTTGCACTTCCACTCCTCCAACTTGAGGACAATGGTATCGCCACCCCGAATAATCTTCCGTAAGTTCTTTGAGTACCTCTGTCGAAAGGTCTTTGTTCCCATCATTTCACTGATCTCTTCGTCTGTGTATTGTTTCTTGGAGCTTGACATGGTTCCATTTTTCAAAGAACCAACAAGTTTCTCCAAGTCTTCAGGATGGTACTCGTAGATTGCATCCAACAAATCCTTCATGGCTATCCCAAAGTCAATGTGCCGTTGTCTGAGCGTCTTGGTGATCCTCTGTATGAAATGGAAAAGGCCAAGACGGCCCTCCAAGTCATCAACCAACAACAACCAAAAATCCTTGCCACAAGGCCATGTGTCAGAGTACATGGCCTTGGGGCAAAACCCGGTACGTCTCAGCACTTGTTCCGCAGCATGTGCAAACTCGAGTGCTGATGTGTCGTGCACTAACACTGCACAAGCAATTTCTCCTGCCTCTGTTGCCATGGTCCACATTGCAGCTGCATTGAGGCGTCTTGGATAATTTTTCACTACCTGGTGGGTGTGGTCGTGAGCAAACATGTGCTGGCATCTAACCCCTTGAATCTCTCTTGTGTTTCTCTCATTGTCCGACACCATCCAGGGTTGCCATTCGGAGCTAGCTCCATCATCATATAGCTGGCGGATTGTCTCGCCTAAAGGTGGGTAGCGAGCCAGAAACTCACCATCCTTTTGCACGTAGTCTTCTGATTCTTTTCCTGTAGCAGCACAATAAGAATAGTATCTCATTGTCTTGTCTTCATAGTAGGTGTTGATTCCTTCATATAGCATCCGACTGATGTAATCCCCATTGCCATAGGTTACCATTGATGCTTCCATAATCCTCGTAGCATCTTTAGCTAGATGCGATGTTCCTCTAGCATACTTGGATTCCACTGGGTAACACATAGCCATGTAGGGAGGCAGTCGTGCGAGCAATTCTCCATCATTCGCATAGAAGGCAGCCGAGCACCCGGCACACTTGTATCCCATAAGTATTGCATACTTTGGGGGACCAGATATGGCGAAAATGGGGAAAAGGGACTTGTTTTTTGAAAAGTTCGATCGCGTACGCTGGAGATTACCCCGGCAACGAGGACAACGCAAGTGGTGACTGGGGAAAAACAGCTCCCAATCAACAACCAGGAGTTCCTGTCCCACAATCGAGTCGTACAAAGCACTCGTGTTGTCGGCAATGGGGGGTACAGTAACGGTAATATTAGTGAAGAAAGGTTTCAAATTCTCAACACAACGCTTAGAACCAAGGCACGTGTCGGTCACATAACTCGCCAACGCATGCACAGCACGTGGGACATGCACCTCCGTAGGTACTGCTGTCACACGCATAATTACCTCAAACTTGAAATCTTCGGCTGTTGGAACATACACGCCTTCCTCGCCACCAACGGTAGAACTTTCCGTTGCCGTAGTCTCCGTAGTTGATTGTGTTTTTTCATTTTCAGCGTCTCTTGTCGTTGCTTTTTTCGACGAGCAATTTGGACGATGCTCCATGAAAGTGTTGAGTGCCTCCTGTGTGACATTGGAGGCGGACAATCTCTCTGCACTGGTAAGTTGCTTGCGGATTGCTTTGGCATGGGCAGCCTGGGCCTTTTCTGAGGCCACTACCTCTGCTCCTCTTCCATCGTTCATTCCCTTGCCCCTTGTTGTTGTGTTTTTGCTACATCTGGGGTGGTGAGGGCGATGAGGGATGGCCATTCCTCTTGCCTTGGCCCTGCAGATGGGGCAGTCAATGTCGGACTCAAAGATGACCGAAAGGTCCATCTTTCTCCAACCTGAACGCTTCTTCCAACTCTTCTTTGGCCAACGAGAGTACTGATTTCCGTATCGTTGCGACTGTGGCCCCATGGCCTTGGCCGCTGTGAATTGTGCTGCAGAACTCATGATCTCTATTTGTTATTCTAACTTATTGAAGTGTATCCTCTTTTCCAGGCTTCTGACCATGCTCAAAAGGGTCATGAGATGGTCAGAAGAGGACTTGTCGCAATGGTCGACTTGGCCATGCCATGGGCGACCGTGAAGGACCGACCGGATCGGCTGATGGAATCTTCCCTCCATGTTTTTTGTCCGTGATTCGATGGGTTCCCGGGACACGGTAAGACACTTGTAACGACATTTGTTTCCTAAGTGATTTTTTGTGAAACGACATTTCTAACCCAATCATATTGCTGCCTTTTGAAACTAACACCCCCGAGCGAAAATAGGGGGGAGAAGGCAGAGGAGAGGGGGAGAGGAGGGGGAGAGAGAAGGAGAGAAGAAGGAGATTCCGTAAGTCAGATTCCTTCATGAAATCGATCCGCGTATTGCTCGCAGTCTCACGTTTGTTTCCTCTGACGTATGAAATGTTCTAGGAAGCTCCAAGCTTCCCTCAGAGGGGAGAAGGCACTTCCCCTCCAAAACGATTAAGCCCTTCATGTCGTTTCAGCACCTTTTTGTTATTGAAACGACATTCTACACTGGTACAATCCTCCCGACCATCCGATGACCTTTCACGTGGTTCTACGTAGCATGTGATGAGGCGTATCCAGTCTGTGCTTCGCATCACAATCGGAACTGCTTGCACCTCGCACAAGATCTTGTCATAATTCTTTTTGCTACGATGTTACTCACTACGAATTTTTCTTTTTGTTGTTTGTCATGCAGGTATTCAGGTCAATCAAGAGAATGAAGATGGTGCCTTGTTCAAGGCTCGTTTGGGGCAGCGTCGGTCATGGGGTGGACGTCCTTTCCCTCGTTCTACGCAGTACTTCATGTACTTGACGCAACAGAACTGGGTCTGGACACGAGGTGGTGGTCCGAAGGGAGGAAAGGTGGGCATACATCTCGGGACGGATTGAAGACCACCCCAGCCATGGGGATTGCTGTTGAATGCAAAGGGGTATTGCTGTTGATCGGGGAGTGTTGTTGGCCGTTGCTGATTTTGCTTGTACGGGTTGACAGGTTGGTTTTTCTGTCTTGTTGTCGTTGTTGTTGCTGTCGATTGCAGTACCACCAACCCATTTGCTGTTGTTGCCATTGCAGGTGTCCTGTTTGCTGCATTTTGAGGCTCTTTGTGTTGTTGTTGTTGATCCTGCACTGTCGCTGCTGATTGATTTGTTGCTGCCATCGTTGTTGTTGGTAAGGCTTCGCTGTTGTTTGTAACCTTTTGCTTTTTGTTGCTGGTGTTGTTCTCATCCAAATCGTCGCTCTCTTTTTCTTCTCGCTCTCTTTCCTTTCTCTTATTGCTACTGATTGCCTGTGCTTGTGCTGTTTCTTGTTGTTGTGTCTGTTGTTGTGTTTCTTGCCGTGTCTGTTGTTGTGTTTCTGGCTGTGTCTCTGGTTGTTGTATTTTGGCTGGATTCTCCTCGCTGTCCTGTTGTTGGATTTCATCTTCGACCTCTGACTCCTCCTCTGCCAAACCCAACAATGGAATGGACGTGTCATGCGGCAACCTCTTCTTGTTGCTCGCACATTTTCGGCACTGGCATCGATCGTTGAGTGGATGCTTTGGAACTTGTTGCGTGATTTCTTTTCTCGTTTCCAGGTACTCGGAGAAAAACCGTTCTCCTGTATCTTCTGGAAGCTTCTCAACCTCTGGAAAGGGAGGACGAGAAGCTCCAGACATCGAGGCAAGTATATTGATCATGTTTGTTTTGCATGCGTTACCAAAACTCACCACCATTTCCCATCCTGCAGGCACCACTGAACGTTCTTCTTGAGACTTCGTCATGATTCTCATCTTGTGACAAACTGCCCTGTTATACTGGGCCGTGCCTGCCAAATTCAAAGCATCTGCGAGAGTTTCTCGCATGCCACAGTTGGCAAAATGCGTCAAATTGTCATGAAAGCTCTCGAGCTTACTCTCTCCTCTCAAAGGTACGTACTCCACCAGCTGGTTGCTTGATCTTGGTGATGGAGGTATCTCACGATACATTTTCTCCACGGGCAAGGGATCAGCAAGGAACTTTGCCTTCTCTTTACAGTTTTCCAGTGCTTGATGTGTTTCGGCCGTAAAAAGAGGTTGATTGGAGTGTGGATCCAATCGGCCTCGTGCTGGTGGCTTGCCAGGAGTGGAAGTGCACTTGTATTTGCACTTCCACTCCTCCAACTTGAGGACAATGGTATCGCCACCCCGAATAATCTTCCGTAAGTTCTTTGAGTACCTCTGTCGAAAGGTCTTTGTTCCCATCATTTCACTGATCTCTTCGTCTGTGTATTGTTTCTTGGAGCTTGACATGGTTCCATTTTTCAAAGAACCAACAAGTTTCTCCAAGTCTTCAGGATGGTACTCGTAGATTGCATCCAACAAATCCTTCATGGCTATCCCAAAGTCAATGTGCCGTTGTCTGAGCGTCTTGGTGATCCTCTGTATGAAATGGAAAAGGCCAAGACGGCCCTCCAAGTCATCAACCAACAACAACCAAAAATCCTTGCCACAAGGCCATGTGTCAGAGTACATGGCCTTGGGGCAAAACCCGGTACGTCTCAGCACTTGTTCCGCAGCATGTGCAAACTCGAGTGCTGATGTGTCGTGCACTAACACTGCACAAGCAATTTCTCCTGCCTCTGTTGCCATGGTCCACATTGCAGCTGCATTGAGGCGTCTTGGATAATTTTTCACTACCTGGTGGGTGTGGTCGTGAGCAAACATGTGCTGGCATCTAACCCCTTGAATCTCTCTTGTGTTTCTCTCATTGTCCGGCACCATCCAGGGTTGCCATTCGGAGCTAGCTCCATCATCATATAGCTGGCGGATTGTCTCGCCTAAAGGTGGGTAGCGAACCAGAAACTCACCATCCTTTTGCACGTAGTCTTCTGATTCTTTTCCTGTAGCAGCACAATAAGAATAGTATCTCATTGTCTTGTCTTCATAGTAGGTGTTGATTCCTTCATATAGCATCCGACTGATGTAATCCCCATTGCCATAGGTTACCATTGATGCTTCCATAATCCTCGTAGCATCTTTAGCTAGATGCGATGTTCCTCTAGCATACTTGGATTCCACTGGGTAACACATAGCCATGTAGGGAGGCAGTCGTGCGAGCAATTCTCCATCATTCGCATAGAAGGCAGCCGAGCACCCGGCACACTTGTATCCCATAAGTATTGCATACTTTGGGGGACCAGATATGGCGAAAATGGGGAAAAGGGACTTGTTTTTTGAAAAGTTCGATCGCGTACGCTGGAGATTACCCCGGCAACGAGGACAACGCAAGTGGTGACTGGGGAAAAACAGCTCCCAATCAACAACCAGGAGTTCCTGTCCCACAATCGAGTCGTACAAAGCACTCGTGTTGTCGGCAATGGGGGGTACAGTAACGGTAATATTAGTGAAGAAAGGTTTCAAATTCTCAACACAACGCTTAGAACCAAGGCACGTGTCGGTCACATAACTCGCCAACGCATGCACAGCACGTGGGACATGCACCTCCGTAGGTACTGCTGTCACACGCATAATTACCTCAAACTTGAAATCTTCGGCTGTTGGAACATACACGCCTTCCTCGCCACCAACGGTAGAACTTTCCGTTGCCGTAGTCTCCGTAGTTGATTGTGTTTTTTCATTTTCAGCGTCTCTTGTCGTTGCTTTTTTCGACGAGCAATTTGGACGATGCTCCATGAAAGTGTTGAGTGCCTCCTGTGTGACATTGGAGGCGGACAATCTCTCTGCACTGGTAAGTTGCTTGCGGATTGCTTTGGCATGGTCAGCCTGGGCCTTTTCTGAGGCCACTACCTCTGCTCCTCTTCCATCGTTCATTCCCTTGCCCCTTGTTGTTGTGTTTTTGCTACATCTGGGGTGGTGAGGGCGATGAGGGATGGCCATTCCTCTTGCCTTGGCCCTGCAGATGGGGCAGTCAATGTCGGACTCAAAGATGACCGAAAGGTCCATCTTTCTCCAACCTGAACGCTTCTTCCAACTCTTCTTTGGCCAACAAGAGTACTGATTTCCGTATCGTTGCGACTGTGGCCCCATGGCCTTGGCCGCTGTGAATTGTGCTGCAGAACTCATGATCTCTATTTGTTATTCTAACTTATTGAAGTGTATCCTCTTTTCCAGGCTTCTGACCATGCTCAAAAGGGTCATGAGATGGTCAGAAGAGGACTTGTCGCAATGGTCGACTTGGCCATGCCATGGGCGACCGTGAAGGACCGACCGGATCGGCTGATGGAATCTTCCCTTCATGTTTTTTGTCCGTGATTCGATGGGTTCCCGGGACACGGTAAGACACTTGTAACGACATTTGTTTCCTAAGTGATTTTTTGTGAAACGACATTTCTAACCCAATCATATTGCTGCCTTTTGAAACTAACACCCCCGAGCGAAAATAGGGGGGAGAAGGCAGAGGAGAGGGGGAGAGGAGGGGGAGAGAGAAGGAGAGAAGAAGGAGATTCCGTAAGTCAGATTCCTTCATGAAATCGATCCGCGTATTGCTCGCAGTCTCACGTTTGTTTCCTCTGACGTATGAAATGTTCTAGGAAGCTCCAAGCTTCCCTCAGAGGGGAGAAGGCACTTCCCCTCCAAAACGATTAAGCCCTTCATGTCGTTTCAGCACCTTTTTGTTATTGAAACGACATTCTACACTGGTACAATCCTCCCGACCATCCGATGACCTTTCACGTGGTTCTACGTAGCATGTGATGAGGCGTATCCAGTCTGTGCTTCGCATCACAATCGGAACTGCTTGCACCTCGCACAAGATCTTGTCATAATTCTTTTTGCTACGATGTTACTCACTACGAATTTTTCTTTTTGTTGTTTGTCATGCAGGTATTCAGGTCAATCAAGAGAATGAAGATGGTGCCTTGTTCAAGGCTCGTTTGGGGCAGCGTCGGTCATGGGGTGGACGTCCTTTCCCTCGTTCTACGCAGTACTTCATGTACTTGACGCAACAGAACTGGGTCTGGACACGAGGTGGTGGTCCGAAGGGAGGAAAGGTGGGCATACATCTCGGGACGGATTGAAGACCACCCCAGCCATGGGGATTGCTGTTGAATGCAAAGGGGTATTGCTGTTGATCGGGGAGTGTTGTTGGCCGTTGCTGATTTTGCTTGTACGGGTTGACAGGTTGGTTTTTCTGTCTTGTTGTCGTTGTTGTTGTTGTCGATTGCAGTACCACCAACCCATTTGCTGTTGTTGCCATTGCAGGTGTCCTGTTTGCTGCATTTTGAGGCTCTTTGTGTTGTTGTTGTTGATCCTGCACTGTCGCTGCTGATTGATTTGTTGCTGCCATCGTTGTTGTTGGTAAGGCTTCGCTGTTGTTTGTAACCTTTTGCTTTTTGTTGCTGGTGTTGTTCTCATCCAAATCGTCGCTCTCTTTTTCTTCTCGCTCTCTTTCCTTTCTCTTATTGCTACTGATTGCCTGTGCTTGTGCTGTTTCTTGTTGTTGTGTCTGTTGTTGTGTTTCTTGCCGTGTCTGTTGTTGTGTTTCTGGCTGTGTCTCTGGTTGTTGTATTTTGGCTGGATTCTCCTCGCTGTCCTGTTGTTGGATTTCATCTTCGACCTCTGACTCCTCCTCTGCCAAACCCAACAATGGAATGGACGTGTCATGCGGCAACCTCTTCTTGTTGCTCGCACATTTTCGGCACTGGCATCGATCGTTGAGTGGATGCTTTGGAACTTGTTGCGTGATTTCTTTTCTCGTTTCCAGGTACTCGGAGAAAAACCGTTCTCCTGTATCTTCTGGAAGCTTCTCAACCTCTGGAAAGGGAGGACGAGAAGCTCCAGACATCGAGGCAAGTATATTGATCATGTTTGTTTTGCATGCGTTACCAAAACTCACCACCATTTCCCATCCTGCAGGCACCACTGAACGTTCTTCTTGAGACTTCGTCATGATTCTCATCTTGTGACAAACTGCCCTGTTATACTGGGCCGTGCCTGCCAAATTCAAAGCATCTGCGAGAGTTTCTCGCATGCCACAGTTGGCAAAATGCGTCAAATTGTCATGAAAGCTCTCGAGCTTACTCTCTCCTCTCAAAGGTACGTACTCCACCAGCTGGTTGCTTGATCTTGGTGATGGAGGTATCTCACGATACATTTTCTCCACGGGCAAGGGATCAGCAAGGAACTTTGCCTTCTCTTTACAGTTTTCCAGTGCTTGATGTGTTTCGGCCGTAAAAAGAGGTTGATTGGAGTGTGGATCCAATCGGCCTCGTGCTGGTGGCTTGCCAGGAGTGGAAGTGCACTTGTATTTGCACTTCCACTCCTCCAACTTGAGGACAATGGTATCGCCACCCCGAATAATCTTCCGTAAGTTCTTTGAGTACCTCTGTCGAAAGGTCTTTGTTCCCATCATTTCACTGATCTCTTCGTCTGTGTATTGTTTCTTGGAGCTTGACATGGTTCCATTTTTCAAAGAACCAACAAGTTTCTCCAAGTCTTCAGGATGGTACTCGTAGATTGCATCCAACAAATCCTTCATGGCTATCCCAAAGTCAATGTGCCGTTGTCTGAGCGTCTTGGTGATCCTCTGTATGAAATGGAAAAGGCCAAGACGGCCCTCCAAGTCATCAACCAACAACAACCAAAAATCCTTGCCACAAGGCCATGTGTCAGAGTACATGGCCTTGGGGCAAAACCCGGTACGTCTCAGCACTTGTTCCGCAGCATGTGCAAACTCGAGTGCTGATGTGTCGTGCACTAACACTGCACAAGCAATTTCTCCTGCCTCTGTTGCCATGGTCCACATTGCAGCTGCATTGAGGCGTCTTGGATAATTTTTCACTACCTGGTGGGTGTGGTCGTGAGCAAACATGTGCTGGCATCTAACCCCTTGAATCTCTCTTGTGTTTCTCTCATTGTCCGGCACCATCCAGGGTTGCCATTCGGAGCTAGCTCCATCATCATATAGCTGGCGGATTGTCTCGCCTAAAGGTGGGTAGCGAACCAGAAACTCACCATCCTTTTGCACGTAGTCTTCTGATTCTTTTCCTGTAGCAGCACAATAAGAATAGTATCTCATTGTCTTGTCTTCATAGTAGGTGTTGATTCCTTCATATAGCATCCGACTGATGTAATCCCCATTGCCATAGGTTACCATTGATGCTTCCATAATCCTCGTAGCATCTTTAGCTAGATGCGATGTTCCTCTAGCATACTTGGATTCCACTGGGTAACACATAGCCATGTAGGGAGGCAGTCGTGCGAGCAATTCTCCATCATTCGCATAGAAGGCAGCCGAGCACCCGGCACACTTGTATCCCATAAGTATTGCATACTTTGGGGGACCAGATATGGCGAAAATGGGGAAAAGGGACTTGTTTTTTGAAAAGTTCGATCGCGTACGCTGGAGATTACCCCGGCAACGAGGACAACGCAAGTGGTGACTGGGGAAAAACAGCTCCCAATCAACAACCAGGAGTTCCTGTCCCACAATCGAGTCGTACAAAGCACTCGTGTTGTCGGCAATGGGGGGTACAGTAACGGTAATATTAGTGAAGAAAGGTTTCAAATTCTCAACACAACGCTTAGAACCAAGGCACGTGTCGGTCACATAACTCGCCAACGCATGCACAGCACGTGGGACATGCACCTCCGTAGGTACTGCTGTCACACGCATAATTACCTCAAACTTGAAATCTTCGGCTGTTGGAACATACACGCCTTCCTCGCCACCAACGGTAGAACTTTCCGTTGCCGTAGTCTCCGTAGTTGATTGTGTTTTTTCATTTTCAGCGTCTCTTGTCGTTGCTTTTTTCGACGAGCAATTTGGACGATGCTCCATGAAAGTGTTGAGTGCCTCCTGTGTGACATTGGAGGCGGACAATCTCTCTGCACTGGTAAGTTGCTTGCGGATTGCTTTGGCATGGGCAGCCTGGGCCTTTTCTGAGGCCACTACCTCTGCTCCTCTTCCATCGTTCATTCCCTTGCCCCTTGTTGTTGTGTTTTTGCTACATCTGGGGTGGTGAGGGCGATGAGGGATGGCCATTCCTCTTGCCTTGGCCCTGCAGATGGGGCAGTCAATGTCGGACTCAAAGATGACCGAAAGGTCCATCTTTCTCCAACCTGAACGCTTCTTCCAACTCTTCTTTGGCCAACAAGAGTACTGATTTCCGTATCGTTGCGACTGTGGCCCCATGGCCTTGGCCGCTGTGAATTGTGCTGCAGAACTCATGATCTCTATTTGTTATTCTAACTTATTGAAGTGTATCCTCTTTTCCAGGCTTCTGACCATGCTCAAAAGGGTCATGAGATGGTCAGAAGAGGACTTGTCGCAATGGTCGACTTGGCCATGCCATGGGCGACCGTGAAGGACCGACCGGATCGGCTGATGGAATCTTCCCTCCATGTTTTTTGTCCGTGATTCGATGGGTTCCCGGGACACGGTAAGACACTTGTAACGACATTTGTTTCCTAAGTGATTTTTTGTGAAACGACATTTCTAACCCAATCATATTGCTGCCTTTTGAAACTAACACCCCCGAGCGAAAATAGGGGGGAGAAGGCAGAGGAGAGGGGGAGAGGAGGGGGAGAGAGAAGGAGAGAAGAAGGAGATTCCGTAAGTCAGATTCCTTCATGAAATCGATCCGCGTATTGCTCGCAGTCTCACGTTTGTTTCCTCTGACGTATGAAATGTTCTAGGAAGCTCCAAGCTTCCCTCAGAGGGGAGAAGGCACTTCCCCTCCAAAACGATTAAGTCCTTCATGTCGTTTCAGCACCTTTTTGTTATTGAAACGACATTCTACACTGGTACAATCCTCCCGACCATCCGATGACCTTTCACGTGGTTCTACGTAGCATGTGATGAGGCGTATCCAGTCTGTGCTTCGCATCACAATCGGAACTGCTTGCACCTCGCACAAGATCTTGTCATAATTCTTTTTGCTACGATGTTACTCACTACGAATTTTTCTTTTTGTTGTTTGTCATGCAGGTATTCAGGTCAATCAAGAGAATGAAGATGGTGCCTTGTTCAAGGCTCGTTTGGGGCAGCGTCGGTCATGGGGTGGACGTCCTTTCCCTCGTTCTACGCAGTACTTCATGTACTTGACGCAACAGAACTGGGTCTGGACACGAGGTGGTGGTCCGAAGGGAGGAAAGGTGGGCATACATCTCGGGACGGATTGAAGACCACCCCAGCCATGGGGATTGCTGTTGAATGCAAAGGGGTATTGCTGTTGATCGGGGAGTGTTGTTGGCCGTTGCTGATTTTGCTTGTACGGGTTGACAGGTTGGTTTTTCTGTCTTGTTGTCGTTGTTGTTGTTGTCGATTGCAGTACCACCAACCCATTTGCTGTTGTTGCCATTGCAGGTGTCCTGTTTGCTGCATTTTGAGGCTCTTTGTGTTGTTGTTGTTGATCCTGCACTGTCGCTGCTGATTGATTTGTTGCTGCCATCGTTGTTGTTGGTAAGGCTTCGCTGTTGTTTGTAACCTTTTGCTTTTTGTTGCTGGTGTTGTTCTCATCCAAATCGTCGCTCTCTTTTTCTTCTCGCTCTCTTTCCTTTCTCTTATTGCTACTGATTGCCTGTGCTTGTGCTGTTTCTTGTTGTTGTGTCTGTTGTTGTGTTTCTTGCCGTGTCTGTTGTTGTGTTTCTGGCTGTGTCTCTGGTTGTTGTATTTTGGCTGGATTCTCCTCGCTGTCCTGTTGTTGGATTTCATCTTCGACCTCTGACTCCTCCTCTGCCAAACCCAACAATGGAATGGACGTGTCATGCGGCAACCTCTTCTTGTTGCTCGCACATTTTCGGCACTGGCATCGATCGTTGAGTGGATGCTTTGGAACTTGTTGCGTGATTTCTTTTCTCGTTTCCAGGTACTCGGAGAAAAACCGTTCTCCTGTATCTTCTGGAAGCTTCTCAACCTCTGGAAAGGGAGGACGAGAAGCTCCAGACATCGAGGCAAGTATATTGATCATGTTTGTTTTGCATGCGTTACCAAAACTCACCACCATTTCCCATCCTGCAGGCACCACTGAACGTTCTTCTTGAGACTTCGTCATGATTCTCATCTTGTGACAAACTGCCCTGTTATACTGGGCCGTGCCTGCCAAATTCAAAGCATCTGCGAGAGTTTCTCGCATGCCACAGTTGGCAAAATGCGTCAAATTGTCATGAAAGCTCTCGAGCTTACTCTCTCCTCTCAAAGGTACGTACTCCACCAGCTGGTTGCTTGATCTTGGTGATGGAGGTATCTCACGATACATTTTCTCCACGGGCAAGGGATCAGCAAGGAACTTTGCCTTCTCTTTACAGTTTTCCAGTGCTTGATGTGTTTCGGCCGTAAAAAGAGGTTGATTGGAGTGTGGATCCAATCGGCCTCGTGCTGGTGGCTTGCCAGGAGTGGAAGTGCACTTGTATTTGCACTTCCACTCCTCCAACTTGAGGACAATGGTATCGCCACCCCGAATAATCTTCCGTAAGTTCTTTGAGTACCTCTGTCGAAAGGTCTTTGTTCCCATCATTTCACTGATCTCTTCGTCTGTGTATTGTTTCTTGGAGCTTGACATGGTTCCATTTTTCAAAGAACCAACAAGTTTCTCCAAGTCTTCAGGATGGTACTCGTAGATTGCATCCAACAAATCCTTCATGGCTATCCCAAAGTCAATGTGCCGTTGTCTGAGCGTCTTGGTGATCCTCTGTATGAAATGGAAAAGGCCAAGACGGCCCTCCAAGTCATCAACCAACAACAACCAAAAATCCTTGCCACAAGGCCATGTGTCAGAGTACATGGCCTTGGGGCAAAACCCGGTACGTCTCAGCACTTGTTCCGCAGCATGTGCAAACTCGAGTGCTGATGTGTCGTGCACTAACACTGCACAAGCAATTTCTCCTGCCTCTGTTGCCATGGTCCACATTGCAGCTGCATTGAGGCGTCTTGGATAATTTTTCACTACCTGGTGGGTGTGGTCGTGAGCAAACATGTGCTGGCATCTAACCCCTTGAATCTCTCTTGTGTTTCTCTCATTGTCCGACACCATCCAGGGTTGCCATTCGGAGCTAGCTCCATCATCATATAGCTGGCGGATTGTCTCGCCTAAAGGTGGGTAGCGAACCAGAAACTCACCATCCTTTTGCACGTAGTCTTCTGATTCTTTTCCTGTAGCAGCACAATAAGAATAGTATCTCATTGTCTTGTCTTCATAGTAGGTGTTGATTCCTTCATATAGCATCCGACTGATGTAATCCCCATTGCCATAGGTTACCATTGATGCTTCCATAATCCTCGTAGCATCTTTAGCTAGATGCGATGTTCCTCTAGAATACTTGGATTTCACTGGGTAACACATAGCCATGTAGGGAGGCAGTCGTGCGAGCAATTCTCCATCATTCGCATAGAAGGCAGCCGAGCACCCGGCACACTTGTATCCCATAAGTATTGCATACTTTGGGGGACCAGATATGGCGAAAATGGGGAAAAGGGACTTGTTTTTTGAAAAGTTCGATCGCGTACGCTGGAGATTACCCCGGCAACGAGGACAACGCAAGTGGTGACTGGGGAAAAACAGCTCCCAATCAACAACCAGGAGTTCCTGTCCCACAATCGAGTCGTACAAAGCACTCGTGTTGTCGGCAATGGGGGGTACAGTAACGGTAATATTAGTGAAGAAAGGTTTCAAATTCTCAACACAACGCTTAGAACCAAGGCACGTGTCGGTCACATAACTCGCCAACGCATGCACAGCACGTGGGACATGCACCTCCGTAGGTACTGCTGTCACACGCATAATTACCTCAAACTTGAAATCTTCGGCTGTTGGAACATACACGCCTTCCTCGCCACCAACGGTAGAACTTTCCGTTGCCGTAGTCTCCGTAGTTGATTGTGTTTTTTCATTTTCAGCGTCTCTTGTCGTTGCTTTTTTCGACGAGCAATTTGGACGATGCTCCATGAAAGTGTTGAGTGCCTCCTGTGTGACATTGGAGGCGGACAATCTCTCTGCACTGGTAAGTTGCTTGCGGATTGCTTTGGCATGGGCAGCCTGGGCCTTTTCTGAGGCCACTACCTCTGCTCCTCTTCCATCGTTCATTCCCTTGCCCCTTGTTGTTGTGTTTTTGCTACATCTGGGGTGGTGAGGGCGATGAGGGATGGCCATTCCTCTTGCCTTGGCCCTGCAGATGGGGCAGTCAATGTCGGACTCAAAGATGACCGAAAGGTCCATCTTTCTCCAACCTGAACGCTTCTTCCAACTCTTCTTTGGCCAACGAGAGTACTGATTTCCGTATCGTTGCGACTGTGGCCCCATGGCCTTGGCCGCTGTGAATTGTGCTGCAGAACTCATGATCTCTATTTGTTATTCTAACTTATTGAAGTGTATCCTCTTTTTCCAATAGGAGCACTTCGGTACCAATTTCCCTCACCTACACGTGCCAAAACGTACCCCCAACCATACCGGCGCACCTTTTCTACGTGCCCGCGCGCAAATTTCTTCTTAAACAACCAACTCTAGACACCGAAACTGTGACTTAAACCACGTACAACATTTAACCTTTTTTTTATCAACGGTACGAACTTCTTCTCACTTTTTCTTTACCGGTACTGCCTCCATCCAACCTACCTCCAATGCATAGACGATCTCGGACCCCTTGATCCATGAACGGAACCAATGTACCAGAACGTAAAGACGATCAACAATCAACCCACCCACTCTCTTCTTCACAACAATTTTCCTTTGAAGACAACAAGACAATCACGATGCCGACTACCTCTGATTCTGATTTCAACCGTCCGCTTTATGTGCCGCACATGGAAGACTCCTTCAGATTGGAAACCTTTGCTCACCTTCTTCTCCCCAAGCAAGACCATTTCACCACAACCGTGTCTCGCATCGAACGCAACGATGAAACAGGAGCACCTGCCCTTTCCTTGTTTTTCCCCTTATTTCCCAAGAAAAAACTCGAATGCCACCCCGAAATCCCCGATCATGACTTTACTCCCATCGAACACGGCCCCGGTTCTCAATGCATTGAACTCTACAAAGCATCTGTCTTTATCGACGGCAGCCACCCAATCACCTACAAGACTGAAATCATGTACCCTGCTTTCGTCTTCAACCTCCATGACTTGCAAGATCCCAAGAACTCCTGGGCCGAAGGAATGCGGAATGTTTACGTTGTTCGATACAAGCAAAAGAAAATCGGCGGAGTGGTTCGTTTAGTTCCTATCAAAGATGAAGAAGTCCGTTGTTTCCCTACGGACTATGTAAAGCGAGACCCCGACGATCTAATCGTCTGTCCTCGATGCCTGCATAAGAACATTTGGACAGGCCTGTTTCAGCTTCGAAAAGCAATCATGAAGATTATGAATCGTCGAAGTGGAGCTCTCGAAGAGCGTCACACCCAATCCATTTCAATCGGTGCCATTCCTTTGGAAGTATTTAACTACATCCACGTTCTGGCAAACTCTACAGTACAGACTCTCACTTGTCACTCTATTTCTAATACAGAGGCTTATTTGGTATTGGACGAAAAATTGACCCGCCGTAAATTGAAATTCAAGTACGAAAGTGGGTTCCTCCGTTTCATTTCGTGTGACGACCTTCATCTTCTCCGTTCCTTTCTTGGTATTAGTGCCATCTATGGCTCAACCGAATCCCGTCCAACTTTATCTGACGGAGACCGTGGAATGTCTCTCAAACGCGGGCATACATTGACCGTTGTCCGAGGCCAGGAAGAAGCAGAGTCTCCTCAAGAATTCAAACGTCGCTCGAAACAACAGCGAGTAGACTTCATGTTTTCTCCCAACCAGGTTCGTGTTACCGTTGCTTTTGAAAAGTACACCTATGATACCATTGGCACTAGCGACCAACTCAAACGTGACGCCCCTACACGTCATCTACAGGCAATCCTTACTGGTTCGGATTCCGGAGAACACCCCGAGACAGTTTACTATGTTACAAGGGCTGGAGAAACTATTGCGGACCCCAAGAATGGAAGCAGCGAATCGAATGCATCATCTGACCTTTCCGACGACAACACCACCCCGTACAAGCTCCCCCCCGTGGCAATGAGTCCGAGCCCAGCGAACAAAACCAATTCAAGCCGTGACGAAGAATGGCTCAATGACAATACTGTCGAACCCCGAAGAGAAGACCGTCTGGAATTGGTTTCGCTGGACTCCCGGGCAAAAGCAACAGTGAAGGGCAAGAGCATTTACGTCGGTGATCAGTTCATGAAAGACGAGTCTGTGATTGAGGTTGTCCAAATCATCAGTGGATACCCCAGTCTTCGTTTCTTGCTTCAACACCGCGTGTCGGGCGAATTGTATACCACCACATTGTGTCCCAGAGAACACCTCACAGAGGAAGATAGGACCCATTATATCGACATGGAAATTTACCTCCCTCCAAACAGACTACCATTTTACGTTTGTCGTCCAATCGCAGGTCCTTTATACAAGGAAGGTGCTGACGACGCTCACCAAATCACCATGGTTCGTCCCCATTCCGACCGTATCTTAGATGACATCGATAAGTACAACTAATAAGTACTCGTACATAGTATCATTACAATACGATCATCTTTCTAGATTACTCATCATCACTATCATCAGAATCTTCGTCCATTTGTCGTAGAAGTTCCGCAGTCTGTTTGATATTGTTCTCCACTTGGTCGACAGTTTGGCCATACAGATCCTCTTTACCAAGATGCCAATCGAATACCAGGTCTGTTCGTTCTTCCCCCTCGCCTTGTGCAACGTCTGATACCATATCAGAGATTAATTGGCCGAATTCGATGGTCCCCCCCAAGTTCCGAACCCAATTCTTGTTGTATTCCTGTTCGGTCTCTGTCAAGTTCAGTAGGTAATCTCGCATGAACTGTTCCGTATACTCCCCAAGAAACAGAGTCCGTCGTTGGATCCATCTTGCCATAGGTAATAAGCGTGTCTGTTGTCCTTTCCCTTTGTTCACTGCCCCTCCCCTTTGCGTCCTACTGAAGTAGAAGGACTTGAAAAGACTGTTGAAAGCTGTATTGCTTTGAGAAACCGGTTCGTAAAGATCACAAAGCTCTCACATAAACTTACCCTCCCATCCTTGTTGCGAATGTCTTGCCAGGTTCTTCCAATGAAGTAAATACTCGGCAATATGACCCGCTCCAAGCATATGCCCATAATTGGTCACTCCTTCCGAGTTATGTAGCTCGACCCACTCCTTAAAAAAAAGATCCACGTGTTTTTGGAACTCCCACACCTGTGTTTCCGTGAAATCCTCCTTGGATCTGAGACGCCTGATTGCCTCCGAGTAGTGACTCACACTGCGGACCCACTTTTCTTGGAGTTCGCCATCCACGATAGAGACCACTACAAGCTTGACGATGCATTGAAGCATGTCCCGAACTTGGCCGTTATCGAGAACCACCTTCCCCACCTGTAGCTTCTCCTTATCATATGGGAACAACCACTGCTGTGCGTTTTTTTCCGTTCCGAGAATCTCCCGATTTGCCAAATCTTGGACCTTGTCTCTGTAGGCCTCAGCAGCCGTCTTGTCCGAATACTTATCGTGAGTCGTCATCCATGGTAGGATACCTTGTTTGGAGTTTGTCATTCCACTCTTAAACAACATCGATAGGATTTTAATCCCCATTCGTATCTCGAGATGCAAGATACAAGGGACCATGTCCATCATGACGACCAATGCTGACTTGGCATTGTTTTTCCCAAACTTCTTCAGAGCGTCGGACGATTCGCGATAAACCCACTCTGACGTCAATTGAACCTTCAACCTTTCTTGGCGCTCAATCATCGATCCATCTAAAGGCAGACCCCGTAATTTTAGGTCATTTGTCAGATGCTGGGTGTACGTCGAACGGCTCTTGCGAGTGGCCTTTGAAACATCGAAATGAATCGACGTAATCTCTTTTCTTTGCATCGGAGTGGATTGGAGTCTCGGGTCGAGATGTGGTGTTATCTTGGATTTGGACCAGATGGTCTCCAATTCTTTCGTATGTTTAGGTAGTCCAGCTTCGAACGATTTCACTTCTCGTTGCAACGCGGCGCGATGCTCCTTGGTCAGCATTTTATGATGCCGACACTCCCAGTTAGGATCATCGTCCAAGTGACCCATTTTCTCACACCACTCGCACTTTGAAGGTTGGTCAGTGGCACGTAGATGCAGGTCTTTGCTATGAATGGGGCATTTCGTGCACGGGTAGTTGGCATTCTTGGCAGCCCCCCCACAACCACAAAGCTTCCACTCGCAGGACATGTCACAGTTCGTGACGATCCATAACGCGAGGATGCCAAGTAATCGTGGGAGGATGGTGTTCGCTGCCTCAGCGATTTCAGCAAACAAGACGGAAAAGATGCCTCGGACGTTTGCCTTGGTTTCACTGCCCATTACGCAGACCAAAGGTGTGACGTCGTTCCGAGATGACGTTAGCGGGTTGGATTTGTCGTTGAATTTAATCCCCGCAAGAGTATGATTTGTGTAGTTGGTCAATGTGGCACCATCTAGTGTCTGTGCCATCATCAGATTCCTCAGCATGCCTTCTGCAACTGCCTTTCTTGCAAGAATCACTTCCCGAACCATGTCTGCTACTCGGAAATAGAACCCCTCTGTTCCGTCTTTGGAGTTTCGGATCATTCGAAAGGGGATCTTTTCGGCGCCGAATCTCTCCATCATTGCTGCAATCTTCTTGACAGAGCCAGAACTCGGGATAAGCGTCCGCTTATGTCTCTCTCCATTGTTCTCGCATCGTCGAAGGATCTCGAGTCCCTCGTAGTTGAGGACTCCTCCCGCGAGATCCATCTCCTTCAATATTCGGAAAGGAGAATACACATACCGACGCATGTGGAGTCGGTACGTATCCATCATCTTGTCTCTCAACTGAAGCCCATGAATATCGTCGTAAAGCATCATTTCCACAAGCAGTTTGAAGAACAGTTCTGTTCTGTGACTGTCAGTGGCATGATTTTGCACGCTTCTAAGAATCACCATCTTTATGTGCGCTACAATCTGTGCCGACTTGACGTCATCGGTGCACGATCTTGGTACATTGCAGAAAGCTTGTTGTAAAGCTTCCATTGATTTCAATTTCTCACTCATTTTTCTCATTTTGTCGTCCTTTTTCTTGAGTTGAATCTGTTGAGCTTTTTTTTGTCGAAGTAATTCGCGGCGTTCTTCTTTCAGTAAGTCAATCCTTGCTTGAAGAAGTGAGATCTGGTTTTGTGGCGAAAGCGGGGGATCTATAGATGTTGCACTATCGCGATTTGGACTTTGGAGAGAGAGTGGGCTCCTTTCTCGAAGAGTACCAGGTGGGGAAGCGATGTGCTGAGTGTCGGTGTTCGGAGATTGTGTGTTTCTGGATGGAGAAAGTTGTTGTGTATTGGAAACGGTAGTGGTATTGACTGGTGAGGGTACAGGATTACTTCGTCGTTGGGATGGTGGAGATCTTGGTGGATGTGACTGGGAGTTGTCAACGACGATAGTCCTGTCGTCTCCAGTGTTAGACGACGGGTAGTCAGATGGTTCTCGTGACGATGACGTAGAGACGATCGTTGCCCTATCTGTTGTGGAGAGGTCTTGTTGTGAGGTTTGGAAAGACTCGTTGTCACTTGAGTCATCGAAAACGGCATCATAATCTTGTGGAGAATCATGATGTTTTGATTCATCTGTTGCATCGACAGTTTCTTGAGTAGGAAAGCAGTAGAGTGCGAGTGTCGGTAATGGAGTGGGGGAAATGTCAGATGGAGATGAGAGTAAATTATTGGGCTTCGATTGCTTCACAGTCTGCTTCTTGCGATATACTTTGGGTGGTGGTGGTCTTTTGGTTGTGGGAAATCCGACGCCTTTGTGTTTGGCCCGGCATGTATAACGTCCGTTTTCCGCCTTTCGGTTCAATTTGTGTTGGGGTCTGGTTGTCTCCATCTCGTCGGCATCGAAACAGTTTCTGCAAAACTTGAAGCCCTTGAATATTTCTTCTCGATGTCGGCCGAAAATAGAGCAAGGTTGAAAATCATGATCTTCAAAATCTTCGATCAGGTCGGCGATGCGTTTCCTTTCTTGGTAGCTAATTTGTAACGGCAGACTTGCCCCATTTCCTTTCCTTTTCGATCGCGTTTGAAGGTTAGGAGAAGGAGGCAAGGCTTTGATTTTCTGTGCTTGTAGACGAGTTACACCTTGCGATGCTGATGGGGGGAGAGGTGCAGAAGGAATGGCACGGATACCTGCCTCATTATCGTTGGATGTCAGTGTTCTGGAACGCTTGGGAGACCGTCTTCTGTTTGAAGACTTGCGACGACGCTTTGGCATGGTTGGGATTACGTTCCGAGTGTTGATGTGAACGTTCCGAGTGTTGATGTGAAGTACAATGGCAAGTCTACTTCGTTTCCATTGTCAACGGAAAAAGGGAACCTGATAATGTGAGACAAGAATTTCCATCAGTCGGTCATAAAAATGCGAGTCAACAACGATAAAAAAGCGACTTGGCTGTTATGTTCATGTTCATGTCCGTATATTTCTTTTGGTTGAGTCACGACGGTTAAATGAAATTTTGGTTGAGTCCCGATGGTTGGCATGAATTTTTGGGGGCCTATTTTCGGTCGGCAAATTCGTTGTTATGGACATGAGATGGCTGTTATATGCCATTGGAATAAGGTTCTCCATATATTGAAATGTCTAAATCCAACGGATCATAACAGTGGTCTATGTTCCGTTGCGATGGAAATCGTCGTTGAATGAGGCGTTGTGGCTTTGGCATGAAATTTTCTCTAAGATTCGCCTTATACTTAACAAAAAACGCTACTACTCTTTTTCGTATAGTGAAATAAGAGGAATTCGGTGTGTGACATCGGGGCGAGTACGGCATGTCGGAATCCACGCCGGGTCAGCTTTGGTAGGGAAGTGCTGCTATTGCAGGCTTCTGACCATGCTCAAAAGGGTCATGAGATGGTCAGAAGAGGACTTGTCGCAATGGTCGACTTGGCCATGCCATGGGCGACCGTGAAGGACCGACCGGATCGGCTGATGGAATCTTCCCTCCATGTTTTTTGTCCGTGATTCGATGGGTTCCCGGGACACGGCAAGACACTTATAACGACATTTGTTTCCTAAGTGATTTTTTGTGAAACGACATTTCTAACCCAATCATATTGCTGCCTTTTGAAACTAACACCCCCGAGCACAATCACCACACACAACGCTCACAGTTTTCACAATCACCAACATTACACCATGACAGATCCAAACATCAGTTCCCAGACCATTGAACTGAAGAACGGTAACTGAAACCTTAGCCCAATGCTGTACAATCTCTTTAACCGAGTTTCTCACCTATCGCTCTCTCATGTTTACATTTACGCAGGTGAAATTGAGCCAATGCATTTGACTCTATTGAACACCCAAGCATGCAGCGGCGTGCGCTGCTTCCTTGGATGAGATTCCAGCTTCCTTCATGGTGCTTGAATGCTCACAACAAAGAATGGTTGCTCCAAATGGTAAGAAATCCCCTGTTGGAGAAACCGTTCTTTGTTGTGCGCATAAAAGCGCCACGAGGAAAGACGAGGTTGCAAACTCAACCACGCAGGCAGCACAAGGCATTGAAGGTGCCATTCAAAAAGCTGCAATCAGCCACAAAGAGGCAGCGGAATCTCGATCCCGCGCATTCGGATCGAGTTTGTCAGGATCGTGTTTCCCCTGCCTCTTTGTGTCTGCTTGAAACTTTGATCCCACGCAATCGCATGGACCACAACAGTCGTATACCAACATCAAGCGCCTTGTTCAATGGACGGTCGTTCCTATTGCAATGGTCGCAATGTCAAAGTATGCTGAGGGAAACGCGGACAAGAATAGACACGTTTCTGCCGCTGGATTTCTTTTCTTGTTTCTCGAGTATGGTCGCACTCTTTTGTAAGTACAGTTCCAACCTTTTGGGTCCCGCCCAAGTTGTGGCATGTGTTGATCGTTCCCTACTCACGCTGGTTCCGCAAAATGAGAGAGAGAGAAGAGAGAGGGATCGTTTTGGGAACCTCTTCATGTCATGACGGAAATCGCAACGGCGGGACTCATCGAACTACCTCGCGAAGAATAGGTCTTTGAACGGTCCATGATTCAATACCGCGAGTGACAAGGGTTTTACGTGGGTGGACGCAAGCGAACTTTTTGGGCTGTAGATCTGACGGTTGGTGACAACAAGAGTCACTCCTTGAATCTCAAACACTAAATGTCATTCAACGTCATAACAAGAAAAGGAGGAGTATCTTTTGGTGCTCATAAGCACAGAGGGACAGGGACAGACAGCTACGCCGAAGTGATTGCAGCTTCCTCTACTACTCCCTGTAGGAGAAGGAGTGGATAAGACATTTTTTGGATTGCCGTAGAACAAGAACGGGCGTTCCTTTATTGATCAAGACATTTGTGGAACAAAGCTTTAATATCCTCCTCTGTTTTTTCATGCTTCTTCTTATTCAAGGTTGCAACAATTCATGTCACAAAAAGGTTTCAAGTCCTAGATTCCTACCATGGCCCATTACCACAGACACTCTTTCACACAGGATCCAAAGACAGGCTTCAGCATGAGCGTATTGTACTGCTTCCATAAGATGACCCAGGTGAGGTTGGAACTTTGCCAATTTCCAACAAAAGTGCAAAGAGCCAACTCTTCTTATCCACAAGTGACAGTGTTTCAAACGAGAATTCCAATGCATCATTACGAGTAATCACAGCAATAGCATTCGACGACGATATCATGCCACAAAAACTCTTCATACTAGACAATCCCGGAAGCTCCCAAACCATGTTTCTCACAGTATCCAAAACCTCCACTGAGCGTACGCATTTACCGCTGGCATCGCCTCCTCCTGCAACAACAAGACAGGAGCCCACTTGTACTGCAGACAATTCAGATCTCGGCTTGTTCAAAATGAGTTCCTTGTGAATGGTCCAGGACTTTGTGGACAATGGGGAAGTGGATGTGACAGGATCCAACCAGTCATCAAATTCCAGGTATTCGACCGATTCCAATGATCGAGCATAGGGGAATTTTCCCACACTCCCACCAACAGCATAGATGCGTGAACCTACCACAGCCATAACAAAATCGCTTCGACCTTTTTTCAAGGATGGTCCAGATACGACTGAATACGGGTTTCCAGATGCCGTGTCCAGGATATCAACGGATGATGAGCAATTGTCGTCACTATGATTGCGTCCGCCCGCCACCATAATGAATCTGTCAGAAACAGCTACAGCGGCGCACTCATATCGTTTACTTGTCAAACAACAATTCAACGTTTTCCATCCGGTGAAGTTGTTCCTAAAAGAAGATGACGATGAATGAAGTAAATCGCCGACAGTTTGGCCATTGTGCCCACCAATGACGTAAACAACGCCATTGCATACCACGGAAGCAAGGTATTTTCGTTTTTCTTGTAGAGGCGGTCCAGTTTGCCATCTTTTCTCGCAGACGTTCAAGAGTCTTACCGAATTTGTGGTACCATCAGAAGTAGGTTCCGGCCATCCTCCCAACAAAACCACCATCTTGTCGTGGTTCGTTTCTGGATGATGAACGACAACCAACCCGTGACCCCAGCCGTAATGTCCATGTAGTGGAGGCCAATTATCACTATATGGCCTCCACTGAGTGTTTCTATGGTGTCCTTGCTGTCGGCAAAGACCAACCCTGACAACAAGGCTTGTTCCTGGATCTTCATCCTTGTCAGCATTGGTTTTTCTTTGTGGAATTGATCAGAAAAAGGTCCTTCCTCTACGAGGAGCGCTTTCTTTTTGTGGCAGCCAGGAGCGTTGTGATGGATGCAGTCAAGTCTAGTTCGAACAAACAAGATGGGTTATGGATGCGTTTCGACTCACTGTTTCGTTCTCGTTCCGTGATCAAGTAGACATTGGTGTGTTTGTTGTTGATTCGTGCTCGTTCTTCGTGGAGCACAATTCGACCGATCCAAATCCATCACATACATGCTGTGTTGGGAGACTCGACGTGTAGAGGGAAAAGAATCGGATGGTGGAGAGGGGACACCTCGACGGATCAAAAGAGGTGCTGATTCGCATGCAGACGTGTCATGTGCTCGTTGAACTGACAGAATAGACGCATTGCCTTATGAGTGAATAACGATTGCTTGATTCGTCATAGAGGGCATTTCGATGGACGACGTCCGAGCATGCCTACTTGATGCGTTGTTTCATAGTGCACTAAGCATTTCCCATGTTCGTTCCAGGTCCCGACACCTCCACAGCTCCACCACCTCCGAAACACCCATGGTGAGCTCCTCAGCACCGTCAAATAATTCTTCCATCTGGGCCTCGTTTCCACCAATGCCTACGCGATCACCCGTCGCAGAAAGAGCTGCTCGGAACTTTTACGACTCATCGTAAAGAGACAATCCAGTCAGTCATCAAAGACTACTGGACCGCAACCTCCAATACCTCCAGAATGAGGTCCACCGCCCACGCTGTCCTTGGTTCGAGAGGACAACTCTTTTTGTTCTTGTTGTTCATCCGTTCGAACTCTTTATAAGCATGACTCTTGAATGACATTGTACCGTCCATTTGTTTTTGCTGTGATATTAGCTGATCGGCCGATGCAGTACTTTATTGCAAAAGGACCCGTTCTGTCTCGTTCAACGAAACAAAATCACCTGGTCCAGCATCGACCCCTGCATGCGTTTGATCAAGAGTTTAGCAATGCTGGATGAAAAGTTGCCCTCATTCGCACACACGAGGATAAAAGGACCACGCAGTCAAACCAAAGGCAGCGACCATAACCTTATGGGTCCACGAAATTAGAACTAGTAGCAGTGTAGTCATCATCATCCTGGTAGGGAAAATAAATGACCAATCAAGAGACTTGTAAAGAAAACACTTTTTGCTTGTGAGGCCTATCTAGATTTTCTCGTTTGCATTCACCAGCACCAACTCCAGATCTTTTCTGGTTTCTGGTTCGGTCGAACAGAGAGGGCTAATACCGATGATCGGTGTGTGTGCGCCATTGTCTCGCTGAGTTCCAAGAGACAAAACCACGTCAGTGTCCGTACAATTGAAACCGCCAAGGCGGTATAGGACGGCTGAGTTCAGTATCCGTCGTATTCAGGAGCCACATACCCCCAAGCATGTGAGTGAGTCACGCGTGATCGCATGCACTGCGGGGCCCATTCTATCGACGCGCGAAAGCGCGATTTTGGTGCTCATGCTCACCAAAATTCCTTCCAAATCGCATCGCGCTTTCATGCAGGCCATTCTATCAAAACGCGATTTTGCGATTGCACTCATTATACGCATGTGCGACCGGACCCGAAAATCGAAAGATACCACGAGTAGCTTTTGCCCTAGTTACCCCTACCTAGATATTTTTTACAAACCACACTGCAAATCAATCTCCAACTGACTAACCGGTTTTCTAACTGACTTATAATTAAACGATTAAAACCGAACTGACTGACCACTGATGCATATCCGTCTTTCAAAAGTCGGTTACACCAATCGTTTTATCATAAGACGATTCCGAGTTAACCGACTTAATCTTTAGTCGAAGATCATAACTGACTAAAAAGTTACTCAGTTACAAGTAACCGTATCACTTTCAATCAGTTATTTTTTGACTGTTTATTTCTCTTCTGAATTTTTCATCGAGACGTTTTTTCTATATAGGAGAGACGTCACGATATCTCCCACATCAATCCTTTTGTCTTCTTTGTATCATAATTGTCGGCATCCTTTGTCTTACTCTTCTTATCTGACTTACCAACACTGAGGTGATGTCCTCGTTTGAGACATTTGTCTCTTTTCCCAAACAGAGAATTGAGATAGATCAAGTCTCCCACTGTTTCAAATCGGAGGAAACCCGATTGGTAAGACATTCTTAGTTTGCGAGTCGATATAACCGAGTTTCCCAGCGTGTGTATGTACTGAATACACTCCATGGGAATACACCCGACCTTCATTGTCAATTCATCTCTCTTGTCACTGCTTGAAATGTCATCCTTTGCCATCTTTTTCAGAAGCTGTTTGCGCAGATTGTACAATCCAAACCAAACATTGTAATGGAAGCACCGTCGCGGAATAATTAGATTACTTGGATGCTTGTAGTCCGGGTTGTTATTTGGGAAACCCATACAGGCCGTTGATGGTAATGGTTCGAGACGGTGCTTTGTTTTTTTTGTGTACGAATTGATGGTATGGTGCCAGAATCGAACATAATAGACGTTCGACATTCCTTCTGCCCATACATTTTGTGGTTTGCATAATTCATCCAAAGTGAAAACGAAAGTTGGGAACAGTAGCTTTATCTTTTCATCCGGTTTCTCACCAGCAATCCAGAGATTCTCTGTTGACTCATACAGTTCTTGATGCTTGGATCCATGTCCATTTTCGATTTCTTCGTGGTCGTGTTTGGGCATTTTGGGATGCCAACTCACACGCTTGTTCGGAAACAAGGGTGGGAAAAGACGCAACCTGATATTTGTTGACGCTATCTCTGGATCCACGTCGTCGTCTTGTTGTCGTTCTTCCAACCGGACGATGGATATTTCCGTTGGATCTTCTTGGTCTCTCATCTGGATGGCCATGAACGAACCAATCCTTATATTGTCCATCAGTACCCAATCAAAGTAAGGTACATGATTGACGCATACAGTGTCTCCATACGACGATTCCGAAGACGACGACGATTCCGAAGACGACGACGACATGGTGGTGAGAATGCCGTTGTCTCTCTCGAGATGTCTCTCTATGATCATGCACCTTTCTCTCTCTCTCATTTATACACATATCAATCCAATGCTATATTTCGAATTTCCAATAACGGATCTGGGATTATAAATGGTCTTGGTCTTGGTAATCTATAAATGATCAAACAAGCTTGCTCACTTCGATCCATGATACTTAGACAACGATTATTTCAAAACAACATATCATTCATTCTTATCGGTCTATGTATCTCACACATCCAATTTCCTATTCGATTGATATTTATTTCATCCATACAATATCCTTTATTCACAAACGTAATATGAATAGAACAATCTCATATCTGTACTGTTTCCTTGTAGAGCCGAACAGATGCTCTATGAAATTTGCTCATATCATATTCCTTATTAAACATAAAAATTGATTCAATATCAATATCCAATATAATAATTTAAATCTATATCGGTATTGACTCATCGTCATTTGGTCTTGCCAAAGTCCGACACGCATGCCGGCAGTCGTATACATGCATCATTTTTCCTCTCACATTTTCTCTGCGACCCGCCAAATTCTACCCCCCACACGACGAGAGAGAGAGAGAGTGTGTGTGTGTGAGGGCGGAAAACAACAACGAGAGAGACGGTGCGAGAGGCGACACAAAGACGAGAGATAATAGAGAATAAGCGATGTCGGATGATTTCGCAAATAACTGGGGTTCTTCGTATGTTCTAATCGAACACTCACGACGACGTTCCAACAAACGTACGCTTACCGACTGTTATCTATCCGACGACAAACAGTCCGAGATCGAATTACGATCCATTATCAAGGACACAACAAAAGGACAATTCTCTTTGGAAAAGTTGACACCCAATGGCTCCGATGCAAATTTATTTGCCATCACGAGTTTGAGTAAGGGAGATACCAATTGTGTTCTGGTCGGATGTGGAAGTTATATATCGGGAGATTTGGGGCCGCTACAATCTTGGTCTACGGCTGACTTCAGAGTGAACGATGGGCCTTCTTACATCTACGCACCCACGTGTGATGATATTTCTTCTTCGGCACGAGCACGTACAATCGCCTTACCATATTGTATCCAAGGAATTATGGGAACAAGAGGACAAGACTCATATGAAGACTTGTGCTTAAACCATATCCACAAACGATGTATGTACCAACATACCTTGGGACAACCGGTGAAAGTTCTCTTCTTAGAGTTACTTCTTGCTTCTAATGGAAGTACTCTAAGCATTCGGTTCTTGGAGAGACTTGGTCAATTGTCGACGCACCATGGTTTCTATATTATCGTCGACGAAATTCTCACAGGCGCACGAACAAATCACATGCTTTTAACAATGACCAGTCCGAAGAATTTCATTGATCGAGTAGCATATGTCACTCTTGGCAAATGGTGCAAATGCGGAATTGTTCTTGTTGGGCGTCAGTTCGACATCGAACTTGAAGAAACCAAACAGAGTATGGACGCCCGTGGTGTCACAACTGGGTTGAGCTGCTCCACTCCGTTACCTTACTTTCAGAAAGTGCAAGAACTTCTGGACACAATTCCCATTCGGAGATCAAAATGCATTTCGAAATTTCCTTCCCTTACAGAAGGACAAACGTGGGGTGCCGGACTCATTATATTTATCCCACGTCGTTGCATGGGAACTCGGACTGGAACGAAGAATAGGTTGCTTCCCTTATTGAACAACACGCCTGTGGACAATTTCAAATCCGTGCCCGAACCTGGATGGTCTCGATGCTCCGTGAACCACCAGACTCTACGTTGTGTCATGAAATGGACGAATCAAGTTTGTTTTATCCCTTCACATTCCATTCTCGATTCCAATCTGCTTTGTATTTATTACATGCTATGTTATTTTGTTGACCACCACAAGGAAGATGGTTGGATCACTTCATCTGATATTCACGAAAGAGTCACTAAGTGTTGTCATCAACACGAAAATTCATCTTTGCGATATACCACAACAATCCTCAGGGCGATCGAGAAGGCGGGGTACATTAAAAAGGACCTCAAAACAAACCGTCGTCTTCATGTTTGGACTATGGTTTCCACTCGAGTCGCTTATCCCTGGATAATTTCATCTATTCATAGCTCATCTGACTAGGGTACATAGATAGTTAATAGCATGTATTATTCATTAGATGTGATAGCCCGTATATCCGGTATTGTATGCAGTCCATTAGGTTGTCGTTCTCTCCATAAATTTCCGACGATATAATACAAATTCGTGAAACTTCCATTCGTTTCGGAGATTCTGGGCATACATATCAGCACTTCCTCAATAAAATCTTCCCAAAGACATCCAATCGAGTCATAAAGCTTTGTTTCGGTACCAAGATGGAGTGGTGCCGTCCAACATCGACTTGGAGTCCATTCTCCCGATGTGTCGTCTACCATCACACGGCATATTTTCACCAACCGCCGAGTATTTCCCTCTTCCTCTCCTGTCGGACGATAGGCAAGATATATATGCTTGTCATTGCCTAATAGACCACATAGAATGGCATTCGATGCCAAGTCTTGTTCCATTTCCTGACGGTTCTTGAAAACTTTCAGCACTGCGTCACTATCTCTCTTCCGTCTTGATCTAGACCCATTTTGTTCGTCCATTTTGTCAAGCATCCATTCCAAAGTATCATATTGGTATAACTTGCGCATCGTAATCATTGTCCAATTTGCCGTACTGCGTTTGATTGTCAGCATTGGTTTGACTTGTTGAATCTTGCGCTCGCCTTCCCATCCTCCTTCCCAGTGCAATAATGCCGGGCCCATCTCTTCATGTGCCTTTGCACAGGACAAAATCCCAAGTGAATTGGACTTAACAAAATTAGGATTCTTCTTTTGCCGGTCTACGCTGGCCAAAATCCTATCGACCTCAACCATGTAGTCCATGTATAGATGAATGTAGTCTTCCATGTCTGGGATTGTCTTTTGATTCGTCATGATTCGACCAAGACACATGGTCATCGACGTCATGAATTTACTTACGGTATTCCATTCTTCTTTATATGTTGGAGAATGGAATAGCCTGTCATTGCAGATACTCGGTATGGCTATGATGAATCTCCAAAGACGCGCCCCCAGTAGGTAGTTTTCCGAAACCCACACACCAGTGCCCCATGAGGATGTTGACAATGGTTGCGCACAAAAGAACTTGGTAGCCCGCAATGATCGAATTCCATTCAAGTACTTGTTGGCTTGTTTGCCGAATGTAGCCAATTTGTTGTATTTTCCAAGCCATTTGGACATCATCTCGATGTTGCTTTTCACATGCCCCAAGAAAAGCATGTGCATTGGAGCGAAATGACACTTGGCCAAGGAGGTGGCATCATTCCAACACACTGGCAACGTTGGGTCTATGACACGAGAAGAGCATTCTTGGTAAAGAGATTCAATCATGCGATTTGTTAGTGCACAAGTCTTCAAGAAAGCCACAAAATTACTCTTTGTCCAGAACTTTTTACTCGGTCGTTGTATCTCGAAAGGTTGTCGTACGTTGTGGCACGCGAAGGTTACGGCCTCTTTCAGCCAAGTAACGCTAAGTCGCACGGTACGCAAATATATCCGCTTTGTTGGTTTCTTCCGTCTCTGTTTTTTCCTCTTCTTTGATGTGCCTTCACCATTTTCTTCTTGATTGGTCTCTTCTCCTTCGTTAGTGGTCGCTGTCTGTATATCTTCGATCCGATACCAAAGATTCCGTAATATAGGAGGCTGTGGTGCGTCGGTAGATTGATCATACCTCTGTGGATATTCCGGGGGAGCCAGAAATACGAACTTTGGGTCTTCAAGATTCCAATTGGAACACGAATTGCATGTAGAAGAAGCGGTTGTGGATGTTGTTGAGTCATTCAATAGGCGATCTGAGCGTTCTTTCTTACATTTTGTGCATGCAGGTAAATGATTGACCATACAGTTCCCATCCACACTCGATGCAAATCCCCAGCACGTTGAATAGGTGCCATTGTGGTCTCCAATGTTGAACATGGAGGTTCTTTCTGGCCGATCGATGGAAATCAAGAGTTTCCCAACCTTGATTCGGATAACTTTCCGCAAGCCCCCATGATAAACCTGCATACCAACGGATGATAACAGATCCAATTCATTCGCCATTATCTCTTCGATCTGTCGGTGATCGTCTCCTTTACTTGACAAGCCCATATAGTACGTCGTTGCTCCACGAATGTTAGTTGATTGCTGTGGCGGGCTCAAAGTGAAAGTGTTACACCAAACTTGATTGCGCGATGACTTTGTATTATTGGGGTCAAAGTCATCGCGCCACTCACGAAGCCATAGATAGATAACAAAGGATTCGCCTTGTGCTTCGTGCTGTGCTTCATCAGTCTCTTTATGGCATTCCTTCAGTGTTATGTATAGCGAGTTTGCACACATTGTTGAAGATACACTTGGGACTCTATCATGAGGTCCCAATTGGATTGTGGTGTAGAATTCGAATTGATCAAATTCCGTTGCCTTCCCAAATTCGTTCGCCAACAAATCAGTCAACGAAACAAACGAATGTGTCCCATCTGGCGTATTTTTCGGAACTGGGTGGGGCAGATTTGGGAGAATAGCATTCTTCCCAGTCAAGAAGAATCGGTCGAAGTCTTCGGATGTTGTAGGCAATCGAATGTTTTGGAAAATGGACAGTTGTGGATGACCATTATTACCAGCAATCGTCAAGATCTCGCCAAGTTGTTTCTTCTGATGCTCTGATAATTGCACTAAAAGTGACGAAAGACGGAGACAGAAACGAGCTTCCTCATCACTAACCTGCGATGATTGGAGTCCAAACGCGTTTGCAGTTAGCCAGCGTATTCCCTGTCCCTTGCACCGTAATTCTTCAATCATGAATCGAGGAGTCATTGAATCTTTATCAAAACCAAGACCACGAAGTTCTTGAAGTGAAGGAATAACTTCCGGAACTGCCACCGTTGTTTCTTCTATAAAGACCGAGTCTCCTGAATCCACGTCTGGAACAAAGTGATCCTGTTCCTCTTGTACGTAGTCTTTCAAGGCACTGCATCTTGTCGAAGAAAGTCTTGTCTGGTGAAACGAAGTAGAGTAATGCCGTCGAACATATTTCCATTGTCTGATGTATCCTGTAGATTTCCCACAATGTCCTGAATCACCAATGCATAATTTACAACAGAAGAAGGTTTTTGACGCCATGGAACAGTTACTAATGGAATTAGAACATGTTCCTTCATACAAGAATTTTTCCATTTCTGGTGGGGAAGCTTTCGCCGGAATGCAAACCACGGACATATAGCATTCCGGACACTGAATCTCCAAGGTCGTGGGTGTACTTAGGGAATCCATAAGGATATCGTTGTCAATAAGTTTACAGGGATCGTCTATTTGCATCAACTATATGCACGAGGTGTCCATTCTCTCATTACCTCCATTTGTATTTCAGATAACCAAGAGAGAAAAAAGGACGATGAGGAGAGACAGTGGAAATGGGGGATGAATCCCCCAAAATTAGTCACAGTGAGACATTTCCTTTCTCTAATTTGTTATAGAGCGGTATTGCTTTGGCGTCCCGCGTTTGAAAGTCACTTAGATAAAATTTCAAAATAATGTCTAATCAACAATAATTTACAAAAATGTTTAGAGGAGCAGACCTAACCAAGACGTCGTAAAGATGAAATACATAAGAAAATGAGTACCGTACACCACCAGAACAACCGTTTGCTGTGCCTGTGTAACGTCTAACCTACACAATACAAGTGGAGATTTTCGTCCTCAACAAAAATCGTGCGTGTCGTGTGGGTGTATGTGATGCTCTGTGTGTGGCGGGTGTATATGTTGCGTCTCATCAACAGAGAGGAGAGAGCACCTTTTGCTATTCAATATAGACGGAGAGACAGAGAGGTCTACGATTGAAAGATGGTATGTAACGTCACAGTTAGCTGTGTTTGATAATCCTTTTCCGGCTAATCATTGCTTGTTGGCTTATTTCGATCGTTTTTAGTCCATGTTTCGAACCATTGATCGGAATTTGCCCATGCGCGTTCCGCCGATCGGGGTGAGCACCGCTCAATCACGGAACTCAAATGACCTGACATCCATCGCATCCCAATCACAGAACCTCAACGAAGCTACAAGAGCATCCATCGGAAGTATAAATTCCAGGAATGAAAATAGACGAGATAACACAACAATGCAACTGAATCAAACGGTATTGGACAATGATACACGGTCCATACCGATTCATCGGAACAATGATCCAACAACAGAATTAAATCGTGAGGAACCAAGAGTCTTACTGGAATATCCTCGTAATTTTTTTAATCCAACAAATGGTGCCGGCCCAACAACTGAGGAACAAGCTTGTCGCTTATGGATGTATCGGAAGGCCCGACGGACGGATGGTTTGGCGGACACAGACACTCTACCGGACGGTAAACTGATGCTACAAGAGATTCAAGAGATTCGAGATAGTCTTCGGGCCCACATCAAAAAAACATATGAAGACAGTATCCGTACCAGAGCCAAGGAGATGGATGTTCGAATGCCAGGGAAAGCTTCCTTTCCTCACACGATACAAGATTTCCGAAAAATTCTCAACGAGTTGACAAGCACACCGGACAATGAAAGAATGGTCTTCGAGTTAGTCCATCAATTTCATAAGGACAGACACTGGCTTGCAGCGGCAATTGATCAGTGGTTTGACAATGAAGGAATGGTACTTCTCCCCCAACAAAAACCAAAATTTGTGAATGGGAAGAGAACACGAACCTGTCCGACTGACAGAGGAGGGTTTTCAGCCGTAGCTCGTTCCGCGAAGTCCGCCGTGGTGGGTAGCTTGATGTCTCCGATGCTGTGCAATGCAGGTTGGAGTATTTCCTTAACAAAAGGTCAGGGCAAAAATCATAGCTATGAAAAGAAGGTTCGGTACAATCAGTCCACATTTTTCTATGTGGTTGTGTCAACGGAACAGGTACGTGTTCAAGCGGTCCTACGTTTGGTGTTGTCTAACAAAGATGCTCCTATAGTACTAACCTGATTTGGACAACTGTTTGAGAAATCTCAAGGAACAGAATCCGAATCCAAACGTCATTGAGGTAGACAGTACAACTCCTGACTTCGAGCGTGCAAGTCATATATTTTCACAAGCAATCGGTGTAAATATTGACGAAGAGTGTGTCAGAATGCTTTGGGCAACGTGTTTTGTGCCAAGACAGGCAATACCAAGGAACGGAAACATCACCGGACGAGAACTCGTTGTGCATACAAACCCTGCTGAGATCTCAGATTTGACGGACAATCTGCAAGGAACGTTAAGCAGAGCGCACAATGCAACTGTTTGCGTTGGTAACCAAACCAATTCAGAGAATGAGAGGCGACAACAGTTAGAGACTGTAAATCGCGTTGGCTACGAAACAAATCGTAACAACAACACTGAGCCAGGAAACGTGATTATCAATACGAGTAGAGGACAATCAACAAATGATGCCAATGAGCAACTTACAAACATACCAATTCCTTTGGGTGTGGCTGGATACGTAGACAATGAGCAGCACTGTGAAGAAAATGAAGATCATCAGTCAGTTCATTCCGAATCAACAGGAGATTTGTCGCCACCACTTTTTGAGGAATCTGGCAACGTGGGAAAGAGTAACACATTGTGGGATTCAGGAGAGAACACGGAAAGGGATGGGTCTAGTGAACAAAAGCAAACTGGTACTGAAAATACCACCGCGAACGGTGGAAAAAAGGACAAACCTACTCCAAATGTTGAGGAAGAAGTCAGTGTAAGAACCACGAACGGTGGAAAAAAGGACAAACCTACTCCAAATGTTGAGGAAGAAGTCAGTGAAGGAACCACAGTGGAATCAAACAACAATTGTCAACCACCAACTACAGAAGATGGACCAAGGGAGAACACGTCCCAAAATGATGAATTAGTAACTCAATTGGAGGAGAGCACAAATGTCGATCTATGTGAAAAGACGTGTGACGATCAACAGGGACAAACCACAAGTGCGAAAGAGACAGTCACGAAGAATGGTTCTAGTAATCAGCAGGACATGTCGAGTAGTAGCGTACATCATCCGTCGAGGGATGGTGCTGAAAAGGAAACAGTCGCGAAGGTACGTGAGTTGGGATGGTGGTTGTCACTGCAATTATATACTTTCGAAACTAACTTGTGCATGAATGAATGATCCTATATTTAGACAACAAGCCCTCCCAAAAGAAAAAGAAAGGTACGGATAATATTGTAATGTTTCAGACGACTCAAGAATCCGTTGTAGTGGTCATGAAAGTCTAACATGTTCTTGTCTGATTTCCTTTCTTGCAGGCAACCAACGCGAAACAAGGGGGGAGGAAATCGCCAAGGCGTAAAGGATCTAGTGAAGGTAGCAATATGTGTTCCGAAGAATTTGACCATGGTCTGTGTCATTTGATCAAAGAGGACACGACAACATATTTTAACGAGAAATATTATGCCAGAAATACAAAGTGGCCATCAGTATGTATCGAGTGCAAGGAGAGATTCGGTGGGAAAAAGAAGATCAACCAGAAGAACCCAATAATGGCATGCAAACATGCATTGCTTGCAAGTCATTCTTGCAAGCATGCATTTTGCAATGCGTGCTACATCGAGAAGATGAAGCAAAAACTGAAGGAAGAAACAGGACAGGTCGGGCAACGATCCATGAGGTCGTCACGTTCATCATCACGAAGAAATTCCTGATCCTTGTATCTATAATGGCCAAGGCATGAGGAGAGGTAAAATATCTTCATATATATATTAGTTGCATTATAGTATTTCAGAAACTCCATATTATTTTGTAAATAGATCAACATTCTCTCTCTCGTTGATCGCGTCGTCGTCTCACTCATCTTTCGTCGCGGCTTTTTCCGTCTCTCTCATCTCTCTCCCCTCAAACAAAAATTAACTGACTTATTGATATGGTGAACTGATTAGGAAAATTAAGTCGGTCATATGGGTCAATTAAAGATATAAGACAGTCTATAATGAAGGTGACTGAGTAAAAATAAAATGTAACGGAATAAATATTGATTTGACTGACTTATTAAGTCGGTCGGGGATTTCTCAATGATCGACTTATTTTTTCTAATAGACTTATAACTGACTAGGTGATTTTCTTATCGAATAAGAAAATTTGGCTGACTGACTAAGGATTTTGCATCAGAATGCGTCACGTGTGTTTTAAACAGTTACGATTGACTGTTTATGCTAGTCGGTTATTATTTGGATAACTTTTGAGTTGCAGTGCATAGCTTTTGTTTATAAGCCATTGTCTCATTTACGCAAGATGAGGAACAAACCTTGCAAACAAGCAACACCTCGAACATGGATCCATATCGAATGACAATGGGTGTACTAAAGAAGGCTACTTGGGCCACGGATTGGGTTCGTGTGACCTTGGAAAGACAAAGGCCTACAAGGTCACGGCAAAGGTCATGCCTGTACATTTGCGAATATCGTGTTCATCGGGACTAATACCACTGTAAATCAACCCATATCCCACCTGGTATTGTACAGATACCACCAATCCCACAGCAGCACACATGTGTGCACAACGACAGTATGAGAAAACACATGGAATCATGGATACAACACAAACATGACAACCACCTCTTGGCAAATGTCCCTAGTGTCTTGTGCGTGTGTGTGCACGTACCGTACTAAAGGTGGTCCAACTCGAAACAAAGGCATCAACACAAAGGCATCGGTAAAGTAATCCACGCCACCCAAACACTTGGGATGATGATGTCCCAATCCGTTCAAGACTGCGGCAAAGAGCAAGGTCGAGACCAAGAATCCGACGGCGGCACTCAAAAAACGGCAGCAAAACTGGACCGGAAAGACCAATGCAAATAATGAACCACCCAGGAATGCAAGGTAATACCCAACCACGAACAAGCACCCCCGCCATAATGCAAATCCGTCGGACTGTGCGACAGTCAAGATAAGGATGACTTTTTCTTGCGAATGGTATCGGGTCGTAAGTCTACTTTAATAGCTGAGGGTGGACGAGGAGGAGCTAGGGTGTGAGGAGTGGCAAGACTCCGAGAAGGGCAATAGCGACGAGGAGTGGACTGCCCCTGTGAGATCCGCATAAGCGGATCGAGGGGGCAGTCCACGACGAGAAGCTATTGCCCGACGAGGAGTTAAGCCACGAGGAGCGCCCTGCGACGAGGAGTCCCCCGGGGCTCTTAAGGTATGTTAGCTTCCTTTGTCACGAGGAGTCGTGCCAGCGCTCCTTAGGTAATTTTCGGTCTTCCTAAGTGATCGGTTCTCTGAATGGATACTTAGAAGTCGTGAGCTTAATTAGTTTTATACAATTAAGCGTGCCCTACTTTCGATAGGGCACTAGGTAATCTTAATTGTTTTTAAATAACCGCGTCACTTAAGTGACCTCATCCGATTCTATCGGATGATTCATTACGCTTTATGTCTCAGTATCATTTGTCTCACAATTATTGGATGCCAATCAAACTCCGAGGCGTGCTTGTTGCATAAATAGTGTGACAGAATACTTAGATCTTCCATCCCCCACTCCTCTCGCGACCCGACCACGAGCGACACAAGACAACACAGAACACAGCAGCATGCACCAACACAATGGGAACTCCTACACAACACTAGAATAAAAAATCGAAGTACAGTAATTTTTGGGGCTTAGGTAGTGGGAGTGTGGGGAGTGACTTACTCCTCAGTGAGTGCTCAGTGAGTGGGGAAGGGTAGGACGACGAGTGATAAAGGTAGACGAGTACGCCGCCATTGCAAGGACGACAATGATCGACCAAACCCACACCATCCCAATCCACACGAGGAATTCCGACATCGTGTGTCGGGTCTGTGTTCGAATTCGATGCCAGCAATCTCAATCTTTTGAATGGCGGTGTTCCGGTTCCGGTTCCGTTCCCTGATGGTACAAATTTCTTATACATCGCCGCGAACGTACAACCAAGTCCTGAAGAACCGCGGCCCAAATTCTTTCTCGTCTTTATTGGGATTGCGATTTTGTTGCTGCTTGTTGGATTGGTGGTCGGAAAATTGGACCTTCGGCGTACCTTGACGGCTGTTCCAGAAGAAACGAACCACAACAACAAGTGCTTTCTCCTCACGTCTCAGCAAGGAGGCCAATCACACGTGCCAAACAGGGGCGCTTCTTTGACACAAGCGGATCAAACCTTGGAAGACCTTGTTGCTCGTATGGAGACTGGCCAAACGTTCTCGACCGATATACTCCGGTCTCTCTACACGTCATTGTTGTCCGGCCTTATGGATGATTCAGCAAGTCAAGACGGACTGGATATGGATTCAATGGTCCAAGATGCGATTGAATTTATTGATACCAACAAGGATGGTTCCATTGATACTTGGGAAATGGAGCATATCCAGCTCCCGGCCGGAAAATCAGGAAAGTTTTTGTTCGACGATATAGTGGCCTGCACCGGTGTTGCAACTGGCGCCGAGGGCAGTGAAGCCGCTCTGGATGATCTCTGTATCACGGCGGACAATGTGGTGGATTTTGTCAACTTGTTTTTTGGTGGTTCTTCGGTAGTCAGTCCCGAATTGGCCCAACACATTCAAGAGGAGAGTGGAGCCGATGCTTGTTTTACACGGACGGAATTTGGGAACTTGTTTCAGTCATCCTTGTCTGCCAACAACAACCAGACCTCCTTATTGTCGGGTGCGAGTGTGACACTGTCCATGAATCCGTACTCACTGGTGTTTGGGATTCGAATGGCCATGATGGTGTTTGGTCTCTCCTAAGTGCTAGGTCAGCCACAGTCGAAGGATCTACTATGTTGAATCTAATTCAGAAGTAACCATGTTTTTGTTTGTCTTCATGTTCCTGCCGTACAAGTATTTTGAAAAAGTTGAGTATAGGTTTCCTTGTTGATGGATAAGAGGGTAATACCTTACATTCCAGCAATGTCCAAGAGGTACGTCCTCGGCCTCATCCATGTTGACCATGAATGCCTTCAAACACAAATAGTCACTATCATTGGCAAAAATCACAACATGATATTCATCGCTTTGAATGCCGGCACTACCATTGTCGTAGACAGGGAGATGAAGGACTCGCCTCTACTAGGTAGAGAGGTATTAGTGGTAGAGGATGAGCCCACATGAACTAGAGATTATGTGATGTTTGCAAAATTTCCCTGCTTTGAATGCGACATCATTCCTCTAGTTCATAGCAAGGGAACCATGAATGGTTGGACTGGTTCCAAACTACTAAGCTCGCCAGAACTTATCTATCCCGCAAACATCCAAACGAGGGCGAAATCCTACGATTACTATTGATGAGGAAAGGGTAGCTCGAGAAGCACCTTGTATTCGCTCGTGTCCCCATGACGATTCCACTTCCACCGAATACGAGTGGAGTGAAGTCGCTACCAGTGGTCGCTAGACGATAGCGAATGGTAGCGATGTTTTTGCCCCGCACTTTTCTGTTCCCCAACCAAAACCACAAGAGGAAGAGATATCTACGCATTATCGCCGCCAAATTATGGGGGAATGAGAGAGAGAACATGGTCAGCATGATGGCGGCCAATGATTGATTTTGGATTGTTTTGCCATGGGCGAACCATGAAGAAACAACCACAAGGTCCTGCTGAGGAGGGTCGTTGACCATACGAACCGACCTCATATACTCCTCATCATTTTGGATCATTGTTGCTAAAAGAAAAAGAAGGAGAATGATCGAGGCTCGTCTTGTCCTTTTTGCCATGCCACCACATCTTGTTGTGATGCGGGTTCTTGTTCCACCACCACCTCTTAGGGTGACGCTGCAGCTGCTGGTTCGGCTCGGTTTGGTTCACCACCATTCTTCGATTACGGGACGAGTAGTACTCTGGAAAGGACCAGGCCAGGTCTGTGGAGTCCTTTCCTTGTGGTTTTTTTGGCAACTTGTGGAGGATTCGCATCGAGGCTTTTTTGTTTTGGGCCGTGGTACCTGTTTGTTGCAAGCGATCCAACACAATGTTGCGCAGATTGATGGGCAAGGCTCGATCCAAGGCTTGCACGTGCAATTGTTCGACACCAAAGGTTTGAAACAACCAGGACCAACCCAAGGGAGGATCATGGTTTGTACGAGTGTCTGTTTTGTGATTGTAGTACTTATTTGAATGGCGATTGCCTCGTCGTTTCCCACCCATGGCAGTAATACTCCTCACCCACGACGACGACGCCAGTGTCACGGCCCGCACGACAGCCACCTGTGTCGCCGCACCAGTCGGTGCTTGCAGGCGAGACCAACATTGAAACTGCACAAATTCACAGGGTGGTAATTGTCGCACCACTTGCGAGCGAGAAAGAAGAGTCGTTTTTGTACTCACATGGCTGCTATGGCTGATAGGAGGATTCTCGGACGAAAAGGACCAGGACAATGATCCTGTTTCGGCATCCGTTTTGTCTCCCCGCCCACGATCTGTACTGCTCCTGCTTGTCCTGCGGCTGCTGCTTGTCGGCAAATGATGCGGCCAGGTTCCGACACCATAACCAATGGTAAAGGCAGCCGTCGGACACGAGGTCAAATACGAGGCTGTGGAAGAAACAATCCTGGAGTCAACGGAATGGGGCTTGTCGTCGTCCTCCTCTAAATCACGTTCTGGATGTGCACGTGTTGGAGGTCGTTTCTCGGCATAATTCCAAACATGAAAGCGACTAGCAGTACTCGAGGAACGATTCTCTGGAATGTCCTGTTGGTTCTTCTTTTTCTTCTTGCTGGTGTGCTGTTGTCGCTGGTGATGGTGGTTGTTTGGATGCAACCCTCCGTGCTTGTTTCCGTGATTGTCGCATTCGTAGATTGGGCACAGCCTCGGGCACGACCATTTTTCGTCCAGTCGTGGTTGTTGTGGCCGCTCGTCAATAATGACGCTGTGTGACTCAACGTTTGTCGCATGGCGGAAGGAGAAGAACGACCACGCGATCTTCGACTGCCACCACAGCTCCACGGTATCCACTCGAAGCAGCAGCAGCACCGCCACCATTGTCGCCGACAACAGAAGCTGTGTCGTCGTCTTCTGACAGATACTTCCTTGATGCTTGAAAACCACCCGTCTGATTGCCGTGTTTCAATTTCCGGGTCGTCCATCATTCCTTGACCCGAATTGAATCTTTCTCCGTCGTTCCTCCGTTGTGATCTTTATCTTTCCATCGTTATCTGTCTCCATTGTTGATATTCTTGTCACGACTTTCCCTCATCACTCATCAAACTGGAAGACATTGCAAATGTAGTTGTAGCTCGATCAAACTATCCAACTCATCGCCGCCCTTTTCAACCTTCACGGTACACTCCATTCTGAGGCATGCTTGATGGTCGGAGGAGTGCTAGCACCTTTCGTTGGAGGTGCACTGCGGCTTTACTGTTCATGGTGATGGTGGTGCTATTATGCAGTGGTGCGATCGTGAGCCGGGAGCTCGTAACGTCATTCAACGTCAAATTACAGGCTTCGACAGAAAAATGGCTTGTAGAGGTCATAGATTGATGGTTGGGAGTCTTACATTATTAGTAACGATACGTCAAGGGTGAGTCGCCACTCACATTTTACGCGGTTGGAGGTGCACCTCCAAATCATACCATGACTGACCATTAAAATAATCATTGCTATATCATTGCCATATATATTTAACCGATTCATCAACCGCCATGTTTGCTCAATTGTACTTTTTACTCTACTGTCCGTCCGTTTTCGGAACAGCTGGTCTTTCTGGAAATTCCCACCCCAGACCCCAAGCCTTCCGGCCCACCCGTCCCGTTCATACTGAACTCAGACGAATAGGATGGCAAGGTCTTTTACAAGCTGGTAGGTCGCTTTTGTACATGCTACGTGGATCTATGTGGATAGATTTTGAGCTAATAAGAATACAATGTCCATAGATGGATCTATTGTATCCAATTCTGGAGATGGATAGATCTCAGTTTCTCGGCCTAGAGAGAATCCTATAATGAGACGCAGAGGTCGCTCGCTGTTGCCACCAGGCAAAGACCATCATGGGGAACAGTCGAGACCCCCCAAAAAACGAGGCAGTCGTCGAATTCCAATCGGTATTGATAAATACCTATGAGTTCACTAGAGACTTTGGCGTGTGTACCGAGGCAAGGGGAATGGACGCGTACAATGTCAAAACTGTAGAATGTGCTCGGAGCTTAAACTATGTATACTGAATGGATTCGAGACTATCTATTATAGCGACAAAAGGATGCCAAAAAGAAACTGACACTATATGGCACAGATTGAACAACATATTTGTGGACCAAAGCTTTGATATCCTCCTCTGCTTTTTCATGCCGCTTCCCATTCAACGTTGCAACAAGTCAGAACAAGAAAAAGATTATTATTCCGGCCTGTCATCACAAAACCGTTATCACAAGGGGTCCGAAGAAAGGCATGAGGATGAGCGTTTTGTACTACTGCCAAAAGATGGCCCAGGTGAGGTTTCAGCTTTGCCAATATCCAACAAATGTGCAAAGAGCCAACTCTTCATGTCCACAAGTGACAGTGTTTCATACGACAATTCCATTGGACTATTACGGATAATCACAGCAAGACCATTCGACAAAGATATCATGCCACAACCATTCCTCACCTTACTAATTGTCAAGTCCGGAAGCTTCCAAACCACGTTTCTTACAGTATCCAAAACCTCCACAGAATGAACGTCTTCATACCTGTCGGTGAATCCTCCTGCAACAACCAGACAGGAACCCACTTGGACTGCAGAAAATCCAGCTCTCGGCAAGTTCAAAATAAGTTTCGTATGGATGGTCCAAGACTTTGTGGACAATGCGACAGTGGATGTGACAGGATCCAACCAGTCACCAAATTCCAGGTATTCGACCGATTTCCGGCAATCACCGTAAGTGATAATTCCATCCCATCCACCAACAGCATAGATGCGTGAACCTACCACAGCCAGGGCAAAATCTCTTCGACATTCTTGCAACAATGGCCCCGATACGACCGAACACGGGTTTCCAGATGCCGTATCCAGGATATCAACGGATGATAAGCATATATGGGGACTTGAATTGCATCCACCCGTCACCACAATAAATCTGTCAGAAACAGTTATAGCGGCGCAGTTTGATCGTTCACTTGTTAAACGACACTTCAACATCTTCCATCCTTTGGAGCTGCTCTTGGAAGATGATGATGAATGAAGTAAATCGCTGACAGGGATACGTTCAATTGTATCCAAAACAGATTGGCCATTGTATCCGCCAATGGCGTAAACAGCGCCATTGCATACCACAGAAGCAAGACTTCCTCGTTTTTCTTGAAGAGGCGGTCCATTTTGCCACTTTTTTTTGCAAAAATCCAAGAGACTAACCCAATTTGTTGTGCCATCAGAAGGACGTCCCGTCCATCCCCCCAACAAAACCACCAACTTGTCGTGGGTCGTGTCTGGATGATGAACGACAAGCAACCCGTGGTCGCTCACATGTCGTTCCAAGAGTGGAGGCCAATTATCACTTGATGGCCTCCACTGTGGTTCTGTTTTGTCCTTGCTGTCGGCATAGACCAAGCCTGACAACAACGCTTGTTCCTGGATCTCCATCCTTGTGGGCATTGTTTTTTTGTGGAACAGGTCAATAAAAGGTCCTTCCTCTACGAGGAGCGCTTTCTTTTTGTGGCATCCAGGAGCGTTGTGATGGATGCAGTCAAGTCTAGTTCGAACAAACAAGATGTGTTATGGATGTGTTTCGACTCACAGTTTCGTTCTCGTTCCGTGATGGTGTTTGTTGTTGATTCGTGTTCGTTCTTCATGGAACACAATTCGACCACTCCAAATCCATCATTGGGAGAGTCAGAGAAAGAAGCAAAGCGGTTCCGACGGTTAAGAAGGCACACCTCGACGGATCACACGAGGTGTTGATCCGCTGTTGATCGAAGGCAGGCGTGAGATTGAGATGTGCTCGTTGATCTGACAGGCCCAAATGATACTCTGTTGGAAAACGGCCCGTTCCAGAGGGCCCGTGCTGTCTCGATCCACGAAGCAGAACCACCCGGTCCATCCAACCCTACATCCTAGATTAGGAGTTTCACACGCTCATGGATAAAGGTGCCCTCATCCGCACACGAGGACGACGGACTTGGAAGTAGGATGATCAAGCGACTTGAGTCGAAAACACATTTTGCTTGAGCGGGCAGTCTACTAGATTTTCTCGTTTTGCATTCTCCAACACCAAGTCCCCAGATCTACTCTGGTTCTTCTGGTTCGGCCGAACATAGACAGTTATCATGATTCATGAGATTGCGCGCCATCGCCAAGGCGCCGCTATCGGTGTGGGTATGGCTTTTGTAGATGCTATGCATGTATAGAGGGACTAAGAAAACTGTGCATATATGGTGATAGATCTCAGTTTTTCGGCCTAGAAAGAAGAAATGATGCTCTATCGGGGAAGAATCCTATACTGAGACACAGTTCGCTCTCTGGTGCCACTGCAAGAAGACGATATATTGTACATGATGGGAAGCAATCGAACAAACAAACCGCGACAGTTCTAGACGTCCCATCGGAATCCTATTGAGTAGCAGGAGTAAACTGACACAGTTCGCTCTCTGGTGCCACTACAAGAAGACCATATTCATGATGGGACACAATCGAACGAACAAAACGAGACAGTTCTCAAAGTCCCATCGGTATCTATTAGTAGCAGGAGTACCCTCTTCAGCTCACCACAGACTTGTTCGTGTCGGCAAGGGATGGATGAGAACATCTGCATGGAATCGAAACTATATTAGCAACAAAAGGATGTGAAAAAAAAACTGTATGATGACAATAAATTCCTAGTTACCACGGCCCGTCATCACAGAACGTCCTTCAAACAGGGTCCAAAGAAAAGCACGTGGATGAGTGTGTTGTATTGCTTCCAAAACATTAGCCGGCTCAGATTGGAACTCTGCCGATCTCCAACAAACGTGCAAAGAGCCAACTCTTCTGGTCCACAAGTGACAGTGTTTCAAACGAGAATTCCATTTCATCATTACCCTCTTTCAAACAGGGTCCAATGACAAGCTTCATGGTAAGCGTGATGTACTGCTTCAACACGATTGCCCAGCTGACACTGGAACTTTGCCCATCTCCAACAAACGTGCAAAGAGCCAACTCTTCATGTCCACAAGTGACAGTGTTTCACACGACAATTCCATTTCATCATTACGAGAAATCACAGCAAGACCATTCGACAAAGATATCATGCCACAACCATTCCTCACCTTACTAATTGTCAAGTCCGGAAGCTTCCAAACCACGTTTCTTACAGTATCCAAAACCTCCACAGAATGAACGTCTTCATACCTGTCGGTGAATCCTCCTGCAACAACCAGACAGGAACCCACTTGGACTGCAGAAAATCCAGCTCTCGGCAAGTTCAAAATAAGTTTCGTATGGATGGTCCAAGACTTTGTGGACAATGCGACAGTGGATGTGACAGGATCCAACCAGTCACCAAATTCCAGGTATTCGACCGATTTCCGGCAATCACCGTAAGTGATAATTCCATCCCATCCACCAACAGCATAGATGCGTGAAGCAACCACAGCCATTGCTAATCCTCTTCGAGCTTCTTTCAATGATGGTCCCGATATGAACGAATACGGGTTCCCAGATGCCGTGTCCAATATCTCAACCGATGATAAGACATTGTCGAAAATAGAAACGTATCCCCCCGCCACCACAATAAATCTGTCAGAAACAGTTATAGCGGCGCAGGTAAATCGTTCACTTGTTAAACGACATTTCAACATCTTCCATCCCTTGGAGCTGTTCTTGGAAGATGATGACAATGATGAATGAAGTAAATCGTCGACATGGATACGTTCAATAGTATCCAAAGCATTGTGGCCGTTGTATCCGCCAATAGCGTAAACAGCGCCATTGCATACCACAGAAGCAAGGTCTACTCGTTTTTCTTGTAAAGGCGTCGCGTTTTGCCACCTGTTTTCGCCAACCTTCAAGAGTCTAACCAAATTTGTTACAGAAGAGCCCGGACATCCTCCCAACAGAACCACCATCTTGTCGTGTATCATGTTTGGATGAGGAACAACAAGCAACCCGTGGCCCCACACATGCCGTCCGAAGAGTGGTGACCAGTTTTCATCAGATGGCCTCCAATGTGGTTCTATTTTGTCCTTGCTATCAGCAAAGACCAACCCTGACAACAACGCTTGTTCCTGGATCTTCATCCCTGTAGGCAAGTGGAACAGGTCAAAAGGGTTCTACAAAGCGATGTAGCACTGCTTTCTTGATTGAGGTATCCAGGAACAGTTTGGTGGGTGCAGTCAAGTCCAACCAGTGTTCATTCCAACGAACCACATGTGTGGTGTGATGAATGTGTTTCGACCCACCCATGGTCGTGTTTCGTTCTCGTTCCTTAGCTGTTGTTCCGATGACTGATTCTTGCTCGTTCTTCACCAAACACGATTTGATTGGTCCAAATCCATCACGCAGACTATAGTTGTCGTGTGAAAGGATTCGAGGTATGAAACGGAGCGGTTTCGTGGGTTGAGAAGAGATACCTCCACAAACTGGCAGCGAATACAAGAGGTGCTGATTCGTATCTGTTCCAAGGCAGGGCGGGTAACGTGGAGGAACACTTGTTTCCACGATCCATGCTGCCGCCGGCCGCATTTCCTCACCGAAAGTGGCATTTCTCTCTCGAGCGACCATGGCCTATGTACGGTTCCCATGCACCTTTGATCCGAGGGATGAATCGTACATCTACAGCATGAAAGAAGCATACAATCCTTCCACAACCGTAGATACGCCGCCGTCAAAACACACAACTCCACAGCGACAAACAAGCATCTACATGAATGAACAGATTGCTTGCCTTTTGTGCGGATTGATTCAACGTGGAAACAGAGGGCATCATTCCCAGGGACGACATCCGCGCATGAATACCTGATGCGTTGCTTCGTGGTACGATTCTGAGTTGAAAATCCATCCTATACATCATTACGGATTTCCAATGTTCGGTCCAGGTACTCGACCACCTCCGAAATCCACCATGGTGGCCTCCTCAAAGCCGTCAAAAACATCTTCTGTTGCCGCTGATCCTTCGGCGCAACCAATCATCACTCCGGCAAGGACCACTTCACCACCAGCTGCATCACAACCGTCATCTTTACCACCACTCTTGCCCGAAGACAAGAAGCGATTCTTTTTGCGAGCACGACGGCGACGATCGGAACCCATGCCCTTGCCTCCGTTTCCATCACCACAATCATCCTTGCTTTCTCCTCCTCCTTTCTTGCCACTACTCTCTTCAGGAAGGGGATTAGGGTCCATCGTTCCAGAAGTAGACAGGACGACCGTGGGTGTCGTTTCAACAAGTACTGCCAGAACAAGCATGGTTTGCATCGAGGCCCAATAAAGTTTCATGATGATATCTTGTTTGTTTCACTCTTTTCGGGCAATCCATCCATCAGAACTAGTAGTGACTGTCCCTGTCTCTCTCCATGAAGGGACCTTTCTGTGGTCCGGTGTGGTGGCAGTCATTCATCGTTTGAATGCCAGTACTGTTTGTCTTGTAGATATGATATCATACTACCGGATCGATCGCTCCGTTTCTGGTATGGAAAAGAGTCTCCGGAACACAAATAGCATCGCATCGTTCCGGTCACTCATGTTTCATGTTTCTGGATCTCACCAAACTCTCTCTCGACGAGAAAAAATCTGCATACTCCGCGCTCTCTCTCTTCTTCTCGTGGTTCTTCTTATTGTCTTCCTCACAACGAATTCGACATGACCGACAAGACAGAGGTGATTGACAAAAAATGAGGACAACGGACAACACCACAACTCGCCAAAAGCAAATGTGGGAGACGAGCCAAAACCACACACGTCAGTGATGGGAGCGGTATATGAGACGCTCATAGGTCGCCTCTGTTGAGGCATGAAAAGCTATGTGGCATGAAAGCTCCACCCAATGAGTAGCGATAGCAATAGAAGACTCGAAGAATCTACCTAGTATCTCTCTGAATCCTTTTACAAAAAGGCACACCACGGATAGGATATTATGTTATATCATATCATTCCATACGACACACTCCACCAAAAGCCGAGGAACCCTCCATGATGGATGGATTTTTGTCAGCTCTGTTTGGCTGGTAAATGGGACGACAGGTATTCCTGTCTCAACATTTGAGAAAAATACCATCTCTAGAATACCGTAGTTGTTGTGGAACTATACAGAACCCGTCCTCTCGTTCGGTTCTGTTGTGTACGATCGAATATTCTATACTAGACAGGTGCTCGTCTGGATATATTCCTAGACACCATGTTCGACACCACCGTCCTCAAACTCTGCCTCAGCACATCCAATCGGACCGCCAGTATCTCCAGCCGCGAGAGCTCCACCATCACTACTATAACTTTCACGCTTGCCTGACGACAAGAAACGACGATTCTTGCGGGCACCACGATTACGACGGTGACCACCAGAATCCATGCCCTTGCCGCCCTTGCCACCACCATCTTCAGCATCACCACAACCGCCCTTGCCTCCCTTCTTGCCACCCTCTCCCGGAATGGGATCAACAGCTGTCAGATCTCCTTCTTCCATTCCAAGGTTTCTGGTCGCTGCATGATTGCTGACGTCCTGGGGGTTGGCCTGCTCGTCCTTGTTGTACTGTTGCTGTACCTGGGTTTCTGCAGTGGTGTCCCAAGTTGTAGACAGGACAGACGTGGGTGTCATACCAACAAGTAGGAGAACAGAGTGCATCGAGACCCCATGGAGCTTCATGATTGATGATATCTTGCTTTTGTTTTCGGTTTTCCGGCGATCCAAAACGATTGATCAACCTTGTTTTGTGGCCTTGCAATCTCGGATGACTTTGAAATTGTGTCTCTTGCAACATGTCTTGCGCTGGTTGCATATCATTCTTTCATATGTTTTCCATTCCCAGTTTTCATGATTACAGAGTCCCCCGGCTCAAAATTGTCGTGCTCTTTCACCCTCTCACTGCTGCAATACCGCAATAAATTTTTGGTGAGGTCGTCGTGGTGGTTGCTGCTTCTCACTGTGTCGCATAAAAGGTTTTTGCGGACTCTGCTATGGTGGGAGTTTTTCGGTGGTTGCGGCCAGAATGTCTGTTGTCCCGCGTCGTTTTCCCGCTGTTCGTTGTCAAGAAGTATTTGCCCACAAAGTGTGGACCCCTTTGACGACAAAGTGCTGCGTCCCCGTCATTGCGTATAGGCCAATACAAAGAATGATGGTTTCGCTCTGTTCAGCCATCACTCCGTTTTGGTACCATGTGCTTTGCCCTTCGCACAACTGCTCCGTTTTTGGTGAAGAGTCTCCGAAAAATGTGGCGATGGCATCGGTCTGAGAAAGATTTCATCTCGCCGGACTCTCTCTTAAAGCCGAGTGCCGGTGCGACATCATTGGTCGCCTTTATGAGAATTCACGGATAGTGAGTCCCGTATCAGGACGAGATCTTGAGGCTGTATACTCTCCAGAGTGGGGGTAAGAAGATGGTCTTCTTATCTTCTGTGGTCCATTCAATACATCAGACGAGGGTGACTCCAATGCGACTAACATTTCAAAAAGCTTGGGAGTAATGTTAGGTCCCGTTCCCGACAGCCAAAGCACAATCACCACACACAACGCTCACAGTTTTCACAATCACCAACATTACACCATGACAGATCCAAACATCAGTTCCCAGACCATTGAACTGAAGAACGGTAAGTGAAACCTTAGCCCAATGCTGTACAATCTCTTTAGCCGAGTTTCTCACCTATCGCTCTCTCATGTTTACATTTACGCAGGTGAAATTGAGCCAATGCATTTGACTGTATTGAACACCCAAGCATGCAGCGGCGTGCGCTGCTTCCTTGGATGAGATTCCAGCTTCCTTCATGGTGCTTGAATGCTCACAACAAAGAATGGTTGTTCCAAATGGTAAGAAATCCCCTGTTGGAGAAACCGTTCTTTGTTGTGCGCATAAAAGCGCCACGAAAGAAGAAGAGGTTGCAAGTTCAACCACGGAAGCAGTACAAGGCATTGAAGGTGTCATTCAAAAAGTTGCAAGCACCCATAAAGAAGCAGCGGAATCTCGATCCCGCGCATTCGGATCGTGATTGTCAGGATCGTGTTTCCCCTGCCTCTTTATGTCTGCTTGAAACTTTGATCCCACGCAATCGCATGGACCACAACATTCGTATACCAGCATCAAGAACCTTGTTCAATGGACGGCCGTTCCTATTGCAATGATCGCAATGTCAAAGTATGTTTTTGAGGAAAAAGACGATAGGAAAAGACACGTTCCTGTCGCTAGATTTCTTCTCTTGTTTCTCGAGCATCGTCGCACTCTTTTGTAAGTACAGTTCCACCCTTTTGGGTCCCGCCCAAGTTGGGGCATGTGTGGATCGTTCCCTACTCACGCTGTTTCCTCAAAGGGAGAGAAGAGACAAGATCTCTTGTTGTCATGACGGAAATCGCAACGGCGGGACTCGTCGAGCTACCTCGCGAAGAATAGGTCCTTGAACAGTCCATGATTCATTATCGCGATTGGCCAGTGCTTTATGCATTGTGTACGTGGGTGGATCTGACGGTTGGTGACAACAAGAGTCACTCGTTGAATCTCAAACAGTAACTGTCTTCAACATCATAACGCGAAAAGGAGGTCTATGTATTAATGGTCATGAGCACAGAGGAACAGGGACAGACAACTACGCCAAAGTCATTGTAGCTTCCTCTACTACTCCGTGTAGGAGAAGGAGTGGATAACACATTTTTTGGATCGGCCTAGAAAAAGAACGGGCGTTCCTTCAGAAATGACGCGATTGTAAACGCATTGGTTTTGCCAAGACATACTCGTACTTCAAAGACTTTTTACAAGCTTCCATAGAAGAATGGATTGTTCCATATGTACCGCTATAAAGCCCTATTAAATTTGACTTTTGGCTATTCATAGAGGAGTCTTATTTTGGCCTTTTTAAAGAGCACGTTCGAAGCCTGCTTCAACTTCCGCCATCAACTTCCCCGACTGGGTCGGCACATGTAATCACGTCCACCACCAACCCAGCAGAGACGCCATCCCCTTCAGCGATCGCTTCATAACCATCACCGTCACGCTTGCCCGAAGACAAGGAACGACGATTCATGCGGGCACGACGATTACGACGAAGAGAATCCATGCCCTTGCCACCCTTTCCACCACCATCCGCAGCATCGCCGCAGTCACCTTTGCCTCCTTTCTTGCCACCGTCCTCAGGAATGGGATCACCGAGACCTTCCATCAATCCACGAGCATCGCCTTCAGTTGCCATGAACGCACTGTTCTTGTTGTTGTCTGTCCCAAGAGCAGCAGCACGACTGGCGTCCTGGGGGTTGCCCTCGTCCTCAGCAGACAGGACGGATGTGGGTGTCATACCAACAAAGACAAGAATGGCTTGCATCGAGATCCAGAGGAACTTCATGTTGACTTCTTTCTTTTTTCAATCAATCAAGCTTTGTTTGTGGAGTTGCAAACTCGGTTGGATATGAATTGTGTCCTCTCTTGAAACAAGTGTTTTGCTGACAATCCTTCTCTCTTTTACAATTCCCAGTGTTCATTACGGAGTTCCCGGCACAAAATTGTCGTGCTCTCTCAACTGTGTCTGTTTTATTCACTGCTGCTGCTATGCCGCCCATAGTCGGCAGATCATTCTCCACGGGCCGAATTTGTGTCGTTCCTCCCATTGATGAAAATGTTGTTTGCTGCCAAGGTCTTCTCATCTAGTTTGCCTTCCGTTGCCTCTTGTCAGAAATGAATTTGTCGAGATGGAACGCAGTTCTCGGAGTGCTGCATCCCGGTCATTGCGTATTGTAGAGGCTATACACACAGGATGATGGTTTCGTTCCTTGGATAGATGGCTCCTTTTTCTGGGTCCGGTGTGGCCGCCACCCTTTGGTTTTCTACGAGCCACAGACAGTGTTTGCGTTCTAGCATATACCAGGTAGTCTGAAACGTGTGGTCGTGCTGAATGAGAGAGACGAGAGGTCGCTCCGTTTGCCCTGCATCGGAAAAATGTGTGGCAATTTTTGATCCGAAAGCGTCTTTTCATCTCGCCGGACTCTCACGGAAGCAGTGCCAGCGCGAAAACGAGTTTCGAACATATAGAGTCCCGACTCACGCGATCTTTTGCTTGCTTTGTCAACGCGGCAATCGCCATGACCATGACCGGCCCATGGAGAAGTGGAAACAAGAAGACATGATCCTTGAACAGTCCAACTGAAAGGCCACACCATGATTCATGATCTCGACAGTCAATGCTTCATGTGATGCGTAGGTGGGTTAATGAACGAAATAACATCTTTCTTTACTCACGAGCCACTTCTAATAGATCCCCACGGGCAACATTTTATCGATCATTGCCTTTCGGCAAGAAAACGACAAGTTATGCCATCAAATATGATGATTGGCGGAGCCTCAAAAAAATTCGTGGCTGTCGCTGACAGGAACAGCTAGGTGCTCCTACTTTCATTACTAGGAGTAGACAACATAGTTGAGGAAACCTAAGTAGTTAGACCAGAAAGTGAGCACAAAGCGATGAGGAATGAGACTTGAGATTCTTCGGAAATGAAACACCTTATAACGATACTCTTTCTGACGCCGAAACCATATCCTAGACCTCTTCTCGATTTTTGCATGCGAACTACCTACCGATAGGTAGGTAGTGTCATTTCGAACCCGACATAAATCGAGTACGGTGGTGTGTTCTAGTGCGTGCATGGATCATCCACCTTGTCAATATCTAGTACTTGATCAAAGATGGGACTCCATATCATATCCTCTATTCTTTTCCTTTTTATAGAAGAGACATACAGCAAACCACTGTCGTAAATACTATTGAAAGGTAGTGGATCGGTCGGACAAGGAAGATCCTTTTGATTGGCCACTAATTCTATTTTGTTTTCAGTCCTCTAAGTCACTTGGAGGTGGTAATTCAATGTTCGAGACACGGAGTTACACTGGGGGGTCACCTTCGACGGGGTCACCTCCGACAGGGTCACCTCCGACGGGGTCACCTCCGACAGGGTCACCTTCGACGGGGTCCCCACCGATACATCCATCGCCGTCTCCACCATCACCACCTTTGCCCGACAAGAACCTGCGCCCACGACGACGACGGCCTGAACCCTTGCCTTTGCCCTTTCCTCCGCCAGCACAATCGTCACCCTTACCACCTCATTTACCGCCCCTGCCACTCACGAGTTCACAATCAGGATCCCCCTCAGCTTCACCGTCAGGTTCCCAAAGGTTCCTATGGATCTCGGCATCCTTGAGATGATTGACGCTCTTGGTGTTCCAAGTAGCTTGCGGGATGTCCACACGAGGAACATCCATGTCATGATCATCCAACACAGCACTATGGCCATGGGCTTGCTTGGTGGTGTCCAACGCCATCACGACGGTGCTTGCTGCGATACCAACCACAAGAACAAGGACTTGAAGAAACATGGAGGCCCAATGGAGGTTCATGGTGTCTTTGGTCTCTGCTTCTTTCTTGGAACGCAAAACAACGGCAAATCAACCTCGGTTGTTGTCTCTTGCAAACTCTGGTCGATCCAGAATTGTGAGCGTCTCGTGTCATGAAATTGGAGCTCCATAGAGCCGCACATTTTGGTTTCGTTTGCCTGTTTGCTATTGCGGTATCATCCACATCAAGTCTCCGGCTCAAAATTGTCGACGGTGCGCCGTTGGTTGGTTGGTTGGTTGGTTGGTTGGTTGGTTGGTTGGTTGGTTGGTTCAGTCTCCTGTGTTGTTGCGATTGGCCATTTTCAAACCCAGTATGTTTTTTGTCATTTCCAAAAATTGGTGGCTGTGAACATTGTTTTGGCTGTCGGGGTGGTTGGTTGTGCTTACACTTGGCACGTTTTTCGGTTCCAAGTGCAGATGCAGCTGAACCCATGCTTTCACCGGTGCTATCGCTCCTGAACCATGGATCGCTCCATATTGCACGTCGGACAATCGCTCCGTTTTGGTCCATCAGGTCCAGCCTGTCACAACGACCGGACGCAAGACACGGATTGCTTCATATTACAACATAGATCCATTCCTTGCATGGTTGACCGCGTCGCTCCGTTTGAGGCTTGGACGAGAGTTCAGTCCTGGTGTCCGCTCGTCGTTCAATGACACCATTTGCACCTCCATAAACTGCGAGTCAATCTCTTGCGGATTTGGTATACATGCCGAAGACGGAATTTGGGTTGTCGCATAAGGAAGGATCGCTCCGTTTTGGCCATACCCGAGACCCGAGACAAACAGAATGTGGCGACACCATCTGGTTCAGAAGAACGTTAGCTCGGCCGACTCTCAGAAACACAGAGCATGCGCGCATGGTCGCGGATATTGAGTCCCGCAAGACTCCACTAAGGCACCATGGCCTCTACGCAAGAAAAGTGCTTGATACGGCGTACCGGCCATGTTGAACTCCTTCTCCCGAGATTGAACTCCTTCTCGTCAAGGAAATTGCTACATGTACATGGTCGTGGCGCGCTCCTGTTCGAGTTGTTGATAATACCGTCTCATGGCTGGAATGCCTCGTTCACAGGTCTCCATGGGTGGATGGACGACGGGATTGGACTGGACCACCAGCGACTTGAGGTCCATAAAACAAATACGACGAGGAATTGTCGACAAGAAATTGTTGCGGACGTTGAGAACTTTGAGTGAGGGGAGTCGATCCAAATCCTCGGGTAAGAAGGAAATATCATTGTTCTCTAGATTGAGAAGTTCCAATCGAGAGAAAAGTTTCGGGACAGTCTCTGCTTCGGTATCAATCAGTAGTGGAGGAAGGGAAATCTCAACCACTTTGTTACAAACCATATCCAGTTCCAAAAGTTCCGGAAGTCCTTTCAGCATGGCCTAGAAACAAAACCAACACACGCCACAGAATCATTTGGGTAAGGAATGTGCCACAATAGTTCTCGTGTATGATTCTGGATCAAGGTTCGTACCTCTCCCGGAAAGGTGGACAACATATTGTGGGACAAGTCCAACTTTTTGAGTTGAGGAAGATTCCATACAGTGGGCAACGAGTGCAACGCGCAATGAGACAGGTTCAACCGAATCAACAGTGGCAACGATTGGACCAGCAAATCCGGCAGGATGCCCAATGTATTTTCCGTCAAGGAGAGCGTATGTAACGATTGGCCCAACCGAGACTTGCCATCGCCGTCGCCATTCAGGCTACCCGGACTACCACAGAGTGCGGTGAGGGGAATATCGTGCAAGGTCATGCCCAGATTGGCCAGACTCAACTTTTTTCGAAAGGGGAACCGCGTTCCGGCACACTTGTCCAACAAACCAGCAATCTTGGCCCGTTTCTTGCGCTCCTCCTCACGGTTGTTGGCTGTTGATATTGTTGTTAGCTCGGAACTATGATCCTCCGCCCATGACAGATACTCTCTTCGACACGATGCGGTAGAAATGGAAGATGGCCGTTTGGAATGTTCCAAGTCGCCCAATGAGGATGTGGAACCTAAGCCTCGTGCCAGGCGACTGGACCTTGGACGATGCTGGTGGTGATGTCTCGTGGTGGTGTGACCCTTAGTCGCATTGGAACTCCCCCTTAGGTGTCGGCGGTTTTTGTTGGTGTGGGAACTCAACGATAATTCCGACCCTTGTCGCCGACTTTGTGTCGTGGAAGAAGAGGACCAAAAGGAAGAGGAATGTGAGGAGGAACGATCGGATAGTAGAGCATGTTTCATAGCGTCAGTCTCCTCCCTGCTAAGAGTCATTGTACCACCCAGTCGAAGTGACGGACACAAAGGAGCCGCAAAAGACGAAGATTGGTGTGTTGAGGTTAATGATGTTGACTTGATTGGTGTCCCACCCAAAGAGGACAACCGAGCCGAGGCCGCGCGTGTCATACTTCCTCTCTTGTGATTGTTGTGGTTGTTATTATTGCTAGGATAGTTTCGAGAGCATGGTAAAGAGGCAGAATATCCGGTGGTCGTGGATGGGAGTGACACGGATGTAATGGTCGGTGTCGCAGACGCGGCACCCACCGCCCGCAACATGGAGCGATCGGGTGCAGCATGCCACGAAGACCGCCGTTCCGATGCCATCTCCTCCCGTGACACAGTACTCGCTGTATCCTCCTCCTCACCATTGTGGTCTCGCTTGTGGAGGAGGTTCTTTTGCTTGTGCTTGTTGTAGAGCTTTCTCGGCTTTAAATCATCCTTGTCCTGTGGACTCCACAAAAATTGTTGCTGTCAGAAAACGAGACACCAAAAAACACAAGAACCTGCTGTCAGTGGAAACCATTCCAAATCAAACTCCACAGTGGGTCACACGAGTTCTAAATCGATCTATACTAGCAACAAACGTACCACATCGTGCGCCATGCAGGAGTGAAAATGCAAAATATCCGCTTCTTCGGTAGCCGTGGACGACGAACCCTCGTGGTTGTCCACCGCAAGTTCGTCTTCGGCTTCAAAGAAAAATACCAAGGGATCCTTTTTCCGTAAGGGCGCTGCCATGAACATGGCGTTGTTGCTGTGATTGTGGTTGTGATTAGTATTGGGCATTCAGCAAGCGATGCTGCTGCATGTGTGCAATGGGTCCAAACCAAACACAAGCAAGACAATCGAGCAAGAGCCTAATCACAAGTCTTTTGTTTGATTGCAGATTGCAATGGACAACCAGAAGGATCTCAATCGAGTAAAAGCAAAATTGAAACTGTATCTCTTGTTCGGTAGATTGTGTTGGATTGCTAGTTAATAGTAGTAGCTGCTCCAGCATTGGCTAGAGACTAGTAGTTTTCGTCCAGGATGTCTGCAATGCCTTTTCTTTTTGCCTTCAGCAGGGAAGTAACTTTTGGGGAGAATGATGATTTCTCTTGGCCGATGGGTGCTCGAGAGTGTGACCAGCCGTTTGCAAACACCACAAACCAGAGTGCAGATTGACGTTCGCAACCAGAGTGTGCAGATCCAGTGCACTCACTATACGCGCCCGACAAGGTCATTCAACGACTCGAACGAGTCAATGGTTTGGTGTTGTTCTTGATGTACTTTGTTCTATCTGGAATAGCACAAAGGATTGGCTCTCTTGTTCAAACGAGCCAATCCTCTCGCAGTTGTTACCAATGCTCTGCTTCGGGGGGGAGGATGAGAGATGAGAGAGCACTGGAGAAAGAACAGGAACCATGAACCTTGTTCTTGACTGTTCCAGATCAACGACAAAGTTCGGAAGTGTCAAAAAGTGGGGTACACTAGATACTTTGGAACGATCGGCCTGCTTGTTCTTGACTGTTCCAGATCAACGACAAAGTTCGGAAGTGTCAAAAAGTGGGGTACACTAGATACTTTGGAACGATCGGCCTGCTTGTTCTTGACTGTTCCAGATCAACGACAAAGTTCGGAAGTGTCAAAAAGTGGGGTACACTAGATACTTTGGAACGATCGGCCTGCTTGGTTGAAGGTATGAGTCATCGATTTTGCGGCGTGTTAGATCCCAAAAAACCTCAAGCGTCGACGCCAAAGATGGTTCTGACTCACTGTGATCTACGCAGTAGCGAGTACCGGTGCGACACCATTTTAAAACCGACCCAATGGGATTCCACTCCTTCCAACGTTGCGTCAATTCATGTGTCAACCATGCGTATCAGAATGACGAATTAACGTAATGGCAGTCGCTTGGATGGGTAGCTGGTAGCTGTTCATATAGGAGTAATATTATGGAGACAACTGGGCGACTGCCACAAGCAAGGGATCCGTGGTTTTCGTGCTTTGTGCTCAGGTTTCAAAGTCCAGCATTGGGAGAAGAAAACCTGATGCCCTTTTACAACAAGGAGGAGGACTTTTCAATTTTCAATGATACTTCTCAATGTTCGAATCCAGAGAGGGATCCCAAATTCTATCTTGTGATGACTATGAGAACCAAGGTCCTCCAGCTTGGTCAGTTTTAGTCAATCCGTCACAGATCGACCGGCCAACAACCAAGGCCCTCATCCTCATCCCTCATCGCTCATCACAATCATCGAGGGAACATCATCGAGTTGGTTCGCCAGTGTTCCAAGTTCGCAAAACAAAATAGCAATCGAATCCCCTTAAATCCAAGATATCGTCCCGATCACGCACCCCTATGTCCTTGGAGTATTGCGGGGAAGACTACGAAGTAGCAAGACTACGAATAGGATCTCTAATCATCTCTACTAGAGGAGTTAGGAGTAGGAGTGGGGTACCCGAAACAAATGAGACGATAGTTTTGTTGTTCGTCTACCTAGCTCCGGGATCACCAAATGGATAAGTGTATCCATACCACTATAATCTACTAGAGCCATGTTCTGCCTTTCCGGTTCTGCCTTTGACGAGTGTCTTCTTCTTGGTCATGTTCTTGTCGTCGTATCCCTCCAGAAAGAGTCCGTCCCGTAATCCCTCCTATCGAGGTAGTTCCCTGGTCCGACAACAGATTCACAAGAGATACACTCGCTCGCACTCGACGGTTCAGTCCCCAGTGTCGAAATCTCTACCACCACCTTATTGTTGTTGTGTACTGGAGAATGGCACGGTGGATTGGGAATCATCCTTGTCGTGTGTAGACTAGTGGCACGGCGAAACGGACGTACTTGGATCCATACACCACACAACTCACAGTCATTAATGGTGGGATTCCTTTGGTTCGTTTCATGATTATTTGCTCCTCACGAATTTCATTCGTCTCATTGCCCTGCCGATGAGGAGGAGGACGACGACTGAACGGAGGACGGAGGTGGTTTGGTCGTTGTCTTGACAGTAGGAGTGTCTGGGACGGACAACCGATTCGTTGCTCGAACGGAGGTCGACGAAGATGCCGTGGAGGAGGCGGACGACGAAGATACTCCATGGGCGGCCGCAGTATTGCTGTGGTTGTCGTCGTGTTGGTTGTGTTTGGTCAAAGTGGAAGTGGCGGCGACGGAATGCCAAAAGTGGACCAAGGCTTGGGCATCTTGGGCCGCACTCGACGTTTCGTCGTCCTGGTCGTTATTGTCGTCATTGTCCTCCTGCGCCTGGTCGACTGTGGTTGGAGGGGTCCAGGACCGTCGTGGTCGCTTCTTGTTCTGGTTCTTGTTGTTCTTGGGATGATGATTCGAGTTTGCGTGGGTCGGGAATTCCACATTGGTGGGAATGGAACGAGCCGCGAGTGTCGTGGGAGTTGCTGGTTGTGGTTGTGGTGGTTCGGCTGCTTCTCGGACGAGTCCTCCTCCTCCTCCTTGTCTGGTTGCGAATGGGTGAGTGGCCGTGGTGGCTAGTACTGCTGTGGGTGTGGTGGCTGCTGTTGTTGTTGCAGTATTGGTGGTGGTCGTCGTCGGTGGAGGTCCTTCCAAGAGCAATCGTCGGACTTGTACCATGTGTTGGACCAATTCTTGTTTGGACCAGTGCGTCCAATTCTGTCCCTCCTCTATTCTAATATCCTGGTGGTGGTCCGTTTTGGAATGGGTCGGATGCTGGACAAATGGCTGACTTGGAGGAACGACCGGCGGTGGTTGTGATTCTTGCTGCGCCAGTAGTGGTTGCGCCGCCGAGGACAATGACGAGGAGGAGGATTCTTGCAAGGAGGATTTGGCTCGTTCGAGCCATCCCGCGGCTTGAACCAATACCATGGCATTGGCCGCCACTGACGACGACGAGGAATGCAGGGGCTGGGTGTCGGTGGTCCTCACTCGTACGGCATCCAAAGACGAAGGATGGGTTGGTCGAGTGTGGTGGGATGAGGATACTCCTTCTATTAATTCTGGGACCAAGGCGGTAGCGGCGGATGATCCCTTGTCATTCTTGGAGGAGGGTTCGGTATTCGACATTGTAGTGGTTGCTGGTGTACTCGACGATACCGATTGTTGTTGTTGCTGTTGTTGTTGCATGCGTCGTTGCCAGGCTTGTTTGAGTTGCTCGAGTTCGTGTCGGGCCTTTTGGAGGGTTTGTTCGTGTTCCATGGAGGATCCATTGTTATTGTTGGTCGTACTAAGGGGATGAAAGACGCGTTTGCCAATGCAGGCATGACCGGTGAATTTTTTGGTAATGCGCATGGGATCGCACTGCAATTGTTCCGACAGGTACGTGCGCAGCGTCGTACCGGCCGGGGTATCGGGCAGCGTGCCCTGTTGAAATTCCGTAATCATGCGGGCCACATAGGCTTCTTCTTCCACGGTCCACTTGCCGCGTCGCAAACGACGCGGAGGAGGAGGACGCAAAGGACCACTGGAAGATGGTGCTTCTAGGTCTTGTTGTGGTGGTTGGGATACGGCGGTTGTGTTTGTTCTTGTGGTGGTGATTGTCTGGGAAGGAGGGTTGGTACCAGAAGAACCAGAGACTGGTCCTGGCAACTGGTGTTTGGCAGTGTCATTGTTGTCGGGCATTCTTCTTTGTGGTTGTTGATGATGTTGTTGTTGCGAGGATGTCTCCTCCTCAATGGGCTTGTCATTCATCGTGTCGTTGGAATTGTGACGATTGAAAGAAGCACACACGTCTCGAGTCGTTTTGGTGGCGGTGGTGGTAGTTGGTGTGTCACCAATCCTCCTAGGCAGTAGAGGCGAACCGAGCAACCCCTTCTTGTTTGTTTGCTGGCACTGTATAATAGAATCTCGTGCTTTTTCAAAGAATCTCGCCCGTTCCACACACACACTGCTTCCGTTCCAGAACTACCTGCTCTCTACTAGGAGCTCTCGTCTCTTGTTGTTGTTGTGCTTATCGGTCGTTAAGAGAGAGAGAGAGAGAATGGGTAGTGTACTTGTTCTCTGTCGCTTTGGTTGTGTTGTTTCTCTCCAATGTTGTTTTGTTGTGTTGTGGTGGTTGTTCTTTGCCGCCGTTTGGATTCGATCGTGATGGCGGATCGCGCACACAGCTGGTCTGGTACTCTTTGAGCCTGGCAGCAACTTCAACTTTGCCGACACGCGACTGGAAAGCGAATGAATCTGAAGAATGAGAGAGAATGGCCTATTGTGTCTATGGGTAGTAGAGTCTTTGGCTCGATCTTCTTCAAATCGCCGGGCAATGGAGAGGAGTAACCATCTTCATGTGATACGACTCCTTTTATCTAGTGGAGGGACTCCTCTTCTATTGATTGACCATGGCGCTATCTGTCTGCTAGCCTGCTCCCATAGTCTACCTAGGTAGACCCTCTCCATGCTCTGGGATCGTGTAACGATTGTGTTGGATGTGTTTTTGAAAAGGAATATGTAACTCTGAGAATCAGAATCATCAATATAGATATATATTATAGCCCATCGACGATAATAGTCGTAGAAGAACGCAACGAAACACGACACCCCTCCTGTGTGTGCAGGATAGAATAGAATAGAGCAGAGCATAGTATAGTATAGTCGAGATCGAGAGAAAGAGACTGGGGAACCCACCGCAGCCGTCGAGTAGCAATCGTCCCCACACCTGCTGGGTCAGACTCATAATAGGCTCGTCGTGAAGAAGAATGGATCCAGAGACAACCCCCCGCCCCATGCACACACACACACACACGCCCAGCAGACACTCTTTGTTTGGTTCACGCCACGTTTTCGTTACTAATAATACCCCTTGGATCCATTCTTCTTGTCACTCTTGGCTTCCGTTTTGCCACCGTCACTCTTGTGTTTCATTTTGCCACTTGTATCCTTTTCTTTGCCGCCCTTTTCTTTTTTGCCACTCTTGTCGTCGTAGTCACTCATCTTCTTCTTCTTGTCGCTCATTTTCTTCGTTTCCTTTTTGCCACCCTTATCGTCGCCACTCTTTTCCTTTTTGCCACTCTTTTTTTCGGGACCCTTCTTGGGGAGGGCAGCCACAACAATGTGACCGGTACAGGTGCCATCAAATCCGGACGGCGTAAAGGTACGGTTGGTAATGTAAATGGCATGGTTGTAGACGACAATGCCCGAGGGTGCCACCAAGGGCAGCGTCGTTTCGACCGTCACGCTCGTGGCCATTTCATTGTCGTCGTCGTCGTCATATAAGGTGACTTGCGACAAGCGACCGGCAAAGGGAATAAAGGGCACGCCGGGATTGGTTTCCAAAATGTAAATGGTCGATTCGTCGGCAAAGGAAAAATCGGCAATGGCATAATAGGGACCACCGGGCACGACGCGCAAAGTGTCGGGTTTGGGATAGCCGTCATGGTCCAAATCGACTTGAAAGAGTTGTGCCACGGGTTCCGTCCACGGTGCCCCCGCCAAGGCGGAAATATAGAGTTGATTGTCATGACCGGGCCGGGTTGCCAGGGCGGTGGGGACAAATTCCACTTCGTATTCGGGATTGGTCGGACTGGACAATTTGGGCAAGACCAAGACGACGGGATCCTCGCCCGTTTCAGACCAACCATTCGGTTTTCGTTGATAAATCAAGACGGCATTGGCACCCGCATCAATCTACCGGAACACCAACATCAATAACAACAGCAAGAAACAGACCGACATACATGTAGGAACCATAACAACAACAAACACTGAACAATGAGATCTCTCCAAACCACAACAACACCATTCATTCTGAGTTCTCTATTTTTGTCGGGGGAAAACGTACCACATAAAACTTGTTCTTGCGAATCAACAAATGGTAGGGATTCGAATTGGGGACGGGCAAAATGCCCGAATCGGTATCGTCCCCACTGTTGTCATAATCATTGGCATATTCATCTTCCCAGGGATAGACCCAGGGCAGAGCCGTTTGCTGGTACAAATTGGCCTCGACAATGGCTCCAAAGGCACCGACGGCTTGTTCAATGCCATCTCGACGCAATTCCGTCGCATTCATGCCCAATCCCACCACAACATAGAGAATGGGTTGTCCCTTTTGATCGTACCGCGTGGCATCGGGAACGGCATGGTGCGCGCCCGTGGATTGGGTTTCAAACAAGACCCCCTCGACAATGCGGGAACTAAACAGGTTCGTCACCACCTCGCGTCGTTCTGCTCCAGTCGTTGCAAGGGAAAAGGCGGAGACGGACGAGGTGGGTCCCATGCAGGACAAAAAGCCTCGTTCCAAGGCACAATACTGTCGATCGTCGGCCGTGACGCCACCAATGCCCGAATTGGCCACGTACAAGACATTGTGGAGAGCCGACAATTTGCGAGGCGAACACAACCCTTCGGAACCGGGCAAGGTCGTAAAGTCCAGCGTCGGACCAGTCGATTCCAAAGTAGTAGTAGTAGCCGAACTGGTGCAGGCCAACACAGAAACAAGAGCGCCAACCGAACGAGTCCACATGGTAGTGTTGTATGGAACCAAAAAGGAGGATGTGGATGCAGTCGTTACACAGTAGGATACTTTTGCTTGCGGTTCAATCGAAAAATTGGGAGAGACACTTTGAGTTCTCGTGTTCTCGGTGTGTCGTTTTTTGGAAATTGTGACCGAACCATTTTTTGGGTTTGATGGCATGGCGCGCGGACTACAAAATTTCGTCTCGCTTCAAATATTGGTGACACGATCGACGGGCGTCGGATAATTGTCGTTCGAGAACAACTCCTCGTAGACACAGCGACGCCGTACTCCGTGTCTGTCAAAATTTGAACGGGAGAAGACTTGCAAATTGCAAATAATTGCAAACGGCGTTCGTGTTGCCAAGAATTCGGAGAAATGCCGGCGGGCGTACCTCAACGGGACTCGGATCCTCCGAAACCTACCTTGTCTACCTACCAACACAATATTGGCACATCCTCTTGCTCGTCTAGTTACTTGTAATTTCAATTGCCTACTCCTACCTACCTAGGTACAGCTGGGAACATGAGAGCTACGGATTACGGATTGTCCCGGAGACGTTCCTCCGTACCGAATCGCAACGAGTAAAGAATGTCTGCGTGGAACCAAACAGATACTCCTAGTACACATTAACAATTCTCTGTTAGTAGGATATAGGTTGTCTGCAGGTAGGCCATATTCCCAGTGATGAGGAACAAGGCCTGCTTTCACGCCCATAGAAATGACATGCAACTCGTTGGTGTAGGATCCATAAGAAGGGAGTCTGGGGTACGTGCGTTTTGGAGTAGTCGCCCCTCTTGATGGCCACTATCTTGGTGACCTTCGTTTTTTGCGCGACAGGTTCGACTTGTGGATGCTGTTTCTCCGACTCCAGTTTGGTGGTATACAAAGCTTGACAAACAAAGAAGAATGGGGATATACATAAGTGGGCAACAATTGTGCGTATCCATTTGTCCACCATTCTTATTTCTTGGGCAACCGGTCGAATTCGGTCATGACTTGGATGGAAACGTATTTGGTGGCTTGTAATCGCGTTCTTGCGTGTCTTGATCCAAAGTCCATGCTGGATAGACGTCCAGAGAGCTGGTACGCATGTCCCTCCCAACATGGGCAAGTGCCCTTTGGTATTCTCGAAGGGTCACAGTGGCCACCAGAACCATTATCTTGCTGAGCCTTGGTGTTGTTTATGCTGTTTCTGCCGCTTCATAAGATAAAGTCTCTCGTCGAGAATCCACTTGGCGTAGTACCATGGCAATGAAGATTTACTTCGGGAGTGATTTTGGAGGGGTCGTCGATGCGATTATCTGCATCCAAGAGTTCCGAAGAGTCGACGTCCTGGGAATAGCTATACAGTACGGTGGGAATTATCCCTCCGCACTGTATAGCTATTCCCAGGACGTCGACTCTTCGGAACTCTTGGATGCAGATAATCGCATCGACGACCCCTCCAAAGGTTTGTCTTTCCAAACAGTAGTTTCTGGCACGCCACAATCATAGCTGACATAGACGTTGTCTATACTCTCATATGGTATCTTTCAGGAGCACCAGCAGCGACAAAGGAAAGTAAAAGGTAGGATTACCGACATGAAGCAGGGTTAGGTGTACTAAACATGAAGGAAGCAACCAATATAGTTCAATTGTAAACATACCGTGCGATAGCCAGAATTCGAGCTTTTGTGATCTATCCGAATCCCTTTCCGTGTAAGAGCAACATGAGGATGATCATCGCCATTAACTTGCCGTAGAGAAGAAACATAGAGACATGAAAGACATCCTTCAAACAGAAACATGGGAAGAACAAATCGTACAGTCGCGTTAACAAGAGCATTGTCTCCAATGTTCGGTGCCACCAACCAACCCATCAACAAGAAATAGAATGCAGACACTATGGCAATGGTGCCAAAAACTCGATTCACACATCGCAATTTACTCTTTCGATCATAATCGAAGACAGTGATCAAGTCGGATGGCTTGATCTTGTCGTCGAAATATGAATCAGTCCAAGAGGAGGTGATACGATCGGCTTCACCAAGGGACGTTTTGTCACAGATCTCTGTTGCCTCTATTTTGTCGGCAGAATCGTTTTGTTGACTCAAATGACAATCCATCTGGTGTTGAACCATGGCGACGAAACCATGAGTATCCACTAGATATGGCGTTTGTTGCTTGGAACGGTCTTTCGATACAATCAGAACTTTAGCACGACCCTGATGAACATCTAGCTTGTCAATATTCTCATATGGTATCTTACAGCAGCACGAAGAAAGTATAAGTTAATAAATGGAACAAGCAGTACTGATATAAGTGAGCAAATGGAGCTTACTTACCGTGACATAGCCAAAATTAGAGCTGTCGGTATCGATCCGAATACCATTTCGAGTAAGTGCGACGTGCGGATGATCACCACTCATAATGGTCTTTCAGCAACCACAGCTTCGTAAGAACAAATTCCTCCTAGCAAAGCCCCCATCGTCAAAAACAATGCAGTGAAGAAGACAACAGAACCCCACTCACCTTGTACAATAGCCAAGGTATCAAGAATGATCATGAATGGAAAGGTCGCGAAAGTGGCACAGAAGGCCTCTTGATTCAAAGATCGTATCTCACTGATCCGATCATAATCAAAGACAGCAATCAAGTCGGATGGATCCACCTTATTGTCAAAATATGAATCGGTCCAAGGAATGCTTGTTGTGGGATCACCACCATCTCCAAGGACCGCACTGTCGCTGGTCATCACAGGCATCTTCATTGTTTCCTCAATAGCCGGAACCTTATCATCGAGCGAGTCTTCTGTTTGGTTTCTCCAACCCATCGTTATCCTCTTTGTTCTCTTAGTATATATAGTAAAATATCGCGTAAGACACTACAGTTGACGCTATAAAAATACCTATAACCCAACACTGACCCAACAGTGAACCAACCAGTGACCCAACACGATTTGATCTCCGTTGAATCGCGGATACCGTGCCATCCTTGGCATGAATTTATAGCCCCACCAATTCCGAACTTCCCAATGATCGTCTTGTAGACGACCTCTGACACATCCATGGCAAAAAGATCTCCTTTTCAACAATCAAACACTTCTAATGAGTTGTAACAATCATAAAAAGTCATTTGATCCTTTCTACATCCTATCAAAACTAGAAAAGACAATGACTAGCGAAGCAACCGCAGCAACAACAGTTGAACTCGTGGAAACTCACTTTCGTCCTCGCGAGGAAGGCGAAGTGGTGGCTACGAAGCTATCGAAAGAGGAGGAAATCGAAATGGAGAGTCTAATTAAAAGCTATATAGCAGAGGAGGCAATGACTCCTCCAGAGATCGACTTCCAATACACAGTCCGCTTCCAACTTCGCGGTTCGTCCAATGGCGAAGATAAATCACTCCGTGAGTATCCGCGTTATTGGCGTGAATTGGGTCGATTTGCGTATTTGTTGGATGACATGCGAACTGCGACCATCTGCAATGACAAGCTTCGTCCGAAGAATCCCCTACCTGCGAATCCTGTGACACTGGCGTTATTCTACCAGTATAAATCATTCGACCGTTTGACCAACGTCGTTGATTTCAATAATAATTGTGTCGTGTACGTGCACGGCACTCGTGCTGGCAAGATTGTTACCGGTTCGTGTGACAGTGTGGAGCGTAACGGGCGTATTGTCAAGAAAAACGGTTGGTCGGACCCAACAAATGTACGAAAATGTCGCGTTGCTATTCGTACACTACATAACTCCTTTTGCTTGGAAGACATGTCACTCGCCTATATCGGCACGTGTGAAAAGTGCATAAAAAAAAATGAAGCAAAAGGTAAAATTAACTGGGCCTGTTCGGAAGACAGGGAGTTCCTCAACTGTGGGGGATGTATGTATCCTCGCTTACGTCCACGTGGCTGTCCAACGTACCACAAACTCTGCATTTCAATGTTTAACCGGGTCCAGAACCATTTGCGCGCGAACCATTACATCCGTGGTGCGTTACATATAACAACGAAACAGCTTCGTCAGGTAAGGGCACATCTACTTTCCAGATCGAACGACATCATGAATATGCAATTATGGTGCATGATGTTGGTCGGTATTCACCTTTTCCTAAGGGCACAAGAAGTTTGTTCGCTTCGTCTATCCCAGTTCCGGAAGGAATGTTTCGTTGTGCTTCGGAAAGAGAAACGTGTGGACCAAATAGTACTCTGGGTATTGGGCAAGGCCGACAAAGTGGAACAGTGCTTGTCTTTATATCGGGATGACGAAAACCCAGAGTTTTGCCCGGTTCGCGCCCTTTTGGTCTATCTTGCAGCCGCGAAACTTCCTGGGCCCTATCTTTTCCCCCGACCCGAATTACTCCAGGCACATGTCGATGGTAAATCCCTACCGTATAACTGGTCAACCAAAGAATATCCGTATCGCAGGTTATTAAAAGAAATTAAGGTAAGTTTATTCACCTGCGAATAAACTTGCCAGTGAGACATCGCTTACCGTACTGTTTTTTTCACAGAAAGTTTTAGTCTTTCAATTTTCTGGATCGAATTCGGATTTTGACCCTTCCCAATGTACTGTTGGGACGCATACTCTTCGCAAAACTGGATACATGTATGCTATTTTTGGCATTCTGTATCGATATGAGAGTACTGGAAGACGTCGCACAGACATGGGCCAACCAGGATTGGGACTACAGCCTCTAGAAGATGACGCCCTGAACAAATCAGCGAGGCATGGGACACTACAACAAGCTTCACTGTATTATCAAAATTGTCTCAGCCAATGGGAAGACTCTGGATTCCATCGCCCACAATGTTGGCCGGAATACAAAGTCTCACCATGGAAATCGGTTTTTTATTCGTCTGGAAAATTCAACAGAAAAAATCAAAATGCCAGCACTCGGACCTGTTACAATTCTTTCTGAATCGTAGGGACATTGATGCTCGGTAGAGCAGACAATCAGGTAGGTCACCAACCGATACAAGCTTCTCAGGGTCAGAGAAGCAAGCAAGTCGAAGTCTATCAGAAGGATAGTCGGGACACAAAAGAGGATGTGATAAATGGTGATATTGTTAGATTGTGTGTTGATTACTACGATAGGTCTACGTGAAATGTTCGGTCCTGCCAAGGGTCATGTGTCATAGGTTCTTGGCGGCAACAGGTTTGGAATAGTTGGAGTTGATTCATGTGATGTATATGACATGTATATGTGGGCGGATAACATATACAGGGTCAACAGCTCTTGCTTTGGGTTGGCATAGTTGTTTTCATGGCGCGCAGCTTGTTGACAATTTGGAGATTGTGGGAATGGAAATATGGTCTCGCGTGATCGTGTGTCGTGCTTGGGATACTTAGACCGTTGGATCGGATAGATGCCGATAGCGCTCGGATGTCGCTTGGGCGCGCTCGATGATTTCGGGCGCGTACGCTTAGGGCGTTAGTATAATGTCCGAGCAACGGCCAAATTTATGTCCGTTGTAATACCGCACGACCCAGTTTAGTCTTGAGAGTGAGTTCGTCAATCTATTCTCACTTTTCATGATTTGCGAAGAAATATAGGTCGATATAGCGCGAAGCTAGGAAACATAGCTCGAAGCTAGAGGGCATGATGCAATAGCACGAGGCTATGTGACATGGGGAATCGATGAGATGTAGAATCTAACCACCATAGACGGTAAGAATTCTAACACTCCCCACAACTCGTCGTTTCAGCCTTGTCATCATTGGATTTGTTGAGATCTTGAACTTCTCCTTTCCAAAACAACAATGGCTTGAGCATGGGCCAAATAGATACGAAATCCCAATGTTTGCTAAGGATATCGGCAGGGTTGGTCTTTCCATCTTTCCAGTAGAATGCAACATACTTTGCTGCGATGGCTTCACGAACTCGGTGGTATGACAGAAGATGGTGTCTCTTGGATAGTATGGAGTGAGGAACGGTTGCATTGAGCACAACAGATCTGTTATCTCCGTACAAGTAACTTCGCTCTCGGATAGGTACTCCAAGGTAGCGGAGAGAATGTCGTAATTCTGTAATCTGATCTATTGCTGTCCTTGCAGCCACAAACTCGGATCCATAGGTAGCAGTTTCCACCGTGCTCTGTCTCTTGCTGTACCAGTCAATAGGTGTTCCGTTCAACAAATGTAGAACAGCAGTGACGGATTTACCAGTGACTATGTCATGCATGAGATTGGCATCAACATAATGAGTTGTGGTAACATAGCGGCCAAGAGGTGTTGGGCAGTCTTCAGGAATACGTTCACTTGCATTCGAATAGACAGTGCGAGTCCAATCAAATTCTTGGGTAGGAAGACTTGAATAATCAGGCTCTCCAATCCTAAATCTGATTGCGCCTTCTGGGAGATGTGCAAGGTATCCATAGATACGCTTGGCTCTATCAAGATGTCCTTTCCTCGGAGCAGCACGAAAGCGTGATAGCGTCATTGTAGCGGTGAAGACGTCGAAACGACCAATAGTGATCACCCATTGGAGTTGTCCAATCAGAGTTTGGAAATGGCTAGTACCTTCTTCATCAAGGAGCTCAGAATCATCCAATTCAGGATGGTCTCCACCAATAAGAGGTGTTTTGGCTTTCTTGGGTTTCTCCTTGAAGATTCGTTCGAAAGTGTCCATCATCTTACCAATGTAGCGTCTTGGATCTGCTACGAATGTTCCATCAGAATCCTTGGTGTAACAACATCCCAAATGGAAATCAATAGGTCCATCTCCTTTGAGTTTGAAGTTGTATTTCTCCTTCAGGATCTTGCAGATATTCCCAGGATCAGTAGAAATAATGGCTAAGTCATCAACGTATACGGCAATGTATTCGTAACAGTCTTCTCCAGGTGCTTTCCTCATCCAGATATCCGGATCTGCTTTGCTTGGTGAAAATCCCATGTCTGTCAAAACATCGAATAAGACATCATGCCAGCGTGCGCCTGATGACTTCAATCCATAAAGTGCCTTGTATATAATCAGGATGTGACCTTCTAATTCCTTGAATTCAGGTCCTGCGACAATGAAAATTTTCTCCCCTGTCAAGGCTTCCAGATATGCATTTCCAATATCTGCTCCCCATATTTCCAAGTCATTCAAAGTACCCAGGAATAAGGCAATGCGGAGGTTGCGAATGGAAACAACACCTGAATAGATTGTCTCAACAGGTTCTTTTGTGAGATGTCCATCTGCGACAAGTCTTGCTTTATGTCGTCCATCATGTTTTACGTCAAAGACAAGATGCACACGTATCTTATGATATCCTTCAGGTGCATTGGATACTTTCCCTTTAATGAAGATGGCTTTCCCAAAATCCTTGAATGTCTTGTAGGACTGGATCTGTGACAATTCTAATTCTGTTGCATCCTGCCACTTTGTGTTGCCATGTTGTTTATCAAGAGCAACAGCTTCCTCATAATTGCGTGGTACTTGAAATCCAAACTTATACTTGACGGAATGGTGAACTTGTTTAATCCTTGACTGTTTGGCTGCTCGAATGAGACGTTTGCTTGTTTTGACATAACGTTTCAAATGCTTCCATCCAGGTTCGTTGAGTAAACCATGTTTCTTTCCATAAATTGCTACAGTGATCGGATCATCATTGGCGATGAGTGATAAAGGTTCATAGGTAGTCTCCCCAGTTTCCCAATCAACAAGCAAATTATATTTGCTCCCCTTGTAATCTGGATCAGTTGTGTTCAGTGGGCCTTGATGGGCAATGACATCCCTGAACCTGAAAAGATTATCTCCAGAGGTTTGAGCTTGGTTATCTCGTTCGATATACTCCATGAGTTGATTATAGGATATCATCTCATCAACATCAGAATTTGTCTTTCGGTAAATGTACTTGACACGTTCTTCCTGTTTCGTTGCTTCTTCATTAAGATCAATGACTCGTTTGATGACACGTGCACGGTGTCGCTCCCCATTTTCTTCTGTGTCGCATAGGAATGTGCGTCCTATCATGTCGTCAAAATCGATCGTGGGCATTGGTTTGGATGGGTCTTCACTATCACTGCGAATGAAGACAGTGTCAGCTTGCTTATCATTGTCATCCTTCTCAGACGAATCCTCCCCTGAAGGTCGATCCACACGTAGGTTAGGTGTAGTGGATTCAACACGGCGAACGGCAGAACGATAGATTATCTGGTTATCCTGGGTGAGAATTTTCCAAGTAAAAGAATCACCAACGTTGTGAGCAAAACCAACCCAGTGGCCAAGTTTCTCATCAGAAGAAGATGGATATGAACCGGAATTGGGTTCAGCGGGGTCGACACGGTAGTAAACCTCATCCCAGAAAGGAAAGAACAAGAGATGAGTAATGTCGGGTGGGCGACCGGAGAGAGCCTCAAGAGGAGTGCGACCGGAGTGGGTGGGTGATGACGTATGGTTCAATAAGTCACAGACATACTCAAGGCAAAGAAGCCAGGTGTTGGCAGGGCAACCAGTGGCATTCATGAGAGCGTTGGTCATACGTTTAACGGTCTGATAACGGTTTTCAGCCTTATTCTGGTGTTGATGATAAGGTTCAGATCGATACTCCCCAATAAGCAAAGTGCGAAGAATGTCTTTGACCTTTTGAGAGATGAGAGATGAACCACCATCACTGATAAGGGTCTCCATGGCACCACGAAACCGGATGTTATCCTGGAGAGTATTGACAAACTGTTTGGTCGACTTGATCCCATAGATATCAGTAACCAGAGTATCTCGACCAACAAAGATTTGTGCGACTTTACCGCCATGGTCAACAGCAGGGGTGTCGGAGAAAACCGAGTCAGTAGCAACGGGTTCATGACGTCGAGGTATATTAAGGACCGGATTGCGAGCCTTGAAATGTTTCTTGAGGGTGTCGTGGTCAAAAGTAATGCTACCATTACGTGTAGTGTGCTTGAACGTATCGGCAATAACATCTTCAGATTGCCAACCAAAGAATGGACGGAACTTCTTCCAGTCATACGCTTCCTGGTAACGACGGTGGACAGAGGCATGAAGTGTAGGATCATTACCTTCTGCGTCAGCATAGATAGAAAAGAAGGGTGCGTCGTCAGGTCCATGATCATATGGGAGATCCAAGAGGAGATTGAGGTTACAAACAACACGATCAGTGTACTCCCCATAGTTGTCATATGGATGGTTCGACATACTACCATCAGTCTTGACGTGTTTCCAATCAGGATCATTGTCAGAGGGTGTGGGAGAATACGAATGGTCCAGAACACCAGGATCCCATGTGTCGGGTGACGTGAAGATGATCTGAGGTAAGGTATCCATGTCATCGTCGCTGGGGATACCCAAGGAGTGGATGTAGGCTAACCCATCCTTGATGTGAAGGGGTATGGCACGACCATCAAGTGTAGTGATGCGTTGTTTACCATCAACTTTAACAGATCGTTCATCAACAGCAAGTCCGAAATGCTCGAATTGACCAGGAGCATGGATAGATAAGCCCTTCCCATAATAAGCATATTCATTGAAGATGCCGACAATAGGTCCATCATTGGTCTCAAACTTTGCGGCACATGTGACGACAGGAAGCCCAGTAAGTTCATGGTTATCAATACCCACAATAGTGATATGACGGCCAGTCTTAGAAAGGATGCGCATGTCAGAACCAGCAAGTCCTCCATTAGCACCACGGTCAATCAATTGATTCCCTGGTAAAGTAGATTTCCTGGAAAACAGATAGCGTGGGACATGTCCTGCTTGTTTATGCATGTTGGCTTTGAAAGTAACCTTCTTGCTTGTCTTGGACTTGGCGTTAGAAAGAACACTAGTCAGGTCAGTTGCCGGGTGATTGATATCAGTCGTCATGGCTTGGTTGATAAATTGTGTAACCGGATCTGAATCATCTGAATGCTCAGGGACTACGCCAGGTGAGTCGTCATCAGATGCAACTTGGTTGGGGTCAGGATCAGGTTCCGGATCAATGTCGAGGGCATGTGTTTGCACTGTCCTCGGTGTTGTTGATGAAGGTGCTTGAATCATCTTGTTATACTCAATGATCAACTTGCGATCTTCTTCAGAAAGTTTGAACCATAGGTCACGCGGTAGACTAACCTTGGACGAAGAGGATGGAGATTCAGATGTCGCTTTGGTGTTGTGGACATGATACTCCATATCATCTTGTGAGGTTATGTCAGCATCTGTATCTTGGCCATATAGTGATTCATGTTGTTTGACATGTCGACGGCGACTATGAACAGATGACTGGGTTGCTTGATCATGGTCATAAGCTGCGTCTAGAAGGAGACGGAAGTATGATTGATAGCAAAGGGATTTTGCACCGGATTTGGTGTTCACCACATTATCCAAGATCTTGACTCGGCGGAGATCAGGTACCTTTTCTACAGCTTGCATGAGGAAGGTCATCCTGGTATGATCAGGGATGCGATCAGACAATGTCACTAAATTGTCTAGCAAACGTAGCTGCTCTTGAAAGTGTAGAAGAAATTGACGTGTTGTTCCGCGCCATGTGTCGTCAAGACGTAGATTGGAAATGTAGTTGGTTAAGCGGAGGACTTCTCGCTTTGCTAGGTCGGATTCGGTATGCAAAGAGTGTAACTTCTGCAATACAGCACGCGCATCTTCATCATGTTCATGTTCACGTACATAGGCTCGACCTTGGTCAGTCTGAATGATACGGACAAGAACGGAGTAAAGAAATACTTGTTGCTCTTGAAAAAGTTCTTCGGCATACTCATCATCATGGGGTGGTGTGTATTTGAAATTCAGAACGTTGGATAGGCCTTGAGCCTTAGCTGTAGTCTTGAATACACGCCAGAATGAATCGTAGTATCGTTCATCCTTGAATACCTCGTATGCAGTTGCGTCGCGCTTAGTTCCCTTTCTGAATGCTGTAAGGTCTTGTTGAGATTGGGATGCGGCAGTAACTGTGCTGACAGATTTCACAGATGACGGTGACTTCATTGGCGAGACTGGGACTTGACTAGGTGGTCCCTTAGAGAAATCTGTGTTGATCCTCCAAGTGTTGAACTCTTTCCTCGTTAGGTTCATCCAGTCGCTATTGGATAGCTCGTCTTGAATTTCATTGGTCTTGTATGTGGCCCAATAAGCCAAGAGCTTGATCTGCTGTCTTGTGGGGCCTTGTAGATCATGTGTCTGTTTGTTGACCTTGTATTGTGTCAGTTCCTTCATGGATTCCTCGGTATTAGTTTGCATATACGAGATAACATGGGTAATGTTCTCAAAACCATGGTATTTCATCCACTTCATTAAGTAGTCGGCCCTTTCTTTGGTGAAGAATTGGCAGACAGTAAATATGATGTGGTCGAATAGGTCTGTGTCCGAGACATTGTCTTGGTTATCTTCTCCCTTAGGAGTCGTAGGTGTCTTGGGTGATTGAGGATCCATGGTGTTATTTGGTTGGTTCGATGTTTATTTAATGTGCGGTGTGATGTGGTTTATTTAATGTGTGATGTGATGTGAACCCGGATGTACCACGTGTGCCACGTATGTACCACGTATGTGATACCCGGATGTGTGTTGTGATGTGCGACTCCTGGAAATTTCCGTTGATTTCGACAAATTTTCGCCGAGTTTCAACAAATTTTCGCCGAATTTTCGCGATTTGACGGGAATGTGTGGCGTGTTGTGCGACCAAGGGTACCCGGATGTGCGTTGAGTTTAAGTCTTGGAAAGGTTTTGAGAGGACGGGAGTTAACTATGAGTAATTAAGCTTCGGTCTCCGAATCCTCACCCTCTTCCGAATGATCAGAGTCGCTTCCAGGCTCAGATGGGGCAGCACAAGCAACAGAAGAAGGGGAATCACCTTCAGCCAGGTGGTTCTCGACCTCGGCACGCAAAGGGTAGATAGTTGCACGATGGTCCTCGATGGTATGGACCTCGTGGATGTAGGCAACGTAGTTATCTAGGCGTACAACGTTAGGAGGCAGAGGGCAAGTCGTCGCGTTCACGACGTGGATGGTATTGTAGTATCCAGTTGGGCGCTCGAAGGTTAGGAAGCGGAGGTGGACAGTACGGATGGGGTTGCCCGAGAGGGCGGCAAAGATGAGGCGACGCCTCGGAGAACGATGAAGTTGGTCGTTCAGACGGTCAATGTCTTCTTGGTCGACGATGTGGGTCACCGATTGGAACTGGCGTTCGATCTGGGTCTCCCCACGGATGATCTCGGGATCGAAGGTCGAACAAGTTGGTTGGCGGAAGTACTTGATATGATCAGCAATCAACCGGGTGGTACGACGGGATCGAGAAGGGACGAGCCGACGAGGCGGACTCGGGGGCCGAAGCAACGGCGCAGGGATTGGAGCGTGAGGCTGGGTTGGAGTCTCGAATGGGTTGCTGTTGGAACTGTCGACGGAGATGTTGACCGATGTGTTGGCTGCCTTCGGCGTCGGCACCAGTTCCTGCTGTACCAGGGTATCGGGCTGCCCGGGATGCAGGTTGGCTCGATAGATCTGTCGTACAGGAGTGATAATCTCGTTAGTATCCATGAAACCACAAGGAAATAAGCTTTGAGACTGTTAATCTGTTACAATTCTTTCTGAATCGTAGGGACATTGATGCTCGGTAGAGCAGACAATCAGGTAGGTCACCAACCGATACAAGCTTCTCAGGGTCAGAGAAGCAAGCAAGTCGAAGTCTATCAGAAGGATAGTCGGGACACAAAAGAGGATGTGATAAATGGTGATATTGTTAGATTGTGTGTTGATTACTACGATAGGTCTACGTGAAATGTTCGGTCCTGCCAAGGGTCATGTGTCATAGGTTCTTGGCGGCAACAGGTTTGGAATAGTTGGAGTTGATTCATGTGATGTATATGACATGTATATGTGGGCGGATAACATATACAGGGTCAACAGCTCTTGCTTTGGGTTGGCATAGTTGTTTTCATGGCGCGCAGCTTGTTGACAATTTGGAGATTGTGGGAATGGAAATATGGTCTCGCGTGATCGTGTGTCGTGCTTGGGATACTTAGACCGTTGGATCGGATAGATGCCGATAGCGCTCGGATGTCGCTTGGGCGCGCTCGATGATTTCGGGCGCGTACGCTTAGGGCGTTAGTATAATGTCCGAGCAACGGCCAAATTTATGTCCGTTGTAATACCGCACGACCCAGTTTAGTCTTGAGAGTGAGTTCGTCAATCTATTCTCACTTTTCATGATTTGCGAAGAAATATAGGTCGATATAGCGCGAAGCTAGGAAACATAGCTCGAAGCTAGAGGGCATGATGCAATAGCACGAGGCTATGTGACATGGGGAATCGATGAGATGTAGAATCTAACCACCATAGACGGTGAGAATTCTAACAGGACCTCCTTATCTATAACGGAGTTGGCTGATTGGTACGTAAGGGACGCGCTAGATTGTCAATCCGATTATCATTGGTCGGAAATTTACCAACTTTCCCTTGGTAAAAAAGGAGACGAAACACCATTCGAACAACTTCGCCATCTATTTCACCGATTTCCAGACGACCAAACAAGGTTGGAAGCATCTCGTCTATTTTCCGAGTGCTTCAAAAAGAGTTTGGACCTGGAAGCGGCAGAGGCAGCAGAGGCAGTGGAGCTACAGCAGCAGACAACAACAAATAATGGAATGGCCTTAGTGACACCGGAAAAGGTACGTGGAAGGGACGAAGAAGACGACGCAGAAAGACAACGACAAAAGAAGAAACAAAGGAACTTGACAAGAGAAGAGCAACGAGCTGGACCTGTGGAGCACCAAGTGGCATTGGATGATGACCGTGTGGAACTGACTGGGTTTGATGGTTCAAATGAGGATGTCTATGAGAAGATGAAGGAGGTGGTGTCGAAGTACAAGGGCAAGAATAAGGGGTTCGTTCCAAGAGATTACCAGTGGCTCAAGAGAATCAGGACGAGCGTGGGACGAGTGGAAAAGTGTATTGGCGAGTGTTACAATGGTGATAGGGTGGCTTTCTTTGGTTCAATGGAGAAAATTAACAGAGTGTCATACAAATGCATATGCAAAAGATAAAGAAGACGCAACAATACCAAGGCTGGGCGCCTGGTTCTGGACATGGCCCTGGTGAGTGATGACACTGGGGAATGGTCCAGTGCTGGGTGGGTGGTGGTGGGCCAGTCTTTTTTCTATATTAACTACTAGTTTACAATTGAAATTTGGAACTCTCAACTCATTTCTAGAATAGGTTACGCTGCATTATTGTTCTCGTTGTCATTGTCGTCGTTCTTAGGCTTCCTTTCCACAATCATAAGACGTTTGGGAACATACCCCGGCGGACGAGGCTTAGTAAGGGTATGTTCCAGCAACTGCATCTGGGTTGGGCGGCGTTCGGGAGTAGAGTTGGCCCATGTGTACCGTAGTACGAGCTCCTGAGCGGCAGGTTCTCCATCGGAGTCTACGTCGTACCCATCTTCTTCCGTAACCATTTCCATCTGGTTGCGTGCAGTCGCGTTAGGAATTTGTCGGAGTTCCGATGATGTCAGACCAGGGACTGGTTGGGTGATGGAGATCGTGGATACGCCCACGTCATCCCAGTCTTCCGTCCATCCATTCTCGATAATAAATAAATAGCCACACTGCACCTTCTGCGACGAAATTTTGAAACCGCCAATGTACGTTAGATAGTAAAGTGTGACAGTAATACAACGATCCAAAAACCTTTTTTCGGGGGGAAGTTCCACTTGCCAGAACCCTGGCGGTGCTACCGAGCGCAAAACAGCACCTTGTAGGACCAACCCATTGTAAACCGGGGCCTTGCAGTCAATGGTACTGTCATACTTGAAACCGGAAAGAAGAGGAGTATGGCGGTAGGAGATTTTGACCAAATCTCTTGGTGCAACACCACACTTCGGCAGGATGATGTCCATGGCGGCACGGATTCGGACGATGTTTTCGCCTGTGCCGGAAACGTCGACACGGAACACAGCCGTATCGCCATCGGGGTTGGGGTGATGCGGATAGGCCATTGCTTAAAGTAGGAATAACAACTACAACAACACAACAATCCAACAAAAAAACTGAGAACGACTATAACAAAAGCAAAAAAGTCGGCAAGTCGCGCCATGTTTCAAAACGGTTTGCACTGATTTGAATTCATGGCGCGGCACTACTGGCGTTGTTGTATCCTATGTATCTATATGTATGAATAGGAAGTAGGTGTAGGGAGTAGAAGGAAAAGAGGCAATCGGACACACAACAAACAAACAAAACGCAACGCAACGAAACAATGGTGCAATTCGCATTAGGAGATCTCGTCGTACCACTCACGGGGATTAGAAAAGGACTGTGTGGGTATGTCACTAAGGTACAAGACCCACAGAGGACCTGGCCAAGAGTTACAGTCACGTTCCCGAAGAACGCGCATGGTTCATTCCTACCTAAGAACCTCAAGCATTACGACGAACAAGACGCTCCTGAACATCTCAAAAACGACCTACAGTATCAGTTGTGGGCCGAACGGAATGGAGTGTGTCGGATTGCGGGCTATCGGAATCAGTTCGTTAGGGACCCGTCGGAAAGAGTGCCGAGCTCGGAATGGACGCGTACGACGAAAACTACAAACAAGACCAAGGAGACCAAGGACAGCGAACTTCCGAGTGGTGTAGTAGAGGAATTGGCGACTGCTCTGAAAAAGATGAGTGTGAGGATGGATCGGTTGGAAGAACGTCTCGCCCAACTGGAAAAAGAATAAGCGTCACTGACACATACATTAGTACAAATATACCTATAGTGGAAAAATTCTGAAAAAGTGGGGGGGTTTTGAAAATACATCGGTGTCTCATAGGTCGCGGTTTCGGTGATCGCCAGTGACCCACCCTTCGGGTGGGCAATCAAAGGTTGTTCATGGTCGGGACACAAATTTTCAAATCTTCCGGCAAATGTCAGGACAGTGAGAATGTCTGGATGTCATCCGTTGATGTCGGAGAGACATCGATGTGATGTCGGGGGTACCTCAACGGGACTAGTACGAGTATGCAGACGAATATCAAGGAACACACCAGATTCTTAGGTCCTTCTCATACGTTGAGAAGGACCTAAGAATCTGGTGTGTTCCTTGATATTCGTCTGCATACTACATGATACATGATATATGATATCGGTTTAAATTCGCATTAATCATTTGGCATATAACACCGGGACTCGGGGGAAGAATGGGATGATGCAGTCGCTGTCAAGACGCGGGCAGTTCGCGGATGATCGAGACACAAGAGAAAAAATGAGCAAGTCGCCTCGAGCAGCAGCGCCGATCCAAAAAAGGAAGAAGGGAGACATCATTTACCATGTGGCACAATCCTCTGGCTCATATAGGTACTACCGTCATTCTTTGCTGCTTTCTTCTTCTCCTTGTTGTGGGTGGCTCTCTTCGTACCAATGCCCGAACCGTGCTTGATTCTTCGGAACCTCCCTCGTTGTCGTTGTTCGTGTGGTTGTGGAAGGCTTCCAACCGGTACGTCGTCCTGAGGAGCAGCATGGAGCAGCCGGAGAAGGAGGAACAGCAGGGAGGTTTGTTGGAACAAACGCAGAGGAATGAACCATTCTCATTCTACGACCGCGACAAGGTCGCTCCGTTCCAGTCAATCGCAACGACTTCCACAAGGAGATTTGGGGGCGGCGAACAGTCTCGTAGAGATGCGAGAACTGCTGGTGAATTCACAAGCCAAAACGAACAAGAAGAACAACAAGACACGATCCCACCAGAACTTGCGAAACAACTTGAAGCATTGAACAAACAGCAAGCCGAGCTGGAACAGCAAGCGGAAGAATTTCGAAAACAAGCGGAAGAACTACGAATACAAGCGGAACAACAACGAGCCGAGCTGCAACAGCGAGCCAAGGAACTGGAGAAACAACTAGCCGCACTGCAGCAACAAACGACTCCTCCAATGAATAATAGTAGTACCCCACAGGACACGACGAGTCCTGCAAAATGGTTTGCCAGCGGTGTGCTCACGGGCATCTTGCTGGTTTTCACTGGTTACGGAGTTGTGTTCTTCTTCTTCTTCTTTCGGAAACAACATGGGAGCAAACTACCATTGCCGGGATTCGTGGAACTATCGACTACTACTACTACTTTGGAGAACAGCTTTGCCTAACATATGTGAGCATGTGGTTTCCGGCCTGGTAGCTCCAGTTTATAGTTACAGGGGTTCCACAGGACGTGACCAAAACATCGTGTCGTGTGTGTTGGAACCTTTCCGACGAACACTGGGATCACCAACCACTGGGGTTTCCACAACTACCTTGTACTATTTCCTCTCCAAAGGTACGCTTTCATCATCCTACGATAAATGGAACTGGGACACTGCAAGGAAGGAGTCGGAAGGCTGACTGGCAACACAAAAAGGGAGCGCACAAACGCGCATCCAAAAGTTTGTGCAAGTGCTTCGTTTTCGTAACGGAAAACTAGGCGAAGAACGTGGAACCAACAAGATACCATAGAGAAGGAAGACTCCAGAACAGATAAAGCATGCCCATAGTCCCGAGGTGTATAGATGTCGAATCCTTGTTGGACCAGTGTAAATATGGAACTGTGCATTTCCCAAATGTTGCGAGATTCGGTACACAGCTTGTTGACTGGGGCAAGTGCACGTTGCTGTTCTCGCGGCTTACAGCCAGTGACCAGAACCATAATCCTGTTGAGCATGGGTGTCCTTTCCGCTTTATATCTTACTCATGCTGTTTCTGATGCTTCATCCGATACAGTCTCTCGTCGACAATCCACTTGGCTTTGTACCATGGCGACAAAACCTTCATGATCCACGATATGGTCGTCTTTCCGAACAATAGTTTCCCGTATGCCACAATTTCGATTGACGTAAACTTTGTCTATACTTTCATATGGTATCTTTCAGGACCACCAGTAGTCAGGACCACCAGTAGTCAGGACCACCAGTAGCGACACGGGAAAGGAAACACGAAGCAGGGTTAGGTGTAAACATGAAGGAAGCAACCAATGTACAGTTCAAATGTAGTAAACATACCGTACGATAGCCAAAATTGGAGCTTGTGTAATCTATCCGAATCCCTTTCCGTGTAAGAGCGACATGAGGATGATCGCCGCCCATAATACGTCGTAGAGAAGAAACGTAGAGATATGAAAGAAATCCTCCAACCAGAATCATGGGAAGAATAAAGCTTAGAGTCATGTCAACAAAAACATTGTCTCCAATGCTCGGCTCCGACCCATTCACGGACAAGTACACAAATGGAGACAATATGGCGATGATGCAAATAAATCGATTCATAGATCGTATCATGCTATCCCGATCATAATCGAAGACAGCAATCATGTCGGATGGCTCGACCTTATCGTCAAAATATGAATCAGTCCAAGTCGAAGTGGTGGTGGTACGACCAGTTTCACCAACCGAGGCAGTGTCACAGATCTCTGTTCTTGCCTCTTCTTTGTCGGTACAATCATTTTGTTGACTCAAATAACAATCCATCTGGCGTTGTACCATGGCGACGAAACCATAAGAGTCCACTAGATGTCGCACTAGGTTCCAATGGTCGTTCGAAATAATGATAACTTCAGCGTCACAATCCTTATTAACATGTATCTTGTCTATGCTCCCATATGGTATCATGCAACACCAACGCGAAGAAAGTACATAAGTTGACAAATGGCACAGGCATGAATGGGAACCAAAAACATAAACAACAATGCAGGAAAGTTGGTATAGACTTACCGTTTCATAGCCAAAATTGGAGCTGTTGGTATCGATCCGAATACCATTTCGAGTAAGTGCGACGTGTGGATGATCACCACTCATCATGCTTCTTCGAGAAACACAGAAACCAATTCCTCCGCACAAAACCATTATCGCCACAGGGAATAAGGTGACGGCGACAATGGCGACAACAGGAGCACCTTGTACAATTGCCATGGTATCAACAATGATCATGAATGAAAAGATCACAATAGGGCCACAACAGACCGCTTGAGTCAAAGATCTCATCATGCTATCTTGATCATAATCAAAGACAGCAATCAAGTCGGATGGTTCCACCTTATCGTCAAAATATGAATCGGTCCAAGTTATGCTTGTTGTGCGATCACCACCATCTCCAAGGACCGCACTGTCGCTGGTCATCACAGGCATCTCCACTTTCTCCTCGTTGACCGGAACCTTATCATAGAGCGAAGCTTCTGTTTGTTTTATCGAACGCATCATCATCTGTCATCTTTTTTCATGGGCAAATTTTGTGTGTGAGAGTATCTTCGCGGCAAAATGGACTGAGAACTGAGAATGTCTGGATGTCATTCTCTGATGTCGGAGAGACATGAAAGGCATAAGAATGGGATGTCGGATGGACATTCGATTCCCCCATCGATAACTATCGGGCCTTCTTCTATTCCCCCAATCTCGAAGCTATCCCTCCCCCTAAAAGATAAGACTATTCGTCTCCCTTACAGACAAGGCTGGAGGAAGGTTCTATGATATTATAGTTACTAAGAGAGAACGAAATTGGAAGGCAAACTAGCAATGCAAACAAACAGAGCACTTGTGCGCATGCATCCAATCGTAGGGAATAGTAGTCGTAGAAGAAGTGGAGTTTAGCTGGGATTGTCAATGGAGCGAGACAGAAAAAGAGAGGCGTCGCCATGTGTGGTCATTGTGGTTGGGAATGAGTGTGGATGACAAGGAGAGAGAGGGGAGAGAGCAAGGATTGGATATTTTTTCGCTTTCCCTCTCCAGTGTGTGAAATGGAAGAACATGGAACGGTTCACAAACAAACAAATGGAACAAAGAACGGTTGGATACGACGAAACCACCATCCGCACCAACGCGACAATCGTTACACTGCTTGTCCAAAGATCCACGAAAAGGCCACCTTTTCCTGGGCCTCTTGTTCTTGGGTTCGTAATTTTTTGGATTGTTTGTTCATGGACCGTTCGGCCAATTTGCGATACCGTTCCGGCAAGCGACAGAGATAGTCCAATTCCTTTTGCCCTTGAGCCGTCAAACTGCCATCGTCGGGCAAGTGTTCCAAATCCCATTTGGTGACCAAATGTTGCAAAATATCGGCATAATCCAAGGCGGTATAAACGCCCAATCGTTGGGCCACGTTCGCAAAGTCTTGATACAAGTGGGGATTGACGCCATCCGACATTTGTTGGGCCGGCATGACAATTTGGCCCCGCAAGACATTGGCCATTTCCAACACAAAGCCATTGGGATCGCGTTTTAGAATTTCACTGCAAAATCGTTGATAGGCCTTTTCGTGTCGACCTTCGTCGCCGGCAATCGTGGCACAAATTTTTTGCAAGCGGACATCGCCTTGTTGGCGGGCCAATTGTCCGACGCGGCCATGGGAGAGTTTGGTGGCCCGTTCTTGAAAACTGGTATAGACAAAGCCGCGGTAGGGATCTTTTTGGGCATTGGGATTAAAGCCATTGGAAATCAAGTGTTGAATGGTGACTTCGACACTCCGCATGTCGCATTGGCCACTCAAATACATATATTTGTGCAACAAATCGCCGTGTCGATTTTCTTCCGACGTCCAGCCTCGACTCCATTGGGCCCAGGCCGAGGACGAGGTACCGGTGGGATCGTCGCACCCTTCAAAGGTATTGAGCAAGGTTTGGTAGGTCGGCAAGGCTTCTTCCGTCACCATGTCCCCAATCAACACAACCCACAAGTCTTTGGACAAGCCGGCCGCCATGTCGCGCAATTCCTGGACTTGGGGCAACCAATCGTTCGATTGAGACAAGTCGGGCAAAAAATCTTGAGGTTGCCAGGCCGCCTCGCCCGTTTCCAAGAGCTATATACCGAATCGTCATAATAGTTGTGGGCCATGATTCACAATCATAAATAGAGAAGGCAAAGAAGAAAGCAAACCGCAATGCAACCAAAAAGAATGCACATGAGAATATAAAAGAGCTAGAATCCATCCTTGGACAACAAAACAGCAGCAGTAACTCCCCAAACACGTTTGGTAATCCAAAAACGTACCACATCGTCCACCATTTCTTGCGCCACCGGTTCCAATTCGGAAATGACTTGGACATGTTGCGGATACAAGTAGTTGGTGGCTTGCAATCGTTGTTCCATGGTTTCTTGATCAAAGTCCAACCCACAAACATCTTGATATTCTTGTTTGCTCAATACCGTCGGATCGACGGCCACCATGGACAAGGCAACCAAAGAAGAGGAGGAGGAGGATGCTGGTGGTGGTTGCAGTACAAAGGCTTGACTACTCCTGGACAAGAAGAAGAGGCCCGCAAGGACCACAGCCGCCACGGAACAGGAGGATGAAATTCGAGAGCTCATTGTTTTTTTGTGTGATTTGTAATTAATTGGTGTTGGTTCCAGTCCAGTTCACGCACGTTCACAAGAAAGAAGAGAGGGGGGTTCCTTTGCTTGTCTCTGTGTTGTCCTAGTTCGTAGTTGATTTTTTGTTTGCTTGTTTGCTTGCTCACCCCTGCTTGGTGACCTGATGATGGATCCAACTTTCACGAATCAGGACGACGACCGAAGAAAGTTGAACCAGAGAGCGCCAAAGAGCAATGCTGTGCTGGATGATGACAAGGACACGAATTCAAAACGGTCTCACCAGCGATGCCAAACTGCAAGATCCATCACACTCGTTGTGGCTCTCTCCTTGTTTGTGGAGTTCGCGTTGTCCCAAGCGTGTGTCGGACTATGACGTCGACTGAGCAAGCCCCTGTCATGGACCTTTGATTGGACAGTGTCATGTCACAGCTCCAGCCACGTGACGAAACGTGGCGTGGGACTCGCACGAGTCCGGGACTCATAGAGGCGACTTGGTTGTGCGACTCATATATGTGACTCCTTAAGAGCGACCGTCTTATATGTCAGTCGCATAAGTTACAAAGGCGACCGATCTTTTTTGGTTCGCTTCGCTTCGCGACGTTGGTGAGCGGATCTTTCGTTCTTGGTAATACACATTCCTTGTGGCCTTGATCCTTCGCGTTCGACACGGTTGTGGAAAGCACCAGACAAACAGAACCATCCTCGTACAACATTGCGACACGCACCGAAAGTCTTTGTTGCAACTGGATTCCCCAAAGCACACAACGACCCAAACCAGAACTCAAACAAGAAAGCAAGCAAGAACACACGGACGACGAACGAATCAATCAATCAATCAAGTCAATCAATCCATTCCTCCATCATGACAGTCTCGCAGCAGTTCACGACGACGACGAGTTGGATACTCCTGGTCCTCACTACCACGACCACCATGACCATGGCGTGGACGACACTTCCCACCAGAACTACCAGTCGATGGATCACAAGCACACCCACCACCACAACGACCCCACAACAGTCGTTGCATCCAATGGTCTTGTACAGCAGCAGCAACCAGAACGACGAAGAAGATGATCCCACGGCCGAAGGGGCCGATTTGGCGGCCGAATTTTTTCAATTGGCCAGTCAAAAGGGGTTGCGGCTGGATGCCTCGGAATTGGACGATGAGGAAGACGATGAGGAGGACGATTTGGAGGACGACGACGACGAGGAAGACGAAGAATACAATATTCCACAAGGCGCCGTCAATGCCTTTTTGGGCTACGATACCAATCCCGGCGTGGGGGACAAGTTGGCGGGCAATGTCAGTTTGACCAATGATCAATTGTACAGTGAAGTCAAGGAACGTGTCTTGGATACGGCCGGTGGCTTTGTTCAATATGTGCAAGGAGCGCGCGACGAGGACGATTATGACGATGACGATGACGATGACGATGCATCCACCAAACCACAACGTTATCAACCACCGACGGTGATTCCCAATGCCGAATGGACGGCGGGCGAAGTCGTCTTGACCGTCTTGCAAGCCTTGCAACACAATGCCGTGCCGACGCCCAACAAGGGCGTGGAAATTCTCTTTGGCTTTTCGTCGCCCCAGTCGCCCATTTGGACGACGCCCGGTTTGACGCCCGACGAATATGCCGACTATTGGTCCGATCAGCCCGAATACAAGGTCTTACTGGGCAATTTGCAGCCGGACGACGATGCCATGCCGAGCATTACCATTGAAAAGGCGGATTATTCGAGCAATGGTCAAAAATGTTTCATGACGGCCCGACTCGTCACGACCCAACAAGAGGATCCTGTCAATGTCAATTTCATCTTGTCCGCTTGTCCCAATCCCCATTCGACGACGACTACAATGACGAATCCTACTGCGACACCAACAGAGGACCAGGATGATGATGACGACGATGCCACCGACGAGGCAGCGTCCTCCTCCATTTTTTCACCGTCCACTCCCAGTAGTGATGTGTGTTGGTTGATTGATTCCATTTTGATTCGACCCGAATCCATGCGACGACGTCGTCGACGATAAAAACCACCACCACAAGATGGTTTGCATGCTCAAGATGCTGCAACGAGGAGCAGACACACACAACCACATCATCACCACCATTCTCTCGTACAAACCTATCCATACCCACCCAAAAAGACCCGACCCGAACAAAACCAAAACCAAAAATCCGGACACCATCACTTCACCAGATCCATCTACAACGACAAGAAAAGAAGAAGAAGAAGAAGAAGAGCACGTTTGGTGTTCCCATGAAACATTCTATAGGTAAACGAACCGAATAACACCAAAACAAACAACCACTGCACAACAGTTTGTAGTCGTCGTCGTCGTGCTTGTGTGTGAACCATGGATATATTCTATAGTTCCTCTCGGTAGGTCCTTCTACTCTACTCGAGGTAAACGAGGTGGACACCCGGTAGGATCAGCCAACCCCATCTCGTGTGTCGTCATCGTCGTCGTCGTCGTCGTCGTGGTGAATGTTGTTGTTGTCCTTGTGTGGACGACAACAAGAGATGGTGGTAGTGTAATTGCCATGATGTGTGCTCTGGAGAGTGGAACCAGACAATGTCTTCTACCTACCTACCTACCTACCTACCTACCTACCTACCTACCTACCTACCTACCTACCTACCTACCTACCTACCTACCTACCTACCTACCTACCTACCTACCTACCTACCTACCTACCTACCTACCTACCTACCTACCTACCTAGGTAGGCAACGAGGAGGAGGACCAACAACGAAACTGCCACAATCACTCGATCGTGTTTCCCGTTGCACCAGTCTCCCCGCTATGGGTCGTGTCGCGTCGCACTCCATCCAGAGGAGGATTCGAAAGAAGCAGCAAAACTCTAGAATGTAGCATCTGCGGAATCGTAACAACGAGAATCCTAAGGGCCAAGAAGACCGTGCCAACAAGAGACTCCTAAGGGCCAAGAAGACCAAGAGACCTCTACTCCTACTCTTAGAGTAGGAAGAATGTCTTGAGTCGTGACAAGACTCAAAGACTTCCCAAATCCCAAAGGTCGAAAGTCGATTCTCTATGGTGTATCCATGGTAATAAGACAATCATTATCACTTATCCATGTAACTTGCAGAAGTCGTAATGGGCCATGGACATCGATATAGGAGTACGAGGGACGAGTAACGAGTAGCTTTGGAGCTTGGAACTAGAGGTAGGTAGAGAGTAGAGAGTATCCGTAGAGAGTAGAGAACCACGAACAGAGAACCGAAATCTTTCCCTTCACCCTTCGCACTTCCAATAATCTGGTCATGGTCAGCATTCAGCATTGACAGAGAGGTGAGAGTCGACAGTCGACAGAACAACCATCTCGACTCTCGACCCGCTACCAACTACCATCGTCCATCTGTTCATTTCTCATAAAAGTAGTAGAGGTGATAGGATATTGTATATTGTAGTTGATCGGTCGTGAGCAGGAGTACTTATCAGTCAATACTAGATACTCTTGCGACCTGGCCCAATAAAGTGACAAAAATGACTGTCTTTTCCTGTGTGTGTGTGTTCTGCATATTATCGGACAAACTCCAGAAGTTTTCGGAGGGATTGGTGCTAGTGCTCTACTTGCTAGCCACACCACCTACTACACCTATGATGAGTTGACTCTGACTCAATCAAAGAAAATCTGTAGCTTTTCTTCTCGGCGCACTATCATCGTTTAGATCACGCATAGACAATAGACACGCTCGGTCAGTTTTAGAACGAATGAATTCGAGACGATAGGGATTTCCTGTTCCACTTTGTTGGTGTTTCTGAGTTTTACAGCATCTTTTAAGTGAGACAGAACTCAGAGATCCCATATTCCATTGCGAAAAAGCTCAAAACGGAAAAGGAACATGTGTTTCTATTAAAGATCTTTGACTTCTCCTAAGCCCTGTGATTTGGAACGATCTCTGGCAACCCTGACGAACGACGAATTCTAGAGAGCTTTGTCCAGTGTCCAGCAACAGCTTTTTTCTGCTCTGGAAAACTCAAGCGCTTGAGTGCTTGAGCCGAGACCATATTCAAGCGCTCAAGCGCTCAAGCGGCAGCGAAAAGGGCTTACACGGGAAACTATGGCAGTAGACTCATCGCAGTACCTGAAATGAAATGGGAACTACTCTTATTATGTAAATGATATGCTATGGAAACTCTGTTAGAATATACTTCCCCAGTTCTCACGCAAAAAATGGAGATTAGAAACTGTTGAAGGATCGAAGGATGATTGTTTTGGCGTGATTATCAGGCCAGCAATACTGAATGCCCGTTCAGAGGAGGCTGCTGTTGCCGGCATGGCAAGATACTTCAGAGCAAGTCGCCAAATATTGGGAAACTCACTTGCCTTTCCTTTCCACCAAGAGAGCAAAGGATCTTGTGCAACTTTCTTCCCAGCCTTGTTCACGTTGTACATTTTCAGTCCTGCTGTTGTACTCCTACAGAACTTGTCAATTTCAAGACAGCAGATTGTAGCATAGGATACCCCTCCACTATACCTCTTCCTGGACTCTCCATTGTCATCCTCTTCGTCATCCATCATTATTTCTCCCAGCATGTCACTGACTTCAAACTCCACTTCTGTCCTTGCCCTCTTGGTTGGAGAAGGAACTTCCAGAGAAGCAGCTCCTGCCATAACATTATCATCATCTAGATGGTATGATGACTCATTCTCATCATCACTGGAGTTCTCGGTCATTTTGGAAAGAGATGATTGAGGGGTTTTGCTACGTTTTGGGACTTTCCCGTAGTCTGGTTGCTTGAGCGCTTGAGTTCACCCTATCTGTGCTGGAGCTCCTCAAGCGCTTGAGAAGTTAAGCGCTGGAGCGCTTGAGCGCTTGACGCAGGACACAGCTCTAACGAATGCGTATGTGGTTTGTTCGCGAAAAAGATCATTTACATAATAGTTATTTTGTCAAATGGTTATATTATGTTTACTATTATTTGATCTCGTTGAATATTGTTTGCAAGTGAAATACGAGTACGATCAATATCCAACATCAGTTCTTTCAGAATTAAGAGATCCGTGTCCAGTGAAACTTCGAGATTGTCCGAAAATTCGGAACTTTGACGAGCGACGTACCCCGGGTTGACTTTCGACGACAGTGTCTCGAGCCCAACTTTTCCGGGCCTGTTTTGAGCTATTCGCCATTATTTCCCCTCCATATTGGTGAGGCGGCCAGACATATCCCCAACCCTATCTTTTTTGAATATCGCCCGCCACTGCTCCAGGTAGCTCTAAGTATCTCTAATTGCCAACACCGTTACATCAAGGTCGGCTTGCGTCCAGTGGTTTCTGAATGCTCATAAATTTGGGCAACCCTCTTGTTCTCGTCTGTCACAAAACCCAAAACCAAGGCAAATGCTTGACCATGACGTGAGGTAAGAACCATGGACGGATCATGCTGGGCTGAATCGCATTTAACTTCTTACTACTGCTGCTTATTTCTAATCTTGTCGTCTTCTTTTCTTTCTTCTTACTCATCACTGCTGCAATCTTTCCTTTTGTTCTTGCATGATCCTTTGGATTTGTCTCATGTTGTAGGAGTAGACTGGGTATAAGCTGCTTGTGGTCAAGTGGAATATCCTTCCTTTTCCCCTTCTTGTAATTCTTTTGTCGTTTGATTGTTGGCTGGTTGGTTACTTTCATGTTTTCTGTAGGATAAATGATTCACTATTCATAGTATCATTGTCAATCATTTCTCAACGACCGAACATTTTGTTGTTTTTGCTTCAAGTAGATGGCTCCATTTTGCTCTTGCCACTTGCCACACCCTACTTTCCAATTATCAGCTCCTAGAGCTAGAGTCAAACAGCGAATGATTCAATTTGTAGCTGTACAAGCGTGTAAGAGCTGCTCTGTCGTGTGTTCATGGTGAAACTGAGGGTCATTGACGTGCTCAAAACAGAAAACTGATGTACTACACGAATACAGAAGGCACTACACTCTATGGATGGCTAGCACTTGAGTTCTATTTCTAGTTAATAAAAAAAAGGAGGTCTATAGTCTGTGGATAAATGCAATGGAAGTTATGGGTATCATTTCGACATAAATGAACAATGGCAAGTAATGAGCTGCTGAGCCAGAGACACAGCAGATGAGCAGACTCTCGTCCCATGAGCAGAGCAAGCAAAAGTGACAAGTGTGAGTGAGCATGAGCAATGTAATTGTCATGGCAATCCTCAATGGATCAAGCTCACCTGGAATGTCATTGATACGATGTGCTTTGGCAAGAGAAAAGGATTGTGTGCTTGTCCGGCATTATGAATTATGAAACAACCAACCGTCATCCACGCAGGGCCGCTTGCTGGCAGTTGGAGAGCTGGCAAAGCCACCCCATTTGAGAGCAAGCTCTTCCTAGCACGTGTCGACGAAACGCGACCGAGTTTGGTCTGGCCGCCTCACCAATATGGAGGGGAAATAATGGCGAATAATATTGTTTGCAAGTGAAATACGAGTACGATCAATATCCAACATCAGTTCTTTCAGAATTAAGAGATCCGTGTCCAGTGAAACTTCGAGATTGTCCGAAAATTCGGAACTTTGACGAGCGACGTACCCCGGGTTGACTTTCGACGATCTTGTCTCGAGCCCAACTTTTCCGGGCCTGTTTTGAGCTCACACTTACGGGACATTTCTAGTTGCCTCGGAAAACCTCTATTGTTCCGACCAAGTCGACCAACTCACAATAAAAAAGTCCTGATTTTGTAGAGGTCGAAGATAACAGGTAATACGAAATCATGCATTCGTTCGAGAAACATTGGCAGATGAGTCACAAAATCAACATGGACTCGAGTGATTGCTGCAGTCGCAACAGCATGTCAAACCAGAACGAGAAAGAATTTCATCTCTTTGACGATGAGGAAATCGAACAAGTTATGGGGAATTGGGATGATTCTGATGTGAACCACGACCAACTCCTTATGTGCTTACTCCGAGAAGAACAAGAACTGCTAACGGGCAATTTTGTAGTTCCAAGCTGTGCGACCACCATGCGCCAGACCACGATCGCCTGTACCCAATTGCCTTCGTATCCTGCCAGAAGTATTTCACAAGAATCCATACCAGATCCAGTTATAGAGCCATTACCCTTCCACACAGCAAAATCGCAAGTCGGAGCAGAGCTGGGCAACGATAGTGAAGATCATTTAAGTGCACCTCCGCCGTCTTCAGACACGTATCAAGAAGGAGACAATCATACCTTCATAATGGAAAAGCCCAAACGGTCACTCACAGCATACAATCTCTTTTTCAAGGATGAGCGAGAACGACTCTTGCGAATCCTGCCTGCCCCAGATAACAAGAAGAAGCGATCTAGAAGAGCCCATGGCAAGATTGGCTTTGCCGAAATGGCTCGTACCGTGGCTGCGAATTGGAAAACCATTACTTTGGAGCGCAAGATGGAATATGAATACCAATCAGAACTTGACAAGGAACGTTTTGAACGTGAATATGCCATCTGGAAAAAGCTTCAAAAGCAGCAGAAGGGCAACGGTTCTTCCCCCAAGAGAAGCACGCAGACTCCGCAAGCCACAGCGTTGTGGACCGCAGCCCCTGCGGCAACGGAACCTCAAAACGTTCCACCGGTGCCAGTCTAGACAAGAGACCGTTCTTAGTTCGCTTCAAATTTTGTCTCTCTCGCCACAACAAGCCCTTTTGGGACAACCGCCTCCAGGAACATAATGTACATACAAACTTGTACTCGAACTTGTACAAACACCTGCATTTCCCCGGAGACTCACTCGGTTGAGGCCCAGAATATAGTATACATTCACCACACTTTAAATTTTTTTAATTTTTCCGTTGCCATATGTGTATCAGTCTGCTCATCACACTTGTTGGCATCCGTAGGGTCATGAAGATACAAGAGATGATGGTGTTATCTCTTTGCCGGCACAGCCCGTTTTAGAGACTGCCAATCGTCTCTTGTCTTGGTAAAGGCCTAGGTCTGCAAGGTCGCTCACATGGAGTATAGTCTTTATGCGCGAATCCATCATGCGCGCGCAGAAGCAGCACTTACTCGAGCTTTTCCGTTCGATCCATCCATGATGTTACCATGAGCGAAGATATTATCTATCAACTTTGAATTGAAAGATCGTTTCGCATGGTCAGTCACAAGCGTAATGCCCGTGGTTGCAAAAGTCATGAACGCTCATGTCGTTGTCTTGAGTTTCCGTTCCATTCATTCATGCTGGAAACAGCAGCAAGGATATCATCGAAAATCTTTGGGCAGACAGATCTTTTCGCATGTCAGTGTCAAGCGGAGCAACAATTTTCTCCCAAGTTACATTACTGGAGTGGACGAAGGTTCCACAAAAGTGCATTCCTTGGATCGTAGAATTCCTTTGGGTCATCGTTGCCCCCATCACTTTCATCGGCTTTGTTCTCGTAATACATTAATGATCTCGGTTCATCAAGAGAGGAGTCGAACGAGTTATGTTGCTTTCGTTGGTGGAATAAACGAAGATTATGGTTTTGTTTGTGTTTTGTTGTGAAGAGTTCGGTGAAGCCAATCCCGAGATGGAAAGGCATTGGAAGCAAGAAGTGCTTCTTTGTTCCCCAGTATCGCGGAGAGCGCGGAAGTGGAAGTGGAGAAGAAGGCCGGCGCGTATCTGTACTACTACTGGCAATTTCTTCGAGCTTGGAGCGTTCGCAGTTCAATCCCGCCTTTCGGTTCTGCATGTCTGATGTCGGTCTGTCCGTTCTCCTAATCTTCTCGCAGTTCAGTCCCGCCTTTCGGGATCCCGAGGTCTGTCCGTTGCCCTATACTTCTCGATCAATCCCCTCTATCACTGTTGGAAGATGGAAGATGCTAGCGAAACAAAGGAGATTATGCGTTACTCCTCTAGGAGTAAGACCTTTTGCGTGGAATCATCTCATTGCTTCTCTAGAGAGAGATCCAAGTAGCCTCTCATTTGTAGGAGTTATCTTCCTAACAACATTATTATTTTCATATTGTTTGTCCATGCGTTTCGTCGAGTACAGTTTGTGCTTTCGCTGTGTCGAAGTCTCGCGAGTAGCACGTAATTCTTGACCAAACTGTTCCCATCGGTTCAAAGCAAATCACATGTCGGCAGTCGACAGTCCCTGGAGAGAAGATAGAGTGGACCGACAAAAAATGACAACAATGCTGTGCTGTCGCTGTGCAGTTTCCAATATTGAATGAGATGTGTACTCATGGAAAACCCTCCGACTAGATGTCCGCTTCTTAGCTCGTCTGTTCGGGCAAGACAAACCCAATCTCACAGACAAAAAAATGAATGGAAATTTCACATCCATCGGTGGAAAGGCTGGCGTGATGTGACAGTTGGACGATGGCAGGCGTTCTGCTCAACAAGACTCAAAATAGTGTTCTCAGTGAGTTCACGGGTCACAAATCACAAAATCGATGCAGGCAACAAAACGAGGCAATGACCAAACCAACACCAAAAACGGCATGCTTCGTCCCTGGCCATCTCATCTCATCTTTGTCACTGCACATCCATCATGGTAAGTTCTGGAATGGCAGATACTTGCATTGGAATGGACAATGTTTAGTTGTAGGCTCTCACTACGTTGCCAGTTGCCATAGTGTGTCATTTGTTTGTGCCATGTAACATCCATTTTGGTCGATGCCATGTGGGGCTGCTGGCATCATTTGTAGGATTCTTATAGGACAAAATAGAGCTATAGACCTCAATTAGGAGTAGGTAGGATAAGTGGAGGAAGCCATCCATTTTTCCTCTGCTGTCGCTCAGTTTGGGTCTTTAGTGGATTGTGATGTCGACCTGCTCCTGTTGTTCTTTTTTTGTTGCCATGAGCATGACTTGTCTTTCCCAGCAGTGCAGGGGACTCTACACTCTATATGCTCCATAACGCAACTAGAAAGAGACGTATTCTAAAATAGGACTGTATGTGGTTGCAAAGAGACAAGCCTACGGCAACGGCACGGTGTTGTGGAGGAGGGTCCACTTTTAAACGGACACAAACACTAGAAACAACCACACTTCTCCTAGAAAAAACAAAGAAAGGATGGGGTAGAGCAAAACACTATCTATGGTCTATATGTCAAATGTCCATGGTGTGCAGATGATGGAGAATGCATTGTGATGGTGCATGTCCATTATCCATGTCAAAAGGTGCGTAGTGAAAATAATGTGGGTCGCAACTTGGGACGACAATCAAGAATGGGGAAGACCAACGGTCAAAGTGCGCACGCCTGCTCACAAAATTTCAAAACGGTGATCCAGAAGGCCGGCGTGATCATTTTCATTTTGACCCGAAATTTTCTTCAAAAACGCAAAAAAACCAAAATTAAAATGGTTGGTCGCGGAGAGCGGCTGGGGGGCTAAGAAGCGGACACCTAGTCGGAGGGTTGGGGTGCTCCTACTCACTCCCATGCATTTGTTTCTATAAATGATCCTGATGGAGTGAGTTGTAGATAACGAGGAGAGACTAGAGACTCCTCAACACCCCACTTTTTGTCAGAAAGTGAGCGAGTTGTCCTCGGTTCTCTATTCTGTCCTCTGGCTTCTCGCCCTTGTCTCGACTCGGAAGATCCGGCAGCAGCAGTGGCCCGATCAATTATGGATTTCCGATTCGCTGAGATGTGACTCTTAGATACTTGGTAGGGACCCTCACCGGCCACGTACAGACCATGTACAGCAGAATTGGACACCCAAGAGGATAAAGACCAAAATCGCGAACGAGGCCTACCATGGAGGAGCAGAAGTTTGAAGTTTTCGAGCGTGTATTGTAGTCGAAATTCGCTGCGGGAAGCCTGCAATGATGATTTTGTGGTCTACAATTCAAGGCTATAGACGACGGATCGGGTTTGAATCGGGTCACGAATAAACATAAAACCAGTCGATACCAATGATACTTTATTCAAAATCATACTATGATCCTAATCTCATGGAACGCTTGAAAATGAGGTGCGGAAACTGCTGCCAAGAGTCCTTCCGAACGGTAGTTTGAAATCATCCGAAACTTCGGCCCACTATACTCTCAAAGAGTACACGAGTACTGTTTTTGGGGTCGTGGACACCAATACCGTTGTAGAGCCAGCTCTTCGGACACGTTTGCGGACATAGGCAATCGGACCTGCCACCTTCAAAATTCAAAATGGAGTAATGCCACGACAGAGCATTAGATAAATTCATCATTGCGCCATATTATGCTCACAAAGGCTCTGTATCGGTGACCACCTAAAAACCGTACGTACGTCGTCCGCACAGAACTCTGTCCTTCTCCCCCATAAAATCTCCCAAAAGCAAATCGTCATATAGAGTGGCCGGCGTGCAAGTGACAGTTGAAGGTTGGCGGGCGTCCTCTGATCAACACGATTCAAATTCCAGACGCTCGCGAGCGACAGCTCATAAAAACCGTGAGAAGGGCCCTATCACGGTACCGGTAAGACCATCGGCCATGGCACATGAACCGCGGACGAATCATTGTAGACTGTAGACAGAGCGCGTCTTTCTTTCAGTTGTTGTTTGTGCCTTCTGTTTCTTCTTAGGATTGATAGCAGGGTCTGGAAGTCATTTTATGTGCCATCTAAACTTGAATGTAGATTGATTATTCACTTTTCCAATCAGTTAAGATTTAAATTAAGAATTAACGATTCACTTCACGACATATACACAATTGAATTAATCTTGAAAGTGTACTAATTTACGGATAGTAAATGAACTTAATTACCAAAGTCAATTATGTTTACAATCAATAAATTCTCTTAACTTTACTATTCCCCTATTTCATACCCTTTGAATTGAATTCAATCCCCAATTCCCTTTTCGAACCAATTGGAATTAAATTCCAATCCCAATTCCCTTTTCGAACGAATTTGAATTGAATGAATCATTCCCAATTCACACCACCATTCAGAACAAATGAATTACACATTCACAAATTCCATTCATTCTCTGAATTATGACTCACAGTCACACACTGTACTCCTTATCCTTTCTCCATCATTATAGTCGTACAACATACAACTAAGAAGATGTTAGGTACGCCTGTATGTTTTAGTATCGACAAACAGCAACACACTTCTTTGTGGAGCTTGTCCATATTCCTGATGTCTTCCATCTTACACCATTGTACATCGTATACTCTCAGTCGTCACATTTTATCGTACCTATTGTCTCAATGAGCTCCCAACAATACCCAAGTAGTTGTCGCCCAACAATATCTTTGTCAAGCATATGCTCTCCTGTTGTTTCTCTCTCTCAAGCTCCACACTCATTTTTCAAATTCATTCGAGAAGAACTCCCAGACTTGTCAACCATGTCTTTTGATTTGAGAATGGAAGCAATACAAGACACCATTCTTGTTTGGCTCATTCGAGAAGATGCTTCAATTTGCTACACTTCGTGCTCTCTTGATATTCTGACAAGCCATCCATGTCAGATCAAGCCATCTCTTTCTATGGACCAATCCATCTACCTTATCTCATTACTGGTTCACCATGGTTTATATCCCTCGCAAGAAATTCCCACCAACTCCCTGTTGAGCAACCCCAAGTTCAAAATGAGCCGGCCTAAAGATGATTTCCCAGTATTGCACCTCCACTGCAGCTGTCAACCTATGTATGAAGTCGGCACCGAAGACATTGGATACAAAGAAGCAATTGAATATGTATTGTTGAATGGGCAAATTGATACTCAAGAAGACCTCAATGTTCAATCGATGGAAGACTATACTCTGGAGTGGATGATACATTGTGATGCACTCATTTCTGTTTCTACATCACACAACAGAACAATTCACCCAGTCTCTATCGATCCTCTCTTACAATGCATTGCTACATCAATGTTGTCCCAAATATCCAACAAGATTATATCCCAAGGAGATCCAACCATTCTGTCTACTCCAGTAACTACTCCTCCAGATTCGATTGAACCTGCTAATTCCTTCCCCATTGATGGACCATCTCCACCCATATCACCATCTCAATCGACAAAACCATCTCCAGTCAATGCAAAACACAACTCATCATCACAAGAAATCGCTGTTGCAAAGCCAAAGCCTGACACTCCGACAAAGCGATCTTCTGTTGCCAAACACAGCAACCCACCATATTCTCAGATTATGACCCGCAAACAATATGCCACCGCCGCCAACCTCCTCATTAAAGCATCCAGAGCAAGGCGACAAATCTGCTACAAAGATAAGAACAATATTCGACACATGCCTGGTCAACCTGTTCGTTTGAAACCCAATGATCTCTCCTTGTACAACAAAACAAAAAGTTCCCCCCCCCCCCCACAATCTCTGAACAGACTTTGAGAAAGAGGGTTGTTGACTTGCAGTATTTGAAAAAGCTTCATGAACATTTCCTTTCCAAAGGTCTGGAAGCTCCAAGAGACAGTTGGGAAGACTGGATTAACGACCATCTCTCACCAGAATCCAACCGAGCCTTCATGTGCTTGGTTGTGATTCTTATGAGTTCCAACACAAGCGACAAACAATTAGCTAAAGTGGTACCCACTTTGTTCCAATGTGGGTTTGTCTCTAGTCGGGCAACCAGTGACATTGCACTCAACTATGGGATGGACGCTGTATGTTCCCTATTGGCAGAGACTGGTCTATATTATAAGAATGCTGAGGCTATCGTCAACGCAGCAGACTACTTCATCCAACGGCATTCTGGAATTATACCAGAAACCATTACGGTGCAAGAACTAATGTGTCTGCATGGGGTTGGGTACAAGACTGCCACAATTGTCTTGGCATTTGCATTTCAAAGAATTGACGGAATTCCAACTGATGTGCATGTACATCGCTGCTCTCGAGCCCTGGGATGGATCCCCAAATCATGCAACGACCCAGACATGTGCTCGGCTTTGTTGGAGTCTTGGATTCCAAAGGAGTACTGGGAATGGGTCAACCCAATGTTTGGAGCGCTCGGGCAACTAATACAAGACCCAAAGACACGTCACCAATGTTCAGAAATCCAGATGGATTTCACAGTCCGTCGTCTTGACAAAGACCATAAGAAGAAACTCTTAGACAGCAAAGAGATCTACAACCTACACAACAATTTCCTTCATTTGTATCGGTCCTATTGCAGTTCCTCATGAGTCAATTTCTTATTAGTTACTATCTGTTTTTCCTTGTTTGTTCTTTTTCTTTTTGGTTCTCGCATGTATCTTGTATGTAGTCGTTCTTGTATGTAGTCGTATGTAGTCTTTTTTGTTTTCTGTTCCGTCATGTTCTGTATTTATCAGTGGTCTTCATTACTGTTATTGGTGCGGCGTCGCGGACTTGTCCATCGTTGTTGTTGTCGTTGTTCTTCTTGCTGCTCTCCGATGTGTTCTGCAGGAGGTGGTTTCTTTGCTCTCGACGATTTGGACTTGGACTTTGTTCGAGATGCCGATTCTTGAATGGATTGTTGGCGTACTCTTTTGGAAGATGCACTCGTTTGAGTTGTTGCCTTCCTTTTTGATAAGGTGGTGGATCTTTGGGTTGTTGGTGTGGTACTGTGTGTAGCAGGAGTTGTCGTCGAAACGATTCCTGTCACACTTCCTTGAACACTTGCACTGGTACTGTTGCCTTGATCTGTCGTCGATGTAGTGGGATTCATTGTTCGATTTGAAGATGCAGAAATACTAGAACCAGCCATCAAGTTCATTTGTTGTAGTTTGACCGCCTCAATGATGCAAGCATCACTATCTGACTGAAATGGGTCCTTATCTTTCCCAAGACGACCCATGCATTCCATTTGTTCCTTGTCCCCTTCGTCCACTATATCAATGAGCACTACGTCATCGAATTTTTGTACCAAATCCAGATTAGAATCACTGCATTTGTATTCGTATTCTGAACCAACAATCCCATCGTTCCCTTCGTCTTCATCAAGTTCAATTTGTTCCCGGGCCTTGTGGTGCTTCTGCATATTTTTTACACCCTTCAAAATGGTTTTCAGACGTTTCATATGACCTTGAGTGGTCCCTTCAGCAATGGAATCCCATACCGAGACTTCATCGGTTCCCTGCTCATGTTCCTCAACAGCTTCATTTTGTTCTTCATTATCTTCGCCACTGCCGTAGTCAGTTCCATTGTTGTCTTCATCGTCATCGTCATCAACCACGGAGATTACTTCCGCCTCTATTTCGGCCTGGGCCTCGTCTCTCTCTTGGCTTGAAGCTGTTCTTTGTTGGTTCTGCAGTTGCTCCTGTTGACTTATCTGGCGCTGTGTGGCATTACTCCTAGCTTGCTCCTCGGCCTTACCCCTGGTTTGCGCTTCGTCCTCGTTCTCTGTGGTGTGTTGAGATTTCTTTTCCAGGTCATTTCATTAACCTCAATCTCTCCACGAACCTTTCTTGTTACCATCTCCATGGTGCGAATCTCGAAATGTTTCTTGAGCTCGTTCCTCATCAATCTATTGCTATCAAACCATGAGGAGAAAGAAAATATCCTCTCTTGGAAAGCGTTTGTAGAAGGCTTCGAGAGCCACACGAGGGCACTTGGGAAAATCATCCTGAAATTACTCTTGTTCGCCTGCCACCACTGTAAGACATCAAAATACTTGCCCACACTGTTGAAATCTTGATCATTACATGCCCGTCTGAACTTTTTCTTTTCTTGAGGCGTCCATTTTGGTGACTTTTCAGAAAAAAGAACGGTGGGATACTCCCTAATCAACGATTCCCAGGAACTGTGGATAATGCGCTGACAGTAATCCTTGAACCCCTTGAATTCGTTGTTACATTGTTCTCTAAAGCTCTTCTTCTGCTCGTCCAACGTGTTAAGATTGTTGTTTTCCACGCACATGCTGTCTTCATTCTCTCCATGATTCCGAAAAATATTGAACACATCGTCATCATCCGAGTCGTCGTCTTCTATATCTACAACCTCCTCATTGGCTGTCCCAGCCATTGGGGCTGGTCCATTCATTGCCAACCTTTCAGGAGTGGAAAACTTTGCTACCATGTCATCAACAAATTGTTTTTGGATTCTGGAGACGTCGTAGTCGTCGTAGATCTTGATTTTTTTCAGGATGTACGGTGCCATGTAGCAGAGAAACGGATGACCGCAGATAGCATTCTCTGCATGGACGTCGTCACCATTCATCATGTAGGTGCAAAATTCACGTAGAAGCCGGTTAATAAGCATCCGTGAGGCGGGCAGTAAATCTGCAAACTTGATATTTTTCCTTTTGGAACGGAGTTTCTCTATGGTTAACCTGGCATCCCAACTTTGGAACTCTGTGTCTAGTTCTGTGGGGTTCACAAGCAGAACAGAGACACCGTTGTCTTTGTGGTATTTGATTCCATGATGGCAACCAAAGATTTCCAGCAAAGAGCCTGCAGCAGAGGAAGGATCGTCTGCTTGTAAGGACATGGCGCATTTCTTGAGTGGAGAAAGAATTCCTTCGAATTCTGCTATGGCCTGCCAGTCCTCCTTGGACAGATAATTTTCGCGGAAGTCTTTGTCTACAGAAAACTCTTGTGAATTGTAGTCATCCATGACGTACTTATCACGTAGGAGATCATGGAATGTGAGAGCGCATCCGAGAACCCTGGTTGTGTTCGGCATACGGATCTCCACTACAACTTGGTGATTTTTTGTTGCGTAGTCCCTCAATGCCTGGAATCTCTTCTTTCTCTTCGTCATCAGGATTGAAGCTAACTTCAAGGCTTTCTTGTATGTGTCCACAAATCCGGGAAACTGGTCGATTACCCTTCCCCCCCTTCGTCGTACAGCCAAGCCGGTGGCGTGCTTAAGAATTAATTCCGCACGATGCATATCGCACTTTCCTCCAGTCTGATTTCCCACAATGTACTTTCCGGCAAGGACTGCCGAATTTGTATTGTCGTTTACGGAAGAGGAGAGGTCAGACTGCATAATTCCAACGGTTGTGAGGATTTTTAGTGTGTGGGTCGCCACTTGGGCTGCTGTGTGGCCGTCTGTTTTGCAGAGACCTACGGGAATCGTGTAAAACACGCAATTCCTGGGGTCAATCAGCCGGACATTCAGGCATAGGGAGGAAACAGTTTGGAGAAAATTGTTGTAGGAATCAAGTCGCTTGCGTATGATGTCTTTGTTGCTCATGACACAATCTTTTGTCGACAGCTTCTGGGCGTTAAGAATGGCGAATTCCAGCATAGCTCGGAAGGACTTCTTTTCCACTGTTGAAGTGGGTAAGCCGTTGTCGTTGACAAACTGGTAGATTGATTGTTGAAACTTGATTCTAGCCTCGTCCTTTGACATCATGGAACCCTTGTAGGATGTCATAAGTGGTTGGTTGCTTTCTACATTGGACTTCGGTCCAATTTTTTTTTTCGTTCCATTTCTTCTTTCACATGCGGATGGAAAGAATCCATATGTTGGCTAACATTCGAAGAGGAGCCACTTTTCTTCTGCTTGCTGACACCACAGAGGATGGTAGAGGCGAAAAAAGACTTCTCTGGGTCTTCAAAGCAAATCGGGCACACCACAAGACGCTTACATATGGATCCCCATGACTTTTTGGGTGCTGTTTGGTCCTCTTTTGATGCTTGGTTGAGTACAGCAAAGCATCGAGAAATACCTTCCATTTTGCTAACTTCTTTGGTGTCAAGTCTTGCTTGTAATTCTGTTAACTGGCAAAAGTCCAAGTGTCTCACTGTTCCCCAGTAGGTATTCAGATTCTTGAAATGCTCTCTCGGTGGACTTTTGAGGAAGGGGACATAGTCTTTCTCTTTCTTGATTTCTTGATGAATTGCTTCGGTTCGTTGGGCTTGGGTAGGGTGTTGCCTATTCTGTTGATTGTTGTTCCCTTGGGGGGCTAAAGCAGCGGGTGGGTTCTCGTCTTGCTGTGCAGGTGGAGGGTCTGGGTTCTCTGCTTGTGTGGGATGAGCCGGGGGTGTCTCCTCTTGTTCTGCCATCGTCGGTTGTGTTGACATGATGGTAGATCCAGACAGGGTGGACAAGGATGCTGGGCTTTGAAGATGATTAAGACGCACAATCAAGCCAGACAACATGTGTTGCAAGCTGCAACAGACAATGAACTGTTGAAGGATTGGTGGATGGACGGTAGAGGTGAGAGGTAAGAGAGTGTCACAAGTCACAAAGATGAGGCGGTTGAAGGTAGGGTCACTGTGTGATATTGTATAGAAACGTAATTCACATGACACATTGGGGGGAGAATGGTAATTCCATCTGTGCGTAGGAGAAAATTGATTGGATTCTCAAATTCTTATAGTGAGTAAGAAGGAATTGGATTGGATTGGGAATTGATATCGTCTGATAAAGTGAATTGAATGGAATTGGGAAGTGTCTATTTTAGAGAATTGGGAATTGAATTAGGGAATTGACATTCCCCGTCTGAGATGATGAGACTTGAATCGGAACAGTGAATCCAAGAAAAAATCGGTATTGAGTTGAGTGGTGTGAAATTCAATGAAAGTAAAGGAGGAGGATTTCAATTGAATGGCTTAATTCAAGCTAAATTTAAGTTACATTCCCTAAAGTCATTAAAGTCCCACTTTTTGAATTCCAGACCCTGATTGATAGATTGGTAGTGTTTTCGCCCATTTTCTCATTGTAGGGCATGTCACATCCATGGTTCAAGTTGTCTACTAGGTAGGGGACGATTTGGTTTCTTCTTCTTACTCTTAGGAGTAGTAATCCAAGTTGTAGATGGCAACTACATCATGAGGCTGATTGTCACCACTTTAATGGTCGCTGAGACAAATTCTTAGTGTTTGCTGTATCTTCTTCAAGGTGAAGACAAGGAGAAGGAGAAGAATAACAAGACAAGAGAATCCCTGGTAGAGCAGGACACCACCATTGACCTTGATATTTACCCCTATGATAAAATATAGAACAGGAATTCTACCTAGACTTGTATCAGAGTAAAAGGGCTACAAATGAATCAATCATAAAGACTACAAGCGAAATTGGACTGGTGAAAAGTGAGACGTTGCAACGAGTCCAGAAAATGGGGCTCAAGGGGTGTATGCAAACAAAAACAACAGGGAGGGACTATTGAGATGCTTGTCCTTAGCCCAATCGCAGCTCTGTCTTTCTTGACGTACCTGGGTAGCATGGAAGCTGAAAAATCATGCCATTGCAAGAATTGCCATGGACATGGCCGCTGTAATGGAGGTTTGTTTGTTTTTTTATAGAGTGTATGCGGAATTGGTGCACCAACCACCAACGGCAACTGTCATGCACGCTGGGCCGCTCAAGCTGATTTGAAATGTGACAAGAATATGCCGGCGTGTCCTTTCTGATTTTTTATGGAAAATAGGAATTGAATCGAGAAAAAAATCTCCATTGGGGGGACAGTTTGCGGACGACGTACATACGACTAATAGGTGGTCACCTATACCGAGGCTTCGGATTTTGGTTTGCACCCACAAATCGACACAAGACAAACAAACAAATGAATTTCCTATCTTTCCACAACAACAGTTTTCCTTCGCTTTCGGGACATGTTCCTTTCTGTGCAAGCATCAACTATGCTGACAGAAGTCTCTTTGACGAAAGCGAATTGCATCAAGTTCTTGGAGGTTTCGACGAGTCAAACTTGAAAGATATTGATCTCGACAATGCATTTCTTCAGGAACAACCACTACAAGATGGCGAGACTCCCCAAACAAAAGATGTCAATGATATTTCGAAGCCGTCTGATACACTCATGTCGTCTGCATGTGATGATTTGGAGTTTTCAAAGAAAACATCTTCTGATCTTTCGCTGACAGAGTTGTTGTTCAAGGCATTGGAAACTACTTCGAGTGACCCCATCTATCATGTCGAAGAACAAAAAGAGCCAGAAATTTCTCCCATGTCTGATCCAGAGACGGTCGAGAAGCCCAAGCGATCATTGACTGCTTACAATCTGTTCTTCAAGGACGAACGAGAACGACTGCTCAAGATTCTTCCCATCATCAAAGCAACAAAGTCGCGCAAGGCTCATGGCAAGCTTGGCTTCGCCGAAATGGCTCGAACAGTTGCCGCCAATTGGAAGAAGATCACACCGGAACTCAAAATGGAGTATGAGCGTCGCTCGGAACTGGACAAGGAGCGTTTTGAAGCCGAATACTTGGTGTACAAAAAAGCGCAACGTGCCTTGGCGAAACGAAAGCATGACAAAAACACGAACAAGGCAAAAAGTGGTTCTGCAAGCCCCAGTGGCGACCATCAAGCTACCTCCTACCCACCACAAACATCTTCCACTCAATTCGATCGATCGTCCCAGTGGGGAAGCAGCCACACTGATAAACAGGCATTCTATGCCTTCTTCCAATAACGTGCTGAGTACTCACTGGTACTTGCACTCATCTTGGCGCCCAAGATGAGGGGAATATGGCCACAAACTATGTACAGGGTTTATAGAAGAAGCATGTTGTAATCTTAGTCTACTTTGTTCACGCCACCAAGTTGCTCCTCTCAAGTGCTGTCGGGTAGTCTATATATAGTCATAAGACCATTGTGCATAAAGGAACCTTGCTATATTCCAGATATGACTATTTTCCCATACGCGGCATGGTAGAGACAAAAGTTGACTTCGTCAATCGCCCGTTGTTGCATGTCGACAACTATTGAGTCTCTGACGATGGCCAGTAAACTACTCTTCCAAGAGAAGGGAAATACGAGCTGCATGCTACGGCAAGCAAATGCTATAAGTTTATGGATTAGGAGTAGGTTGTATCGTTCTAGACGCATAGCTGTCTTTGCGGGCGATGGGCTCCTTACATCATGGCTGCTCTGTTGCCCTAATATTTGTAGCCTCAAGAGGCTTCCCTCGATGTGCAAAGCAACTTCAAATTACATGATTGTCTTGGAAAAGTCTATTGATTGAGCATTGAGCATGCGGAACAGCTGTCGCTTTCCTCCAATTTCCCCGCATGGTTGTCTTGGAAAAGTCTATTGATTGAGCATTGAGCAGGCGGAGCAGCTGTTGATCTGCTCCAATTCCCCTGCGCGTACTCGGGCAAGACCATATCCTCGGCCATACATGGACAATCAACTAGGTAGCGAGGCAAGCGGAGAAACGAAACATACCTCCGAGGTGCCGGTTGGACGGACTCTTGTTCGAGACGGACTTAGTTTTTTCGGTATTCCGTATATTATCCGAAAATGGTTTCTTGTCCACAAAGAAAGGACTCTTTAGTAGTTGTGTTGTCCAAAGTTCAGGACTTTGGCATTGCGACTTGACACGATTATTTGAGATATCGGAAAGCGCTCTCTGTTTTTGTGTGCTTGTTGCTTTTCACACGATCCCGGTTCTTCATACTCGAAAATACTCGTAACAGATGTCTCCACATCGGTCGCAATTGTAGCAAGCGGTTATCGATTAATTATGGATCGATATGGTAGTATGTCTTCAATATCTAAGCCTGATGGATATAAAGTATTGCCCTCTTGCTGCCGCCCTTTGCTGGTTGCTGGTGCTCGGACGGATAAATTTTAATTTTAACGTGGCAAGTGGCACTGGACACTGGAGACTGGAGCGCTGTCAACTCGCGTTGTGCCTCCGGAATCCGGCATCCGGAGTCCGGAGGCAGTACTGGTCCGTCCGTCGCTTCGTTCCCATTCATAAACTATGTGCTCAAGATCACCGACGCTTGTAGCACTAAACTAGGAGTAGGTAGATAGTGCTTGTCTAGGGCGATGCTTCAGATCTAGGTAGTTTTGTAATTTGTATGGCTTGCTTGTTCCAACAATAAAGAACTTCTGAAGGCTAATGCTACGAGGGCGACCTACTCAAGTTGATCATTCCTCTCGTTGATATTTTTTGGAGTACTCTAAGAGGAGCTATCTAGGAGTAGCTAGGAGTAAGTATCCAAATCCCTCTAGCTACCATCATGTTGCGCGGCGCAAACCGCCCACTGACACCGACCACGTCCGTCGATGGATGCACGAGCCTTCGAAACGTTTGGCATACATTCCTGGAGAGTAGTCTTTTCTGGTTCCGAATCACTTGTCAGTGGGACAAGGAGTCCGACTGGGCAATAGCAAATGTGTCGCCTACGACAAGGTGATTCGTAACGATTGACAAAATTCGCTTACAAAAGAGATGGAGTGAAAAATTTATGCCGAACCACGACTCCACAAAAGTTCTATCCCCTTCACATGAAACTTCGAGGTGCACTCATTCTACCTAGGTAGTAACCCTTGTTGGTCTCACAATTTATCTCCTTCTAGGATTGCCACAACGCAACGAAACAACAAAAAGCGACGGTGATACCATCATGAGTGGAGTGGCCATTATTGGATGTGGTATTTCGGCCTTGTTTGCCGCCTATACCTTTGAGTTTGCCGAATTCGAAGACTACACGGTACGACAATGTTTGTTGAGACTCCGTTGACGTTGGACGCACGAAACCCGCCATTGACTCACCGTATGTTGTCCTGCGCATGGTTTTGTGTTCTCGGTGGACCCAGATTTTTGAAGCCAAGGACGTGTGTGGCGGTCGCGTCCGTCCCTTGACTGTGGACGATGAGGATGTCGTCCCGGGTGTGCCCTTGGATTTGGGAGCCCAATTTCCCTTTGAAACCCCCGAAAGTTTGGCCGAGTTGCTCTTGTTTGATGAGGACCGGGCCGTGGCCGACGAAGACTTTACACCCATTAACTTGGAAGCCGACTTTTATTCCTGTGTGGTCCAAGTCTCCCAAGATCCCTGTACCTTTGTCCCGGACGGTCCCCTCTTGGATCGATTTCGCTTTCAGGACCAATCCCTGTACAGTTATTTGGAAACCATTGTCCTTCCACGCATTCCCGAAGAAAAGATTCGACTCGAAACTCAAATTCGTAACATAAATTATTCCCAGGATGGAGTGGTGACGCTCACCACGGTGGAGGAGGAGGAGTTGGAGTTTGCGCGGGCCATTGTGGCGACGGGCATTACCGTCTTGCAAACGACAGCCTTGTCCAACGAACGCTTGTTCTTTACGCCCGAGCTGCCGGAGGACTTGCAAGAAACGGCCGATGCCATGGCCTTGACGCAAGGCTTGCGCGTGTGGTTGGAATTTTCCACGGATGACTTTTACCGGGGCTACGATATTGTGGAATTGACCGTCGACGACCGTACGACTTTCTTGAACAATGTCTTGGTCGGTCAAGGCAATTTCCAAGGTCCCCGCTTCATTTTGACCTTGGAAGAAAATGATGCCATTGTCCCTCGTACGGCCTTGTGTGACGATGCCATTGTCGACCAATTGTTGCACGATTTGGATGTCACGTTTGGAACCGACGAGGACGAAACACCCGCCACGAATGCCTTGGAGTCGGCCATTGTTCAAAATTGGGTCAATGAACCCTTTATTCGAGGTACGAATATGGTTCATTGGTTGATTGGTTCATTACTTGATTGCTGTTTGCAAAACTCACCTAGTCTTCTTGTTCCTCTTGTTGTCCTTGTTGTTGAATGGCGTCTTGCGGACCACGGTTTTCCCGTTTCGTAGGCACGATTGGTGGCTTCCGCGACGATATGGAGGACGGCGACGAAAACGTTCGTCGTCGTCGTCGTTTGGGTGCCGCGGGCCAGGATCGCAATCGTCGTCGTCGCCAACAAGAAATGGTGGAGGAATTGGAACAAGTGGCCTTGGGCATGCCCACGCCGACCGTCTTTTTTGCCGGTGAAATCCTCTTGGGAGCCACGGCCAGGTCGGGTCAAGAAGCGGCCCTTCGAGTCTTGGAGAGTTTGGAAGTGGATGTCGACATTCCGGGAGGAGGAGGATGCGGCGAGGAAGAAGAAGAGGAGGAAGAAGATGTGTTTGGGGATGAGCCGTAACAACTCCGCAACCAGTGCTTGTCAGAGATCTTTATATACATGGAAAAGAACGAATATAATTAGTAGTAGTCGAAACAGAGAATCCATTCCATCTCTTTGTTTGTCGAGAGACTTGGCTGCTCCGGTTGTAGAGCTCGTACTTTCTACTCGACTCGATCCAAATCGAACTGTCTGTTTGGTACGTACGAATCACGCTTCACAGTATCAATCCGGACCATCCTATGGCGTTGGTCGTGGTGTTGGTGGTCGTATCTGTTGTGGAGAGAGAGCATCTTTGGCTGTTGTGTGTTGTGGCTCTGTTACGCACCAAGTGCCTTTTGTGGTAGGGAAGGAAAGATTCTAACGCCTCGGAGCGCGTTGTCTTCCAAATTCAACGGTCCTGAACGTTACTCTACTTATACAATAACGATATTAGATATAAATAGTGTGCGCGACTGGTAGTCCCGATCGTGCTTCAACGGTCTCATGCGCGCCGGGGGATCATCATCCACACATGAGACAGCGCCAGAGTCGGAGCCCCATACAATCGACCCCCAAGAACGATGGTCGTCACCTCGTTGTCCGCTCGGACAGTTCAACGAGCACATGTCACGCCTAACTGGGATCCAGTGCGAATCAGCACCTCTGGTGATCTGTAGAGATGTGTCCTCTCAACCATCGAAACCGCTCCGCTTCGTTCCCTTGCAATTGACTCTTCAAACACAGCATGTAGGATGGATTTGGATCGGTCGAATTGTGTTCGATGGAGAACAAGCACGAATCAGTCGTAATCCCCGCCAACACCTAGAACCTTCAACGAAAACGAAACAGTCAGTCGAAACACATCCATAACACATCTTGTTCCATGGAGTCTTTATGTCACAAGAAGAAAGCGCCCCTCGTAGAGTAACGGCCTTTTTGACTGGTTCCACAAAAAAGTCCAATGCCCACAAAGATGACGATCCAGGAACAAGCTTTGTTGTCAGGATTGGTCTTTGCCGACAGAAAGGACGAAAGAGAACCGCAGTGGAGGCCATCTAGTGAAAATTGGACTCCACTCATGGGGCGGCATATGCAGGACCACGCGTCGGTTGTCGTGCATCATCCAGCCATGAACCGCGACAAGATGGTGGTTTTGTTGGGAGGATGGCCGGTGCCTACTTATGATGGTCCAACAAATTTCGTTAGTCTCTGGAACGTTGGCGATTCAAGATGGCAAACTGGACCGCCTTTACAAGAAAAACGAAGAAATCTTGCTTCCGTGGTATGCAATGGCGCTGTTTACGCGATTGGCGGATTCAATGGCCACACTGCCTTGGATACTATTGAACGTATCCATGTCGGCGATTTACTTCATTCCTCATCTTCATCTTCCGGCAACAGCACCAAGGGATGGAAGATGTTGAAGTGTCGATTGACGAGTAAACGATATGGATGCGCCGCTGTTTCTGTTTCCGAGAGATTTATTGTGGTGGCGGGCGGAAGCATTTCTAGCAACGACAATTGCTTATCATCCCTTGATATCTTGGACACCGCACTTGGGAGCCCATATTCGGTCATATCGGGACCATCGTTGAAAGAAGCTCGAAGCCATTTTGCAATGGCTGTGTTAGGTTCACGCATCTATGCTGTTGGTGGGTGTGGGAGAGTATTGCCGTTGGAATGCCGGGAATCGGTCGAATACCTGGAGTTTGATGACTGGTTGGATGCTCCCACTGCCACATCCAGTGTCGCATTGTCCACAAAGTCCTGGACCGTCCACAAGAAACTCATTTTGAACAAGTCGAGAGCTAAATTGTCTGCAGTCCAGGTGGGTTCCTGTCTGGTTGTTGCAGGAGGATGGGGCGACATGTATGCAGACGTTCATTCTGTGGAGGTTTTGGATACTGTGAGAAACATGGTTTGGGAGCTTCCGGACGTGACAGTGAGGAGGGATGTTTGCGGCCTGGTGTCCTTGCCGAATACTCTTGTAATGATTACTCGCAGTAGTGGAAAAAGATTTTCGTGTGAAACACTGTCACTTGTGGACAAGAAGAGTTGGCTCTTTGCACGTTTGTTGGAGATGGGCAAAGTTCCAACCTAACAGCACAGCACACTCATGCTTTTCTTTCGGACCCTGTGTCAACAGTTTCTGTGGAGACGGGTCTTGGTCACCAGGAACTGAATACTTTGATTGTCATGACTGTCGTGTTTTGGTTTGAGTGTGTCCCATCTTAGATATGGTTCTTTGGTTTGTGCTTTCGTGGTGAAAGGCGCAAGACGCCATCGTCGGAGCGCGTTGTCTTCCAAATTCAACGGTCCTGAACGTTACTCTACTTAAATTAGATTTAAATAGTGTTCGCGACTGTTAGTCTTGATCGTGATTCAACGGTCTCGAGCGCGCCGGGGGACCATCATCAACACACGGAGCCGGAGCCTCATACAATCGACCCCAAAGAACACAATGGTCGTCACCACCAACAACAACTCCGTCCTCCTCTGGCGGCTAAGCTCTAGCACTAAGATGAATCTCTATCCACTATGGGAGAGGGAACGATATCACACTTTTCCGGCCCCAACGGAAAACCGAATGGCCAATGTGGGCCCCTATTATTTCTCTCTGGCAAATCGCAGACTGACACCACACTCGCTCTCTGCTGCTAGTACAAAGAGACCATATCAAGGATGGGACACGGTCAAACCAAAACACGACAGTCATCACAATCAAAGTATTCATTTCCTGGTCATCAAGATCCGTCTCCACAGAACCTCTTGACACAGAGTCCGAACGAAAAGCAGGAGTGTAGTGTGCTTCTAGGTTGGAACTTTGCCAATCTCCATCAACCGTGCAAAGAGCCAACTCTTCTTATCCACAAGTGACAGTGTTTCAGACGAAAACTCTTCTCCACTACTGCGACGAATCACAGCAAGAGTATTCGGCAAGGACACCAGGTCACAAATACCCCTCCCCACTGTCAAGTCCGGAAGCTCCCAAACCATGTTTCTCACAGTATCCAAAACCTCCACAGCATATACGGATAGACCGCTGTCATCGCCTCCTCCTGCCACGACAAGACAGGAGCCCACTTGGACTGCAGACAATCCAGCTCTCGGCATGTTCAAAACAAGTTCCTCATGGATGGTCCAAGACTCTGTCGACAATGCCACAGTGGAGGTGGCAGGATCCAAGCAGTCATCAAACTCAAGGTATTCGACCGATTTCCGGCAATCACCGTACGTCATAATTCCATCCCATCCACCAACAGCATAGATGCGTGAACCTACCACAGCCATTGCAAAAAAGCTTCGACCTTTTTTCAACGATGGCCCAGATGCGACCGAATATGGGTTCCCAGATGCCGTGTCCAAGATATCAACGGATGATAAGCAATCGGCGTAACTAGAAATGCGTCCGCCCGCCATCACAATAAATCTGTCGGAAACAGAAACAGCGGCGCATCCATATCGTTTACTCGTCAATCGACACTTCAACATCTTCCATCCCTTGGTGCTGTTGCCGGAAGATGAAGATGATGAATGAAGTAAATCGCCGACATGGATACGTTCAATAGTATCCAAGGCAGTGTGGCCATTGAATCCGCCAATGGCGTAAACAGCGCCACTGCAAACCACAGAAGCAAGATTTCCTCGTTTTTCTTGTAGAGGCGGTCCATTTTGCCACCTTTTCTCGCCAACGATCCAGAGACTAACCGAATTTGTTGTACCATTAAATCGACCTCCCAACACAACCACCATCTTGTCGTGGTTCGTGTGTGTATGATGAACGACAACCGACGCATGGCCCCACACATGCCGTCCCATGAGTGGAGTCCAATTTTCACTTGATGGCCTCCACTTTGGTTCTAATTTGTCCTTGCTGTCCGCAAAGACCAATCCTGACAATAACGCTTGTTCGTGAACCTTCATACTTGCGGGCATTGGACTTTTTTTGGTGGAACATCAAAAAGGTCGTTACTCTACGAGAAGCGCTTTCTTTTTGTGGCATCAAGACTCCATGGAACAAGATGTGTTATGGATGTGTTTGGACTGACTGTTGCGTTTTCGTTGAAGGTTCTAGGTGTTGGCGTGGAGTACGACTGATTCGTGCTTGTTCTCCATCGAACACAAGTCGACCGATCCAAATCCATCCTACATGCTGTGTGTTGGGAGAGTCCGTCGCCGTGTCGAAGGGAACGAAGCGGAGCGGTTTCCATGGTTGAGAGGACGCATCTCGACCGATCACACAAGAGGTGCTGATTCGCACTGGATCCCAGTCAGGCGTGACATGTGCTCGTGGAACGGTCCGATTGCCGTTTCAGCGGACAGCGACTGCTGGATTCGTCTCCGAGGCAGTTCGAGGGACAACGTCTTGGCATGGACAAGGGCTTTTTCAATCTTTGCTCTCTCTCCTTTCCCCAGAGGTTAGTAGGAACAAATGAAACGAGGTTTGGGTACCATTGGTACTGGAGTTGACTCTCGACAGAGTCATTCTTGTGGTAAAAGTCCGGACAACGACAACCAAAAGAAGAATACAAACACTCTAGATAGAAGCAGGGTGTCTACCAAAAAAGGTTTGTCTTGGAGGATCATATACACAAAACCCTGGTTCCGGAGGAGGACGGGCCCTCGACTCTACTACCAGCACAACAGGATGAGTCTGCCGCCACAGTTTCTACTAGCATAGAGTCTCCTCTCCCTCTATCTCTCCTCCTCCACAGAACTGTTGGTCTTGTGTATACATCTGTAGAAGCGACCCATGGACACACACTTGTCGCGCGTCACACATACACCGACAGTGTGTGTGTGTTTTATTAGAGATTGTGCGACGATCGACGATCCGAAGCACCACTACTCGTTGTCCGCAGGGCCCTCCACAAACTTTGATAAAAGGACGTGGCCACGACGGAAACGACCGCTCCACAAATGTAACGGACCATGAGTTCATGATGCAATTCGGGATGGGCACTGTCCCAGTTTCGCAAGTCACTTCTTACGTCCAATTCCAATCGGGCTCGTTCCGTCGATTGTTCCAAATTCCGGACCGCCCGCATCCACCTTTAGTGTCGTCGTTGTCGTAGTAGTAGAGACACCCCATGAGAACGGCCACAAGGAGCAGAACAACCAGAACGATCACACAAACACATGTGAGTATAAAGCGTTGCACCAGCAGCATCACCCAATCACTCCAACTACATCCTCCTCCCAACAAGAAGCATGGAACCCAATCGTCGTCGATTGTTTTGTCGGGTAGATTCGGCGTCTCACGGGTCGCTCCCCCGTGGACACGGCATCCAGAACCATTACCACCACCGAATGCTGCGGAACCACACAAACACTCTTCCTCACCGCCCGACATCACACATTTCTCGGTCGGCGCTGTCTCTTCCTGTACTACTACGTACCATTGCGATTCGCCCGCTCCCCGTCCCGGTGTCATGAGATCCAACCAGGTTTGAATGACATAGTCCACAATTTGTGTGGGATTGACCTATTATCAATGTAGAGAACAAAGGATGGAGAGATTCCCAACCAAACGTTATCAATGTAGAGAAAAAAGGATGGAGAGATTCCCAACCAAACGGCATTCCCGAGTCGACGATTCGATTCGAGGGTGTGTATACCAATGGATATCGATTCCAACCACCGAATCCATAATAGGACAACAAGAAGAACAAACGCCAAAATACAACGAACGACGAGAACACTATACGTGAGACACGGATTTCTGTGCTCCATGAATGTGCACATGACAGACAGGACCATGCGACGAGGGACACCGACTCGCGCACGCTGTGGTCGACCAACCCAAACTGGATCCAATGCGTGTGTGTTGGTTGCGTTAATGTGAAGTCGTTGGCCGGTGGTGGCTACCAAACGACTGCACACGACCGCCAATTTATTGTAGGGTCTCGTAGCATATAGATGTGGCGGTTGCGGTTTGCTGCTGCTCGTGTCGTGGATACCGTAGGAGCACAGTGGACCACGGATGCGTTTTTTGGTGGTGGGTGGTGAACCAGGACGGGGTGGTTGGTGTTGTGGTTGTGGTTGTGGTTGTTCTCCTCTGTAGGTTGTGCGGTAGCGAATATCATTGGCAGTATCGTCGTATCAGCTCGGGCCCACCCGCGTCTCCTCCTCGTATACGACACGACACTTGTGTGTGTGTTGGCCCGCAACAACGCCACACAGCATTCTCCACGCCAAGTATGATGTAGTACTACGCACTATACGTACCTCTCGCACGGTGATCCAAAAGGCAAATTGTCCCACCACCCAACTGTCCATGCTTTTGGTGTTGTTTTGTAGTGGTTGTTTTCTTCTTCTTCTTCTTCTTCTTCTTCTTCTTCTTCTTCTCTCACGAGAGATGGTGGCAATGGACCATGCACCACATACATACAATACACCCACACTGATCAAAACATCGACGTGGTCGTCGTCCATCATAACATTACGCGACTGTAACGCGACCGCCTGCGACCGATCTGGAAGGTGACCCGTCTCTACTCAAAACGGCACAGCAAAGATGCAGACTCCTACAGAGAGTACATACATTCGTTGCTTCTCTTCTCGGGCCGCAGCGAGAGGGCACACAGACACGCACAAAAAAAAAACATCTTTGTATCCTCTTCATTGGAAACGAGGAAGAACGAGAGAAACGAACAACGAGAGAGCGAGAGAGGGAGAGATCACAGTCAGAGACGAAGAGATCTCTCTGTTTGCAAATCCTTGCAGAAAATAGTCTCTCTCCACATTCCAACAACTGCGTGGTGAAAGGAGTGATTCCAGGGTCGTCCACGACATTCCACAGTTTCGGGGAAGACCTGCACCGCGCGCATCGTTGCTTCACACCAAAAACTCGGCTTTCCGATTCCCCCATGCCCCGTTGATTCTGCCATTCTCTCCTGGAGTCTCGTCGTCGTTGTTGAGTTGTTGCAGAAGGGACTGTCGTTGAATTGAACTGCCAAACACACGCACGCACGACTCTCTATACGCATATATACCATGTCCGAACCATTCGCACTCCACCATTCGTCGAACGAGGATGATTCCTCGCCGCTTCCGACGGAATTTCGCGAATATGACCCGCACTTGATTGCCTTGCGCACGGCCTGGAATGCCCTGCACAACACTACGACAAGTACGAATGGACATGACGTGCGGTCGCAAGTGATGCAGCTCCTCGACGAGTTTGTGCCAACGACTGCTTCCACGACGACATTGCTGTGGCCCTTTGGAGAACAGGTACGATAGGGATGGATGGAGTGCACGGTGGTCTGGTCGCTGTGGCGTTACTCCGGAGGCTCCCTGTGGCTTTCTGGATAGCTACCTGCCTGTTCTTCTCCGAAAACACAAGTCTGTCTCACTTTTCTCTCTCTTTTGTTTTGGTATCTTGTTGTTGTTGTGATTGTTCCATTGGCCCCTTTTTTCTTTTCTTGCTTGCTTGCTTGCTCTTGTTTTTGTGGTTTCTCTATTCTACTCGATATATACATATCTATCTATCTATCTATCTATCTACATCTATTTATACAGGTGGATTTGCAATTGTGGAAACCCGCCTTGAAGGTGATTTCAGCGATTTTGAAGCATGTGGTGAGGGTGTATCCCTCGTGGCTCTTGCTGCCCCCCGTGCCACGGGTGGTTCATGCGTCGGCGCCCACAGCTCGCACCGCACCGCATCCCCATCCCCGCGCCATTCACAGTCCGGACGACAATGACGACGACGACGAGGAGCAGTGGGTCTTGGCACTGGGTCCGGAACCTGTCGACTCGTCCGTCGTGGTGACGGACGTGGCTCGTATGTTGCACTTTTTGGCCAGTCTCTTGCGCAATTCCTATTCCAAACTAGTGGCCAGTTCGGTCCTGTGGGAAGTGACGGACCTGTTGGCGAGTGGTCACGCGGTGTGGATTCAAGCGAGTGCCGCTGTGGTGTGCGCCTATTGTGCGCCCTGTCAAGCCTCGCATCATGTCGGATTGGCGGCCTGTTTGGAACCGTCGGCTCCTGGCGGCGGCCCACTCTTGCAAGGCATGGCGCCCCCGGCCTTGCCCGTGCCCTGTCAATTGCGCTGTCTCGCCCTCGCCCGGGGATGGGGCACCCGCGCGCAATCCTTGGGATTGGCCCAAGTCGTGACGGCCGATGCCGCCTTTGTCGAAAGCAGTAGCATGACGACGAATTCTACCGAAGAAGCTTTGGGACGCACGCTCGTGGCGGCCCAACCCTGGCCGACGGAACCGGGCCACGTGCATTATGTGCACAGTCCCGACTGTGTCGTGCATTTGGATGCGGCGCAATTGTGGAGCACAAATAGTAGTAGTAGCGCGGCGGCTGCCATGGAGGAAGAAGAAGAAGACGACCATGATGAAGTACCACTCAGTTCGACCCAAAAACGACGACGCGTCACGGCCGCGGGAGGGGGTGGTCGACATCATCATCATCACCTGTTATCCATGACGGAGATTTGGAATCTGGCACTCGAGCAAGTGCCCGCCGAGGATCGACCTAAGTTTCCGACAGCGACTGGTAGTAGTCGTGACCAGAATCCAACTCCCACTGCCCCAACGACAACCACAACGAAAAAGAACCCGGATCGCTTGTTTGGCTTGGTGGCCGACCTACAGTTGGCCCGGTCCTATCACGAGTGTCACGACCACGTGGTGGCAGCCGTGGAATTGCGCTTGCAGGCCTGGACGGCCATGTTGCATCAAGTGGCATCGCCAACCGTGACATCGCCCCAACAACAAGAATTGGTCTTGGGCTATGTGCAAGCCCAACCCGAATGCATTGCCGAATTGGTTGATTTGGTCCGACCGACCGTGGCCGATGCCACGATTCATCCCACGACTAGTAGCAGCAGCACGACGACGACGACCAGGAGACACGGCACTCCGCATCCCCACGATGCCTTGTCGCATTTGGCGGCGCACGGACAAGCCATTCCCTGGTCCGTCCGCGTCTTGGCCCTGCAAGCCTTGACGGCCTTGGTGGCCCGTCGCGATCATGCCGCGCATCCCGGGACCACACCCGTCGTGGCCGAATTGCGCTTGTCGACCATTTTGACGGAATTGGGCATTGGCAAGGGCTTGTACATGGGCGTCTTGCCCACCTTGGTGCGCTATTCTCTCGCGGCCATTACCACCACGACAACAACGTCGACGACACGGAACCACCACACGAACAACAGTACAGGGAATGTCAAGGAGGACCAAACCATGCAAGGCGTGGACAATGAAACGGACAACGACAAGAATCAGAGCACCAACCAAACACCCACTCATCGTATGGACGAGGACGAAGCCATGGCCATGGATTTGGGATTGGCCTTTTTGGAAGCCACGGCACCCCCACGGCCACCCCGTTCAGTCCAAGTCCAACAAGCGCTCGTCTGGTTGGATACCTTGTTGCAATTGACCTTGGTGGTCACCTCCACACCCGCGGGCGCCGCCGCCTTGACGGAAAGTGGCATGGTCCCCGCGCTCTTGTCCTTGATCGCTTTGGATACCGACGAGACGGTTCGAGGACTCTTGCACTTGGAGGCCACAGCGTCCCTGACCCCCCATGCCTCGATTGTCGCGCAGTTGCAGTTTGTCACGGCGCAAGCGGTGCAAATTTTGGAAACCTTGATTGTCGCCCAAATGAATGCCGTCCATGCCTTTGGCGATTTGCAAGGCGTGGTGATTTTGACGGAACGATTGTCGCGCGAATTATTGCCCATTCACGTAAACGACAAGAAGGGTCCGTCTCCGGCGCAACGCATTTTGATCTTTTCCTTGCTTACATGTTTGACGGTCGTGTTTCATCAAGAACACGAAACGCGGGAAACCACTGCAGCTGGTACGACGTCGTCGACGCAGGGATCCAATCAATTGAAACAGCCAACCTTGGCCAATGCCATTACCCACATTCTCCGTCATGTACCAGCCTATGGGGGGCATGTCACCTCGCTCATTTCCACCATGTTGAGCGATGTCTTGAATCACGATCCCCATTTGGTCCATCATGTCCATGAAGTCGGCATTGCCCAAGCCTTTTTTGACATGATGACGTCGTCGTCGCCTTCGTCGACTCCCTCGCTCCCACCCATTCCGGAACTGTTAATGTCCATCCCCAATGTCTTGGCGGCCCTGTCCTTGACGGAAGCGGGCGCCAAGGCGGTCAAACAAGCCAATCCGTTTCCAGCCCTGTGTCGCATCTTTACCCATCCGCACTATGCCATGCCGGCCAGCAAGTGTTTGTTGAATGAATTGACGGCCATTGTCGGCACGGGCTTGGAAGAAATTATGCGCCACGTGGAAGGGGTCAAACCCCTCGTCTTGTCCGCCATTGTCCAAGCCATGAATCATGTCGTGGAATTGGGCCGGGCCTTGTCGTCCCAAGAAGAATCGGGCCGAGACGAACGGAGTGTGGAACTCGAAACGAAACGGTCGTGTTTGATTCAATACGTGTTGAATATGGGACAATTGTTGGAACAAGTCTTGCACAATGACGATCATGTCGAACCCTTTTGTGAGGCGGGTGGACTGACAGCCCTCTTGGACTTGTATCGCGCCACCTTTCCTACAGGTTGGAACTTTTTGGTCCATGTGAGTTGCTTGTCCTCCTTGGCCGTATCTAATTTGCATCATTCCACGATTGAAGATTCCTTAACCTTGGCCCTCAAGTGTATCTTGTTGAAACTCAATCCAAACGACCTGCTTGAGGTCATGGCCCAAGAAACCCGACAAGCCTTGACCGAATGGGACACGGCCCAACAGTCGCTCATGGCGCAACGACGTGGCAACAACAACAACCCGACGGACCGTGGTGTATTGGGCGTCTTGCCCGATTTGCGTTTGTACGAATTGACCTCGAACGACGACATGCACGCAATGGCTCGAGTCTTGCAGAGTGCCGCCCGACTCTCGTGGGTGGGTGGCAATCTGGCCTTGGTCCTCAAGGCCGTGGGACGTCGAATGGACGATTTGTCCATGGGCAGTTCGACCACGCAAACGACGCTCTTGACGCAATGGCGCACCTACATCACGGCACCCGCCTTTGTGGGCCTCGTACAGGATTTGACCAGGGTCCAACAAGAAGCTCTCTGGCATGTGTGTCAGGCGCGGGCCCAACAAGCGCAGCGAGAGGAAGGAGCATCCCAATCGTCGGCATCGGTTTCGTGTCGGTATCGGTTGCGAATCGTGTGTCCCGAAGGAGCTGTCGTACGAAATGGGATTGAAATTGATTCCTGTGCCAGTGTCGGAAGTATGGAAATGGGAGAAGTGGTGGAAGGAACCGATCGATGCATCAATTCCTCGGGTATTCTACGATACCGGACCAAACGAGGGTGGGTGTCGGAAATGACGCGCGGACATGGACGAGAACCCATTGCCGAAGTGATTCACGTGTGGAACGTGAGCAATGCCGAAACAAAGAAAACAACAGAAACCAACAAGAAGAAGGACGAACCCTTTCAACGGGTGGAATGTGAAATTCCAACCCTGGCGCAAGTGGGTGTCGGCATTCTGGCACGGTTGCAGCGCAGTCACGGAGAACTCTATACCTCTTTGTCTCGATTGGTAGTACAAGGCTTTCGAACCATGACGACCCGCAATCCAGTCTTGGACGAGGGTACGCAAGGGGCACACGTCATGACAATGCTTCACACCATGCTGTACAAACCCTTGACCAAGGCCTTGCAATTTCGGCCTGAACCGAGTGACCAAGACGACCAAGAATGTTTCCGAGCCGGTACGGCCATGTACTACGGATGTCTGTTGGATCAGTTACTTTCGTGCTTGTTTTTTGAAGAACGACGTGAACGACGCATGGTCAATGTCTTGCTTCTGGCCAAATTGGTTGGTTTGAAACACACGAGCTTGACAATCGACCTCATGCCCTTGACTTCGGCTCCACTCTTTGAATGCATCCAGTACATTTGGGATCACTGCTTGACCGACTTTTCGGCGCGTGCCCCTGGAACTCGTAGCGAGGAGACCCTGGCAACAAGCAAGGAATCCAACTCGAGACAGCCACTGCGTGTGGGACACAGTTCAGCGGCATGTTTTCCTCCCGTTGTGAAATTTCTTCGACGACTCATGTCGACGTCCCTTTCCTCGTCTCCCGTGGCCACTGTCATGAGTCGGATCAAGTGGAAGTATTTCCGAGAATTGTTGAAACTGGAAACCACGGATGCCACCGAGAAGGACGACACTAGCAAGGAGGAGGACAAGAAGGATGAGTTTTTTCAGCCAGAAGGGTTGGTCAAGTGTGTTCAATTGCGCATCTCCGAAACGGTGCGAACGGCGTGGGCCGATGAACGATCCGCACTGGCACCGCCCCATTTAATGCACCCTGTGCTCTCCTTGGTTGGCGATATCATTGTAGGACTGGAAGAGGAGGTGAACAAGCGGAAAACCAAGTCCTCACGCGGGACGAGCGATGGATCGTCGTCGCGTATGTTTCTTTCGGATTGGATTCGTCGGAGTCGGAATGCGAGTGCCGACGGTCCAGCGGATACGAACCAAGCACCATCGCCGCCACCACCACCGCGACAGCCCTTTCGAGTTAGTGAAGACTCGATTGCCGGAATGCTGGAAATGGGATTCAGTCGGGATCACGCCATTGACGCCTTGGAGCGCACCGAGACCAATCGAATTGAAGTCGCCATGGAGTATGCACTGACGCATCCGCCACCGGACCCAGTCACGGCCGCTCGACGACGAGCTGAACGGCAAGAACGTCAACAGCAGGAACAACAACAGCAGCAGGAACAACAGCAGCAAGAACAACAACAACAGCAAGATCAACAACCCGAGCAACCACAGGAGACTGAAGCATCGGCGAACAACGCCTCGACTACCGAACAGGAAGCTCCCCGCGGCAGTGATGAGACGGCTGTTGAAACAGCTGTGGATTCCTCCAATGCAAACGCGGAACCCTCCTCAACTGCAAATCCGGCTGAGGAGCAATCGAATGAAGCAACTGCAAATGAAAATGGCCCCGCTCCAATGGAAGTTGACAGCACCAAGGATGAGGAAGCGAAAAAGAAAGAATCCCCAACAGATAGTTCAGACGACGAAGACAAGGAGATCACGACCGTGTTGCAGTCGTGGATTGAGGTTTCACCCACCACCTGCTGCAATATTTTGGCCAAGTCCAAACAGGGTTCGACCATTACGACGACGCAAATGGATGGAGATGCCGAGAACGAAGCCTTGACGGTGGTCGTCACGTCCTTTATGTTAGATTTGTGCCATCGATATCCGGATGAAAAAGACAAGATCGTATCTCTACTGTTGGAGGAATTGAAGACCAAATTGCTGGCTGAAGCTAGCGATCAGGCGGACGACCATGCAATTTCCAAGTTGACTCACTCGGTTGTTTTGTTTATCAAGGCACTTCCCAAAGTTCGTCTGATGGTACTGAAGAAAGGTCTTGTGACGCCCATTATAGCCCGTGTTGAAGCCTTCATGGACACCGCCGTGACATCTAACACTGCTCCGGAATGGCCAATGTGGTTGCCCCATTCGTTGCTCCTCTTGGACATTATGGCTCAACCAGTTGTCGCATTTTCGGAGGAAGATTACTCTCTGTTGACATCCAGAAAGACGGGTGAAGATCAGGACTCGACTGACATATGCAGCGACTACTTTGACGTTTTGGGGGACCACAAGGGTCTCGCTGATTCGATTGCCATGGCAATGTTTGATGCATTCACCGTCCTTGGGCAGGGAAACAATCTTCCAAGGAGTCCAGACGACGAGGTTGACTCACCCAAACCGATGCCACCGTACGTCCCTTTGTTGCCACTTAGACATGCCGAAGTGTGTCTGAAAACATGTCGTCGATTAATTGGTTGTGAAGATGTCAAGGGAAAGATTGTCTCTCTCCCCCCTCCTGGCATTCTCCAAGCAGGCCTGATGTTGCTTTTACACTTGTTGAGGACGCCATCGGCTTCCACTGAGTGTATAAAGGAAGGAGTTGTGGAAGCGATTCTATCATTGGGTGGGCAGAGCCGCTTCACAGGTAACAGTGGCCTGATCACTCTGATTTTTCGCCGTTTGCTGGAAGACGAGTCAACTCTTTTGGCTGCAATGGAGACCGAGATCCGAACAACAATGGCGAAACTCGTCAAGAATAAAAGCAATGACGCTGCTAGCTCATCCAAAAGCATAGGGCGAGAGACTGTGTCATTACGGTCGTTTGTTGAGGCCGCTACTCCTCTGATTTGCCGCGACGCATCTGTTTTCCTAAAAGCCATGTCCTCTACTATACGGATTGAAGGTGATTTCCAAGCGAGCGAACCAAGAATTGGATTAATCCCACCCGAGGAGCGAATCAAGAAGCCTCCAACCACATCTACGACATCGCCGGAGCCACCAGCTCAATCGACGACTATGGAGAGTACACCAAAGCAACCTTCGAAACCAGTACGTAGGTCTCTTCTGAGTGGCGGTAGCTCGAGGCGCAGGTCCAGCTCGTTGAAGAGTTCCGGTAAGGGACAAAACAGCAGTTCGCGACGAGGCAAACGAGAAAAGGCAGAGTTACAACGAGAGGAGTCAGTTAGTACTTTGAGTACTCCTGCGACACTGATCACCTATTATTTGGTGGGGCAAATACTGAGCGTGATAGACCAGCCAAACTCGTATGAAGGCCAGGATGGTCAAACTGGTACTTTTCTCGAACAGTGGGAACTTCTCGGTATTCTTTCAGATCTTATTCTCGCTGTGCCCGCTTGCGCGTCCAGTGTGCATAATTATAGGCCTCATCGACACAGGGACAAGCGAACTTCGATTATTTTGACTCACTTGGTTCATGCCGTACCTGGTGCTCCGTCTCCAACAAAAAGTTTTGTCAATTTTCTGCTGCATGTTGTGTTGGCAGAAGACCGATGGAGTCTCCGGAACGAAGAGAAGATTTGGGTTCGGGCAAAGCGTGATGGACCGGACGAACCATCTTTAGTTGTGAAAAAGAAGGTAGCAGCACGTGTATTAAAAACGTCACAAGCAGCGGGCAGAGTACTTTTGGCACTCTGTGCCAGACCTGGCGAGGGGCGTCGACGAGTCATCGCGGACCTTGCTTTTGCGCTGAGTGGAGGGCATTTGGGACAAGATGCAATGAAGCAAAGCAAACACGAGATCCCTTCCATGACATCTCGAACACCAGGCAAGGAGCAACACGCATTGTATGCGTGGGGCGAACTGTGCTTGGGATTGGCAGTTCCACGGGGTGGAGGAAAGAACTTGGAAATGGGTATATCCATCAATTACGAGATTGTTCGCATAATGTTTGAAAGTGGTATGGTTCATGCCCTTATGTATGCAGTTCATTTGATTCCATTCGACGATGAGATGGCATCTAGTACACTCGGAACTGTGTTACTTCCCCTTGAAATTCTGACCAGACCAAACGTTTGCAACTTTGTTGCGGAAATGGTTCAGAAAGAGGCAGAAGGACAAGCCACTTTAAAAGGCACTGATCCAGACGATGTGAACAAAAGCGTGACGGGAACAGCGGAACATCTTGAAACCGGACAATCCAGAATGGATGGCATCGATACGTCGGCCGTGAGTGGGCCCTCTGATTTGTTCCACGCACCTGTAGCAGACGACACCAACGTCGATGATGCTTTTTACATGGGGGTAGATTCAGAAGATACACATTCAGCTGACGATGATGCGGTGATGGAACTTGAAGAAGAGGATGACGACAATGAAAGTGAGGAGGATGATGAGTCAATTGACGAGGACGGTGACGAAGAGGAGGATATGAGTGAAGATGAGCAGTCCGAGAACGAGCTCGATGACAATGACGAAGAAGAGGAAGAAGAGTCGGATGATGTTACGAGCGAGGAAGTTGATGATGAAGGGGATTGGAACTTGGACTACGAGTTTGCTTTTGGGTCGGAGAATGCTCAACCCAATGATGGTGAGGAGGCTGGTAACGATGATCCAGCGCAAGATGGACGAATTCCTCAACCCGCCATAGACGAAGGATGGACACGAATTGAGTCTACAGGATTTGGGGGCATGCTCCTTTCTGGAGTCACCAACCGTGCGGCCCCTGGTGGTGACATGGAGACTGACCGTGCCCGAGGGTTCGTCGACGCAGCAGAAGCAATGATCGGGACACTTCTGCGGAATGGTGAGATTAACCAAGAGTCGATTGCGGAACTTGAGGGACAATTGGGCCTTCGAATAATGGCTCCAGGAGGTCGTCGAATCCGGGTAGGGACTGTCGGAGGGAACGGTGGTGATCCACTCGGTGAGACGTCCATTGCCACCCGTATTTTGACAGGAAGATCGACCACGCAGCAAGGCCGGAACAATGATGTCGTTGGCACATTGCCACACGTACATCAGAGGAGTCAACCAGATGCAGGATACTCGGCTTTTGGAGGTTCGGCGTCGGGAAGGTTGGCAGACTTGAGTTCTATCGAGATTGTGTTTGGTGGACCCTCCGTCACTGCTGGTAGTAGAAACTACAATGCCAATCGCTCTGAACAAGACGAAAACGAAGAAAATGAACTTCCCTATATCAGTCAAATGGACCTTCAATTGTTCCCCGGTGGCCCTGCTTCCGCAACAATTGCTCGAGCTCAGCACTCGTTGCATCCACTTCTTTGCGGAGTCGATTTACCTCCCATAAATGCCCTCGTGATGGATTTGTTTCCACACGGCATTCGTGCGCGGAGAACAGGTCAACTGCATACGCGTCGACCAGGGGACTGGACAAATACATCCTTTTCACATGGTGGATATCTTGTTTCGACAGCAACTGGTAACATAATACGGTCTAACCGTTCCCATTCTGGTGCATCATTGGGATCAGGGTTGCCGTCACGATCCATCTCGGGGCCAATTGGGTGGACGGATGATGGCCTTCCGTTTGATTCGACAGTTGAACAGCTAGGAACTGCTCTCCATGCTGAGCTTACCCGTTCTCTGCGCGAGCATTCCTCCTCGAATAACAATGACGACGATGACGAAGAAGAAGAAGATGAAGATGCACCCGCTCAAGATGGTGCGCAAACAGAAGAAGGAGGCACTGAGAACATTGGCGAAGGTGGGGACAATGGAATGGCAGTCGAAAACGTGGAACAGGGAGAGACGGCGCCCCGAGAAGACGATTCTCCTAGCATGGGCAGTGAAGGTGAGCATGTTGCTTCGTCTTTGGCTGCCAGCCTCCGTCTATCATCGACCAATGATGAAGCTGCCGTAGAAGAAGCAGCATCAAGCACGACAGGCAACGACAATGCCGCGGTGGCGAATGAAACTGAGGAGCCACTGGCTAGTGGGGAACAGATAGAAGAGGCCGCAATGGAAGAAACAGAGGAGGATCCTGGCGCGGAAACAAACGAACCTGGAGAAAGCGATGAGACCACCGAACAGCACAACGGGGACGAATCAAATGAACAGGAAGAAGTTCTCGTCTGTCCACCGAACATTGAACCAGATGTATTCCACAGTCTTCCAAGAGAAATGCAGCGTGACGTCGTGAACGAATACGCGAGCTCAAGGGACTTGGCCGCACAACTTGACGGCACTTCGCTGGACCCTGAAGTGTTGGCGGCCCTACCAGAGGACATGCGACAAGAGGTTATTGAACAGGAAAGACGCGAAAGAATGCGTGATGTTCAGGAAGCAGCACCTGCGGACCCTTCGCGAGCCGAGGAGATGGATAATGCAAGCTTCATCGCCTCTCTGGCACCCGAGCTCCGTGCTGAAATTCTCGTTACAGCGGATGAGGAAACCCTGAGTAGTCTTCCCCCGAATTTGGTAGCTGAGGCAAACGTCCTGCGGGAACGAGCAGCACAAGAAAGACAACGCGTCGTCGACGGAAACGGGAGAGGGGTGGTCGCTGATCCTCGACATCGTGGAATGCCTAGAGCAGCTGTTCCTGGTCCCACGGATGGATCCCAGGCTATTGCGACAAGGAAGAAACCACGCACAGGCAAGCTCAAAGTCGAGGTGGAAAGGGAGCAAATTATTTACACCCCAGACAATTTGTCGGCTCCGTTTGCGATGTGTGATTTGATGGTTATGCTACGCCTTTTCTTCCTCTTGTCTCCAATTCGCCCTTACCGTCTCCCCCAAAAGATCTTGCAGAACCTTTGTGGAAAGGCTGACTTGCGCATGGTGATTTCTTCGGCGCTTCTGAAGCTTCTTCATGAAGAAGGTGGGTCGGCTTGTGCCACTGTCGAGGCATATGCAGACATTTACTCGAAAGATACTGCCTCCTGGCGTGTTGAAATGGATCGCCTCTTTCGCTCTGGTGGCAGGTTTCCACCTGAAACTCTTCTCGGAGTTGCCCCCGAGATATCTCAAATCGACGATCTGGATAACTACGCAGCTCCCATGACCAAATTCAAGCAAGGTACGGGTGCGGCGGCTTCCGTTGCGTCAAACATGCCAAAGAGCACAGCTGGCTCAAAGGACTCAGCTGAACTTCCACCTGTGGTTGCTGCAAGACTCATCGACACGTTGCATCACCTCGCCAAAGCCTCGCCTCGATTCTGTGCTCACTCGTTGTCTTCGACGGTAGCTCTTGTTGAGAATGAAACCAAAGAACAAGCTACGACCTTTCTGGAAAGCATGATGGATTTGATTCAACGACCGCGTTATTTACGAAGTTCTACAAGCCTTGATCAGCTGTTGTCTCTTCTAGAAACGGTAGTGTCGCCTTTGTCCCAGCTCCCTCGAGGTGGTGAGGAAGAAGACTCAGTCTCAAATAAAGAGCTTGAGTCTGCCGCTGCCACGGGAAAAGAGTGGGTGGATGTTCCATCTCTTGTCGTTTCTCCTTCGCGACTTCAAGCATTTTGTTCCATTCTGAGAATTGAATCGTGCCGTGAGACGGCATTCATGAAGGTCAACATCGTTTTACGACGTCTTTGCCGAGTGGACAGCAACCGGAGACATGTACTGGCGGAACTTGCATCCGTCGCGCACTCCCTAGGCGAAGATGCTGTACAGGATCTAAAATCACTGAAAATCCGTATGGAAGAAGCAACACAAGCTGTTGGGACGCCTGCCACTGCAAGTCAATCAAAAATACCTTCTGGAACATCTGGCGAAGCAAAACCGATGGATGCTACCGGGAAGATCTCGAGCTCCGTTACCTTTTCAACCAGCACTAGTGAATTGAAGCTGCTTCGAGTCCTCCAAACGCTGCAGTCAATGTGTAGTGATACACCCGAAGAAGTGCAAGGAAAGAAGGGGGAAGGCATCTATGTGACCGAGGAATTGGTTCATTTGCTACGGCAACTTGACTTTGGCGTATTGTGGGACGAATTGTCGTCCTGCTTGAAGATTGTCCAAGTACTGGAGGGTGTGGCTACCCTCGCGGAGGGTACCGACAAAAACGCAGACGATGCGGATGGACAAGACGAGGGAAGTGCAGAGGGAGATGCTAATGGAAACAAGAAACTTCGAAACAGTTCTGCGGGCATTCTCACCAGGTTCCTTCCTTCGATTGAAGCCTTCTTTGTGGCGACGGCTAGTGCCACAAAGCCCAAGGAAACTAACAGCAACGACAAGACGAAATTGGCAGGTGGTCATCGCGAAATTCCACTCGAAAACATTGTGGGGGCGTCGCGCTTGATTGATTTTGTGGGTGAAAACCGCGTGTTGTTGAACGCTCTCATTCGGAACAATCCGAGTCTCTTGGACCGAGGCCTCCGTGCGCTAGTCCATGTTCCTCGATGTCGTGTCGTGTTAGATTTTGACGTCAAGCGGCAGTGGTTCAAAACACAAGTTCGTCGGTTGCGGCAGCAGGCCAGTCGACGTTACGGCAACATTCGGCTTCACATTAATCGAAGAACAGTCTTTGAAGAGGCCTATCACCAGCTGCGTCTTCGAAACGCGGACGAAATGAGAGGGCGGCTGCACATTACCTTTCGTGACGAAGAAGGAATTGACGCTGGTGGTTTGTCGAGAGAGTTTTTTGCCATTTTGGCCAAGGAAATGTTCAACCCCAACTATGCCCTCTTTACTTCGACCGAAGACGGATGCACATTCCAACCCAACCCCAACAGTAGCATTAACCCGGACCACTTGAGTTACTTTCGCTTTTGCGGTCGCATTGTGGGCAAGGCGGTGGCCGATGGGTACTTGCTGGACGCGCATTTCACACGCAGTTTGTACAAGCACATGTTGGGAATGAAGCCCTCCCATCAGGACATGGAGGCGATTGATCCGGATTACTACCGCAACTTGAAAACGATTCTCGACTACAATTTGGAAGACATTGGTCTGGAACTCTTCTTTTCGATTGACGACAACTCGTTTGGCCGACGCAAAGTCATTGACTTGATTGAGAATGGCCGCAAGGTGCCCGTCACGGAGGCCAACAAGGAAGAGTATGTACAATTGGTCTGCGAGCATCGCATGACGACGGCCATTCAAAACCAGATCAAGGCCTATCTGGACGGCTTTTACGAACTCGTGAGTCCGGACTTGATTGCCATTTTCACACCCCGCGAATTGGAATTGGTCATTTCGGGTTTGCCAGACATTGATGTGGACGATTTGAAAAAGAATACCGAATATGTGGGTTGGAAGGCCACGGACGAGGAGATTCAATGGTTTTGGAACGTCTTGACATCATTGTCGCGGAATCAAAAGGCGGCCTTTTTGCAATTTGTCACGGGCAGTTCCAAAGTGCCCTTGGCGGGCTTTGGCGAATTGCAGGGGATGCGGGGCGTGCAAAAGTTTAGTTTGCACAAGGTGACCAATCAAGCCAAGGGCTCGCTCATGTCGGCCCATACCTGCTTCAATTCCTTGGATTTGCCCGTCTATGGGACGGAAGACGAACTCAAGGAAAAACTCCTCTATGCCATTCACGAAGGAGCCGGGTCCTTCTTGTTTGCCTAATTGGTAACGAACCACGCGCGGCGCGCTGTGTGTTGGGAGGAACCCAATCCAAAGTATATAGCAGTATGGCAGCTATAGTATTTAGAAACAAACAGGATTCCAAAGAGAACGTCTACAATCGCATCCTGTAGAGATGGACTGTCCCGTGATTCCTGTTGTTGGGCCGGATCTCTATAGGTCGTCTGGAACATGGTCTTCTTGGAATACTGCGACCTATACTCTAGGGGGATTTTCCAACATTATAGCTTTTGCCCCTGGAGAGAGGCCACATAGTAGGGATAGATTTGGTCGGACGGACGACAGACGGAAAGCAACGTCTTTCCTCACACCGGGTTTGAGACGAAAAAAGAGGCATTATTGGAGCAATATAAACGAAAAATCACAATCCAAAGTGTCAAATCTCATTCGTCATCGACTCAGCGATCTGCGATCTCCGCCATTGTCACTCTTTTGTTCATCGGAGCAACGAGAGACAAGAGAACCACAGTACCAAACAAAACGACAACCACACCAAGATACTACACAAAAGAATGGGCCAAGGAGTGTGCGGCACGCAACGAATGACTGCGTTCGGTACAATCAGCATGATGATGATGATGATGATGCTCCTCGTCGTCTCGACCAGCATGATTTCCACGGTGGAGGCCTTTTCGGTGTCATTCCATCCGACAAGTTCCACAATATCCGCAACAGCAAGAAAGACGGCCAGAAACTTTGGATTCGCTCAAGCACCACTGCCGACCCCCTCGTGCGGGTCGGTGGTGGCCTTGTCATCGTCCAACAACGACTCGAACGATTCTTCCTCGTCGTCTTCGTTGCCGTGGTTTGTCGATCCGGGTACCAAGGGTGGTGCCGTCGTCTTGTCCATTCTCTTGTTTGCCTTGCCCTTGGTCGTGTACAATGTCGTGGTGGCCGTCAATCCCAGCATTGATCCACTCGTGGTCGGACAATCCATTGGTGTGGGCTTTACCGTCTTGAGTACCGTGGCCTGGGTCAGCACGTATATTTTTCGAGTCGCCAACAAGGACATGACCTATGTACGTATATCCAATCAATCAATCTATGTATATATCAAAAATCAAAATCCATGTACGCCAAAAAAGAGAAACAAGGCATTGTTGTGGATTGCGTACCAATTCGAAACATTCCACGATACGAATTGGCTGTGGAGTGCGTGGACTTGTGTGTGTGTCCCTCCCCAAAAAAACACAAGGACCGTTTGTGGGTGCCTTGATTGGAGTATACTGTGTGCGTTTGTGACTCTACGAATCGGAACGGAGCATGAGCGCGTTGTGGATATGTGTGTTTATAGCGTATCCATGGACGGGTGTCGTTGGGTTTGTGTGTGTCCAACTGATTCGTTCGTTTTCTTTCGTTTGGATCTATCCATTCAATTCACTCACCCCTTTGGCCACGACACGGCTGCCATGGCTCTTTTTCTCTTGTCCTCTTCTCCTTGTCCTTTATGTATAATATACAGGCCCAACAATTAAAGGACTATGAAAATGCCGTCATTGCCAAACGATTGGAAGAATTAGATGACGAGGAAGTACAAGCCTTGGTCGAAGAAGTCGAAAAGGATCCCTTTTAACTCCCCCCAAATAGAATATGCATCTGAAACACACAAGGAGGAAAACGATTCCTAGACTCTACTGTTACTACTACTAGTAGTATTCGTTTCGATGGGACCAATCTATGTCCACGGAATTGCGCCTCTTGTTTGGCGCAGTCTCACAATCAGTTGGGACCAAAGACATCGCGGTCCTCCACATTGGTATCCACCTCTTCCTCTTCTTCGACATCCGTCACGTCCTCTTCTTCTTCTGCAACGGCTGCACTGACGGCCGCACTGACTGCCGGACTGACTGCCACAGCGTCTTGTTCTTCTACATCGGAATCCTCTTCTTCAACGTCCGTGTCGTCTTCCACCAAGGCCGCACTAACCGCCGCACTCACAACTTCGTCTTCCACATCGGAATCCTCTTCCTCTTCAACGTCCGTGTCGTCTTGCGCCAATGCCGCACTGGCTGCCGCACTCACAACTTCATCTTCCACATCGGAATCCTCTTCTTCTTCTTCCACGTCCGAGTCGTCTTGTGCCAGGGCTGCTGCCGCCAGGGCTGCTGCCGCACTCACAACCTCGTCTTCCACATCAGAATCCACTTCTTCCTCTTCTTCCACGTCCGTGTCGTCTTGCGCCAATGCCACTGCGGCATTGTCTTCGACATCGGAATCCTCCTCCTCTTCTTCGACATCGGTATCTTTTCCGCCTGGGCCGCACTGACTGCCGCTGCACTGACAATTTCGTCTTCGACATCGGTATCCTCTTCTTCTTCGACGTCAGTGTCTTCAACATCCGTATCCTCTGGCACATCCGGCACTTGTGCACGACGGCGACGATACTGATGACGACGTCGATGACGACGACGCCGGATTCGAGCATTGTTGGCTTGTTTCAACCGAGAACCACGCAAACGAGGCACGACACCTTCGTTGGAAGTCTTGTCCTGTTCCTCTTGCTCTTGGTCGTTGTTGTCGTTCTGGTCCTGGACAATCGTCGTCGTCTTTGGGTTGGTAGTATGCGTCGAGAGCCAATTGTGGGCCACATGGTGGGCGTATGCCAGAGACGTCAAGTACGTTGGGCCGGTACGGTCGTCCATGGGATCGTCGTCGTCGGGCTGGTGCGGCTGTTCCTCTTGTGGCTGCCACCATCCAATATCATTGTGTCTTGGTACGAGACAAAGGAGCGACTCGCTTGGCCGTCAAAGGTGGCATCCAAATCCGACAAGACTTGTCGTACCAACCACGCCACGGCTTGTTCGTCGTTTTCTTCTTCTTTATTGGTGTCGCGGCGGTTCCAGGGCAGCACATAGTCCACCGACAAGACATGGGCGTCGTCCGTCGGTTCCTGGTGAATGGCGGCATTGAAAAAGGTGGTTTGTCGTCCTTGCACATTGGTTTGAAACAATTGATAATTCCGATAAAAGTTGGAATCAAAAGCCAAGTACACTTGAACCAATCGTGTTGTTTCTTCTTGGTGGAGTTTCGGTGTTGGGGCGGTGACACGTTCCTCCGATTCCGTCGTGTCCTTGTCGTCTCGGAGGAGTGTCGTCGTTGTCATGGTGGTTGGTTCGGCAATCCATACCGCTTCAAAGAGGTTCTCGTCGACCATTTTGGCACTGTGAGTCTTGCGAACGACAACGACATGTCGTCGTCGTCCTGGGGCCACCATGCGTTGCTGCTGCTCGAGAAACAGACGCACCATGGCCAGTGTTTGAACGCGACGTTGGAGGCTGCGGTCCATTATGCCACGACGACAGGTTGTCCCGTGACATGCGACCAGTTTCAGGGGCTTCTCGTTGTTCCAAAGGTCGCTAGAAACAAGAGGAGGGCTCGTCGTTTGCATGGTGGTGGTGGTCGTCGTCGTGGCATCGAGCGTCTTCCACTGGTTGGTCATGGAGAAAACGTCACACTTATCGTCGGTCGAAGCAAACATCCATATCGTAATAGGGAAGCACCAATCAAAACGGAGCACATGACATGTGTGTGTGTGCCAGTGTGAGAGTACAAAGCACGAACAAGATCACGATCATCGTCCTCCTCCTCATTATCACGGCGACCCGTCGACCGAAACGTACCGTATAGTCCTGATACCCTCCTTGTTCCAAGGTCCAGGCCGCCAAAAGAGCCGAAAGACTGCATCCCACAATGGCAACTCCACTGATGGTTGATCAATTCGTGTGGGTTTGATGTCGAAGTAGTAGTAGTAATAATAGGAGCAAGAGTCGTTGCTATGCTTCCCAAAATTTATGAGGACCAGCCATCACCGTTTTACAAACAACCACAATCACAACCATATACCCAATCGACATTCATCCTCTGAATGACTGGAGCAAGGCATCAAAAGCTCGTTCAGAGTCTTTCGAAAGCGAGATGGGATACTAGCAAAGGATAGTGGCATGTCCCTGTTTGGTTTCTGATTTCGGACTCTTCTTTCTTGCCATTTTTCTTGTTGGAGAGCAGCGCCAAGACGGCAATCATAATGTTGTTGCTGTTTCCAGCAGAGGAAGAAGAGCGGTTCTTGGAAATGAGGACTCGTGCCTTTCTTTCCGTGTGGTGAGGCGTGACACTTATTTTCCTTTTGGAGCGCAACTTTTGTTTCTGTTTGGGGACTTATGCTTGCTTCTGATAGATAATTTCCCCCAACTACTCTAGGAGAATGACTGGAAGCAACAACAGTAATAGGTAACAAGTGTCTCTTTGACAGTCTCTCATTCCATGGAAAGATCTGGGAAGGGACGAGTCATTCCTCTGGTATCATTTCAGGGACATTTCATAGTATCCCCTACCAAAAAGACAAACTACCCAAGAACGCCTGAAAAGGTGAAAGACTTCTTGCCATCCGTCCCTGATTGCGTCTGAAAGGACTTTCCGATATCCCAATCCGCGTGTCCCTTGCATGATGATACAAGGTTGGAAGAGAATTATGATTTGGGATCATTAACGACACTTCCGAATCCACAAGAGGATCCACCATCTCCCTTGTGAAACGAACGAGAGAGGCAAGATGGTAGGGCTTATTGTATCTGATGTCTCGAGAGTTTCTTTCCTTCCGCCATGGTGGCACCTCTCATATGCTCCGATTCCATGAAAATATGATATTATAGACCAATACGATTTTCTTCTTCTCTCGATAAAGATATCATCCTCTATGTATATTCATAAAAAACACGGTACTATACTCATATTGGAAGGTTCCATAGTGACTCTAGCGTCCTTCTCCATTGATGCTATGTGCTCTACGACCTCTCATGGATACACATAGTGTCCTCTATCTCCAGCTTATCGTACTCCAGAGGAATAGCTTTCAACACGTCGGATGAAGACTCATCATCTTGTGTGTAAACGAATGTCAGCGATGTCCAATGTTGACATGTGCTCCCCTCAAAAGACAATCGAATAGTGGCTTCAACTCTCTCTCATTGGTGTCCAGATGGACTTCCATCCGAACTACCTCTACCTCTAGACAAAATGACGCACCGCGAATGCAAAAAAATGGTACGAATGCGCAACTCTTTTCCGGTCCAACAGAGGATCCAACCATGGACCGGCAAGAGGTCAGTCTACCGAACGACAAGGCGACACCAAATGCCAACGTTCCCCAATTTTTCGGACACACGTCTCTCTTGGCGGTCCCAGCAACACACCAACTCCAAGACACATACACACAAGAAAGCATTTGAGTGCCGTTATGAAATACGACTACAACTCATTCACGGGCTTGTTCCTAGAGATCGTGCAAAAAAATGGTTCCCTACAGACATTTCTTCCAGCCCAGTACGAGCAGTCGCCCTGATCCATTCATCGTTTGGCATTGTCCAAGCAGCAATCGTCAAAGGATCCCGCCATCTTTCTCTCTAAAAACAACCACCCGATTCTTCCAACATGCAATCAATTTGATCTTGATCGTCCAGCTCGAGCGTTTTGGGTACTCTGCACTTGCACTCCGCGGCGTGTCGCAAAGGTTTAAAACACCTTTTGCATTTTGGTGGTTCGTTTGATTTTGAAAAAGGTTTCCTCACCCGTCTAAATCGCAAACAAACGTTAACAGTGAGAATGGTTTGTTCTTCTTCTTTTTCTGGATGGTTGTCGTTGCGGTTCCAGGGCACGACATAGTCCACCGACAAGACATGGCGACTACTAGCGTCATCCGTCGGTTCCTGAATGGCGGCATTGAAAAAGGTGGTTTGTCGTCCTTGCACATTGGTTTGAAACAATTGAGAATTCCGATAAAAGTTGGAATCAAAGGCCAAGTACACTTGAACCAATCGTGTTTCTTCTTGTTGGAGTTTCTGCGTTGGGGTGGTTGTCGTGTCCTCGTCATCATGGTGGTTGGTTCGGCAATCCATACCGCTTCAAAGAGTTTCTCGTCCACCATCGTGGCAATGGGAGTCTTGCGAACGATAACGACATGTCGTCGTCGTCGTCCTTGGGCAACATGCGTTGCTGCTGCTCGAGAAACAGACGCACCATGGCCAGTGTTTGAACGCGACGTTGCAGGCTGCGGTCCATGCCGCCACGACGACAGATACATGATCGATCCGTTCACGAAAAAGTTTCAAAAAGTTTCTCCAATTGGAGAAACTTTTTCGTGAACTGATCGATCATGTATCTGTCGTCGTGGTACAATGGAACGTGAGCAGTTTCAGGGGCTGGTTGTTGTACCAAAGGTCGCGAATACTCTTAGGAGGGCCTGTCGTTGTTTGAATGGTGGTGGTCGTGTTGGTTGTCGTTGTGGCGTCGAGCGTCTTCCATTGGTTGGTCTTGGACATGGAGGAAACGTCACACTTGTCATCGGTCGAAGCAAACATCTATTGTAGGGAAGCACCATCCATAAAGAGCACATGGCATGTGAGTGCCTGTGTGACAGTACCACGCGCGAACACGAGAACTATCCTCATCCATAAAGAGCACATGGCATGTGAGTGCCTGTGTGACAGTACCACGCGCAAACACGAGAACTATCCTCCTCCTCCTCCTCATCGTCATCACGACGACCCGTCGACCTACACGTACCGTATAGTCCTGATTTCCTCCTTGTTCCAAAGTCCAGGCCGCCAAAAGAACCGAACGACTGCATCCCACAAGGGAAACTCCACTCGTGAAAAAGGTTTCCTCCCCCGTCTAAACAGCAAACAAACGTGAAAATCTTCTTCTTTTTCTGGATGGTTGTCGTGGCGGTTCCAGGGTACTACATAGTCCACCGACAAGACATGGCGACTACGGGCGTCGTCCGTCGGTTCCTGAATGACCGCCATGAAAAAGGTGGTTTGTCTTCCTTGCACATTGGTTTGAAACAATTGATAATTTTGATCAAAGTTGGAATCAAAGGCCAAGTACACTTGAACCAATCGTGTTTCTTCTTGTTGGAGTTTCTGCGTTGGGGTGGGTTCCTTTGATTCCGTCGTGTCGGCCTGGTCGTCGTCGGTGGAACCTGTGGCATCTGGGAGGAGTGCTGTCGTCGTGGTGGTTGGTTCGGCAATCCATACCGCTTCAAAGAGGTTCTCGTCAACCATTTTGGCCATGGGAGTCTTGCGAACCACAACGACATGTCGTCGTCGTCCTTGGGCAACCATGCGTTGCTGCTGCTCGAGAAACAGGCGCGCCATGGCCAGTGTTTGAACGCGACGTTGTAGGCTGCGGTCCATTATGCCACGACGACAGATAGACGATCGATAAGATCACGAAGAAGTTCCGCCCCCAATCCGATTGCATCAAAAATGTGACGGAAAACGGTGTCGTTTTTAATGCAACGGGATTGATGGAGAACCATCTTCGTGATCTTATGGAACATATATCTGTCGTCGTGGCATAATGGAACGTGACCAGTTTCAGGGGCTGGTTGTTGTTCCAAAGGTCGTGAATACTACTAGGTAGGAGGGCCCGTCGTCGTTGGGACGGTGGTGGTCGTGTTGGTTGTCGTTGTGGCATCGAGCGTCTTCCACTGGTTGGTCCTGGACATGGATGAAACCTCACACTTGTCGTCGGTCAAAGCAAACATCTATTGTATATAGGGAAGCACTAACCAAAACGGAGCGCAAGACATGTGTGTGCCTGTGTGAGAGTACCACGCACAAACAAGAGCAGTATCATGCTCCTCCTCATCATCAAACGTACGTACCGTATAGTCCTGATACCCTCCTTGTTTCAAAGTCCAGGCCACCAAAAGAGCCCAAAGACTGCATCCCACAATGGCAACTCCACTCACGGTCGATCAATTCGTGCTGTCTCGTTGTAATAAAAAAAATAATAGGAGCGAGAGCAGTTGGTTTGCTAGCGCAAATTTGTGTTGGGGACGAAGTCGGGGTCCCAAAATTTGTGAGGACCAGCCATCATCGTTTCACATTCGACAACAACACTTGACCCAATCGACAGTCATTATCCTTTGAATGACTGCAGCGAGGCAGCAAAAGTTGGTTAGGACTTTGCGATTTCCCTTGCATGATGGGAGAATTATTATTTGGGATCATTAACGACACTTCCAAAGCCTGAGCTTCACAATCAATGACCCTTTTGTGCAACGAACGAGAGCCCACTCATTATGTGATGACTGGAGAGTCCGCCATGGTCCCCCCATGCTGCGGTCTGCATGCTCCGAGCAATGAAAATATGATATTATACACCAATACAATTGCCGTGTCTCGTTAAAAAGCTATCATCAATATGGGGGCGATTGGGGGGGTACCATTGTTCGTCCGTCATCCGAAAGGAAAAAAATTGTCTCGTATTTTTTCCCAAAGCGCCAGCCAGGTGATATCGCCAGCCTCCCTTCGATCGTTCGAAATCGACGCGCCGGTCACGCCTTGTATTGCTAGCACAAGGGCCAAGAATCGTCTCACTTTTCGTGTAACACCACAAAAGACGACCATGAGCACACCAAAAACCAAAAGAAAACCATCCAGCCGAACAAACGACCACAGAGACAACTTTGTGGTCAAAACCATCCACGTAGATCACAGGTGAAGGCGGAATGCATCAAAGGAAGGATGACAACATGAAACATGACAATCAACCACTGCAATGAACAATCAACCACTGCGCAGTGATGAAGCCAAGGTTTGACAGCGTCATCATGGGGTATATAAGCCCAGGAAGCAGGAAGCCTAAACTAGAAGTGGACTATGCTTTTATATTTCCCATAGACAAAGTGCCAGGAGCTTGTGTTGATACTCCTAGAGGTGCATTGCACCATGTGCTATGTGTGTGTATTTCATGGTTTGGTGTGTGTATGTGATGATTCCGTGAAGCTTGATCCACTACTGCGTAAAGAGTACTGGCTTCGGAAACAGTATAGACTATAGAGTACAAAATGGGCTTGTAAATTTCTTTGTGCATGTCTCGTCACGTCTCACGGCCCACGCGGTTCGTGCATGAGCGCAAGCGGCTACACAATAGGACGAAGCCAGTTATTACAGTTGGCTTGGACGTTAAATAATGTGCAAAATCAAAAGAAATTTGACAGAAATAATTTTTACATTTTTCAGGAAAATTTGGGAATAACCGTATGGACAGCAGACGGGAGGTACCCCCGCAATCGGAGGGATTCGCATGTTCCATAGTGACTCATTGAATCACGAGCGTCCTTCTGTGCAATCTACCCATGTACTCCTAGTGTCCTATTCGTAGCAATACTCCAAGAGGGAATAGCTCTCCAAGTCTGATACTCATTCTCGTGTCAGCGTTCGATCTCCTTACAACATCTCTCGTCACGAAAACCATCGGATCCAACTCTCTCTATTGCTAGATCGAGTCCAGATTTGGACTCCAATCAGAACTAATAGGTAACTCAATCCGTGACGCGCAAAATGGTACGGATGCGCAACTCGTTTCCGGCCCCAACAACAGCAACAAACCATGGACCCTGTCCCGGCCAGAGGCCGACCTACCGAATGACAAGGCGACATGAGATATACCAACGTTCCTCATGAGGCAGTCACGTGCAAAATTTTCCAGACACACGTTCTCTCTAGACTCTAGAGCGGTACCAGCACACCAACTCCAAGAAACACACAAACAAGAAAGCATTCGAGTGTTGTTATGAAATACGACTACAACTCATTCACGGGCTTGTTTCTATAGATCGTGTATAAAAAATGGTTCCCTCCAGACATTTCTTCCAGCCCACTACAAGCAGTCGCCCTGATCCATTCATTCATCGTTTGGCATTTCCGCAATCCTAGTAATAAAAGGATACGCCATCTCTCTCTCTAAAAACACCCACCCGATTGTTCCAACATGCAATCAATTTGATCTTGATCGTCCAGTTCGAGCGTTTTGGGTGTCGCCCCCGGATCAATTCGTTCCCCATCGAGCATGAATCGCAAACTCTGGACTTGCACGCCACGACGTGTCGCAAAGGTTTCAAACACCTTTTGCATTTTAGTGGTGCGCTTGATTTTAAAAAAGGTTTCCTCCCCCGTCTAAGCAGCAAACGAACGTGAGAAGTGAGACTTTGATGGGAACATGATTTCCGCCACCAACCGGCCCGCAATGGTATGCATTGAAATCGCATAGCCTTTTGAACATTCCAATACCGTGGATCGGATCGAATTCAATAACAGAACGGGGTACATCGTTTCGGCCACAAGGGACAAACGGCGCGAATGGCATGAATTTTTGCGCGAATCCGGTTCGCGAGAAATCTTGGTTTCCGTGTGTGCCTTGACCATTCTCCTCCTCCTTCGGTTCGATCATGGATGGCATCCAGGAACGATGGCTGGCACTTATGCTCACACGTAGCCACTTCGACGACAACCTACCTGATCTCGCACATTGAGGGTAATGGTTTCCGAGCCACCACCACCACCGGCTCCGTCCGTGGCGGGCGCTTCGCCACCGTCACCTCCAGTCACGGCATTTTTATCATCAACTTCTTCGGACGACATGGTACTAATAACGACAAATGTATGAATAGATTGCACAAGAGTGTGGAATGATACGGAATGGATGAATGGTTCCTTCTTCCTTCCTCTCGTTTGCTATTGTGTTTCTTGGATGCAACAACGAACACACAGCCCAAAGACAAAGACTTGGAGAAGATCAATGAGAAGCAGCACACGATGCGCGCTACGGGCTGTCAGGCGCGTTTCGATCTGAGCCCTCGTCACGCCAGCATATTCTTTCCCGCTCTTTCTCACAGTCGTTCCGTCGCCAGGAGCTAATATCTGGACCTCCGGGAGGAGAAGCAAAAGGGTAGAGGAGAAACTTGATACCGATCCATGTACATCTAAGTAGGCTCAGTACAAAAGCTACGTAGAGTACATAAAATCAGATAGTACACGTCACATCGGAAATGGTCGGAATTTCAAAAATATGCAAAAACGCTCTACAATGATGGCGAGATCCGGTGACGCCGTATGCATTCACCCATGCATCGCATAAACATCCAACCACCGTAAGTCCTTTGCCTTTACCTTTGAAATTGTTGTCTGAAATTACAGAAGATTTGCCAAGTTGGCTGAAAAGGTACGCTCATTTTACTGCAGTGATGAAATCGAACGACGGCCCTAACTCATTCATTTTTCAAGGGTGCCTGAATCAAAGTGAAAGCAAAGTTGCTCTAGTAGTAAAGATTCTTATTGTAAAAGTGATTCAGGCAGGCTCAATTGTTCAGGAAGTTATTGCCAGGGGGGTGATGACTTCCATCATTGTCGAATGATGGCTTCCGGATTGCACCTTTTCTATCGGTGGCAAGTTTACGACGTGCGACTCGGTGTGTCCATCCGCCCCACTTCTTACACAGACGAAAATAGTACTACGTAGGTTTATGTACTGAGCCTACTTAGATGTACATGGATCGGTATCCCCAGCCCTTAGCACTATCTAAGCAAGAGCTAGGAGTACGAATGAATCGCTAAGTATCTTTCAAAAGGAGGAGGAGGAAGATACTCCGGACAAGAGGAGCAGTGTCCAAAGAATACACAAGGTAGTCCTGTCGTCCTACTAGAGCTTGCGTGGAGCATTCGATCGATACCGAATCGAACGGAGGGTTGTGGATGAGAGAACACTGGATGGTGCGTTCCGGATGTGGTCCCTTTTGCTGGAACAGGAGTTTCCGGTGTTGACGCGACACTGCAGTCGAGTTCGAGCCGCAATCACTCAGAGCGATTCGCGAGGGTACGGACGGTTCCCTTTGATGTGTGTCTCCCGACACCAGTTCCAACAGTAAACGATGGACCAATCCAAACCTCGTTTTGCTACTCGAACTGGTTGCAACCCACACTGGAACTGGCGGATGACCCTTCCAAGAGTCGAAGTCGAATCCATATCATCCACCACCACCACCACCACCGCTAATTTGTTCCAAAAAGACATCCATCCTGGCATCGTATTCGAGATGCAAGGACTCGGGCGTGTCAGTGGGTTGCATCCGTTCCCAATCCAGGCAAAAGCGATAGCTACTGGCTTGCAAATTATTGAGTTTGGCAAATGTGTCAAATACTTTGGCCATGCGAATGCTCCATTTCACATTCAATTGAGTTACGTCCCCATTCTAAAATAGATAAACACAGCCAAACAACAACAAGGCCAACAACACATCATGAGAGAGAAGACGCACTTGTCAAAACCTCACAATAACACCATGAACGAACCTGTTCGGAAATGTTGAGGGGATGTTTTACACCATCGTCAATATCCCCTGGTGATGGGATGATGGTTGATGTTGTGGAATCCATCCAATCGACTGGCTGCTGCTTTGTGATGATTGCAACGAGAAGCGGATGACCCTAACGATGGTGGCGGAGGATAGCGTTCGTATATAGCTCTGTTTCACAAATCCCACAGTTCTGCCTCTGTCTCTCTCTGTCACTTTGGCACTTGGGGCACGGCCGATTGCTCTCTTTCACAAGATCTGACTTCTGACCCGACGAGAAAGATCTTTTCGCGGTCGCTGTTGTGATGGGTGTGCGTCAGAGAGCAGTGTGGGCAGTGCTCATGGCCCTGACGCGCGACGAGCCACCCATCCAAGTCTCTTTTGACGGCTACCACAAACTATAATGGGGTTGCTCTTCAACCTTCTCGGAGTGGGTGACGTTCCACACAATGAATGTGCCACAAACGACCAATACTGGATGAGAGGGGACACTCCAGATAGAGGGAGAGAGAGAAGAGTACGACCATAGAGAGTGGAAGAACAAGGCTAAAGTCCAATGAACAGTCCATCCAACTACCGAATGGAACATCAAGAAACAAGCACTCCAAGTCAACCACACGTTTGATATCCACACCATATCATAACCCACACAATTCTTCTTGCTTCGGAACCCAGAGACAGATCGACAGTGATTCAAAAGAATAAGGATACTCTACTGTAGCTCCGAAAACTACCTTATGACGACCAACAAAACAGACACCACTCCTTTACTCGAACAACACATGTTGTTCCTTAGTAGCCACTCCAAACACCATACTACAAATACTATGATTGTTTTGTTCCTGAATCTCCGACTCGAACGACACGGCAGCGTGTCCTGTCGAGGCCTGTGCGTGATACACACACACACCATCTGTATGTTTGGGGTGTGTGCTTACCACGGCGCAAAGTATTCGCTTTTACGCAAATTCGGTTCCTTGGCATCTTGTTCTTGGGCGATGCGTTCGTATTCCCATTGCATTTCGCGATTGCGGGTAATGGGCGGGGTGGGTACGGTCAAGTTGCACAACATGCTAAAGAGTCGAATAAAGACGGCACCGCCCAACAAAATATAACACGGACCAGCATCCCAATCCAAATTGGCTGTGGAAACACTCGCCAACAATTCTTCTTCTTCCGGCGTGAGTGGTACGGTATCGTCATCGGCAATGGTATCATAAATGGTACAGTCCACACGGGTCCCATTGATGAAAAAGCAATTGTCTCCGTCGTGAAAGGAATCAAAACATTCGTTCCGGTAGGTAAAAAAGGTGCGGAGGGCCAATCCGACCGTAATGCAGGCGACAGCGACGGACATGAACTTTTGACAATTGACATCGTAATTCACCCAGAAGCGAAGCCAATCGTTCTTGAAGGTAAAAAAGTAAAAGACAGTCGCCATGATGATACTATTTGCATTGGTGCAACGATTAGGATGAGAACAAAAAGAAGAACAGGGGTAACTCCAATACACATGATTGTTTTCCAACAACAACAACACACGCGTACGTACCTGCGAATCATTTTGGTCGAAGCCTCTTCGCACTTGTCACATTGGTCTTCTTCGACGAACCAGACCCGCGAATCTCCATCACAAAATTCATCAAAGCCCGTGACAAACTGATTCTTGGTCTTGAATTGATCCACGAAATCGCGACGAAATTCCTCTTCGGTAATGCCGGGGTTGGCATTGACAATGGCGTCAATATCTTCAAAGGTCACGTTAATGACGGTTTGTTCCCAGGCCACGGCGGACAAGCCCACATAGAGGCGAGTGCTGCCTTCGACGAGGCCCGACAAGTTGCCATTTTCGCTTTCGACAAAGCCGTATTTGACGTCGCCCTTGCTAAAATGAAAATGTTGCAAGACTTTGAAATCCTTGGAAATACTCAAGTCGGTCAACAAGATGCAGGACCAACCAATGGTACTCATGAGCATGGCCACCAAAAAAATCACCTTGCGCACCTGGAACCATTCGGGATGAATAAAGCCAATGCGACCAAAACATTCCATAAAGGGATTCGACTCCAACAAGCCTGTGTGAAAGCAAACACAAACAATGGTGGAACGACCATAACGAATCAGAAGATGTAGTCCAACAAACCAATGCAAAAGCATGTCACAAACCTCGCTCGACGACACACAACAAACAAGGACAAACAAACACACACACACACACACAAGTCATCAGTCACTTTCTTTCTCTTACCAGGTGCCAATTTCAAAAACCCATTGGGGAACATGAGACAACAACAGGGTTTGGAATCCGGATCCATGACCCGTTCATGACCATTGCATCGATCGTAAATCCATTGAATGGGACGACCTTCGGCATTGATAAAAGAGGCCATGCTTTCTTTAAAACTCTTGGAATTCTTTTCTGGTTCTTCGTCCTCCTCCTCTTCATGGTCGTTGTCGTCCATAGCCACAATCGGAACTTCCTCCGCTGGTGCTTCTGCATCAAACTGAACCTTGCTCATGATGATGATACTGCTCTGCTGTTTATCGTTCACTCTCACTGCAGAAGAAGAAGAAGAAGATCTTGGTTGGATTATTCAACCTCTTTCCCGCAAAGAAAAAACTGAGAAGATCTTGTTGTGGTGTGTATAAGTGACGGGGTTATTTACAAACATTTAAAGATTACCTAGTGCCCCATCGAAAGTAGGGCAAGCTTAATTGTGTAACACTAATTAGGATCACGACTACTAAGTATCCATTGAGAGAACCGATCACTTAGGAAGACCGAAGATTACCTACGGTGCGCTGGCACGACTCCTCGTGACACAGGAAGCTAACATACGAGTACTTTAATAGCCCCGGGGGACTCCTCGTCGCAGGGCGCTCCTCGTGGGTAACGGAGAAATTCTTTCAGTATAGGAGTTTGAGTATTATCGAAGTTGAAGTGTTTTGTGCCTTCCAGATTCACGAGAGCCGGGCTCCAGTGTGGAGAGTGGAGAGTGGAGAGTGGAGACGCTTTCCAAGAATGTCTCTACAATATCGAGACTATCCGTATCATGTGTATGAGTATCATCTACTATCATCTATCATGCTCTAGCTATTGTTAGGAGTAGTAAGAAGGAGCAGGAGGGGGATAATAGGTGAGCAAGCGTCACGAAACAGGTCAAAATGGACCTGGAGTAGCGTTTGTGTATATAGGTATAGAATATATGCAAATTGATTTGGTTTGGTTGGTGGCATGATTGGTCTGGTTGGTCGTTACAATTCATTTTGACAACAGGGCGTTGCACCCTCGGGAATGTTCCAGTCTGTTTCCGCCGTCGGTGTACGAGATGGTTTTGTGGTCGTCGTTGTTGCGGCCAAGAGCGAGCTGTCATCGACAATCAAATCGTTATTGGCAGCCGTGTCATTGTGACTGCTACCGCCACCACTACTACTATCCCCGTTGCAAGGACAGGTGGTGGATGGATTCGTTGTATCCAAGGTGGCCGTTCCCACTTCTTCGTCATCCGTGGCAGCATTCATGCGTTGACTTTGAAAGGCATGCAAGTGCAAAAATCGACTACTCCCCGCCGACCGTGTCGTGGACATGGTGGCGGCCAATCCAGTTCCATGTGCGGGTCGACCATTCTTGGTGCCTTCTCCTTCTGATGGTGTCATGTCATTCTCTTGCTCGTGCGGCTTTTTCTTGTGGGCAAAGACGGCATCTTTGCTATTGAACAAGACATGTCCCATTACCAACCCCATGATGGTACAAAAGAATCTGTGGAAACAAACAACACCAAACACAAGAACATGTTTGAGAGTCCAACAGGGCAATGACCAAGCAGCAGCACCACACGTGTCAGGAGTCATGATGATACGTACAAGACCCCACTATAGGTCATGATCACGAGCATGAGCATGTATCCCATGGACAATTGCAAGCCATAAAAGAGACCCGATGTGACCATGCGCAGGGGTCGACTGGTACTCGACGACGACAAGCTGGTCATGGTCCATCGGCGCCAATAAATGACCCATTCCAAACCCGCTCCAAACATGACGGTTCCAATTCCGGCGGCGGCCAATTTGCCTTGGGTCGACAAGACCCATTCAGGAAACAAGTAAATGACACAGGTTGTATCGGTCCAATGAAATCCATCCATGTACATGGAGGTTCCACCATAACAAAAGTCGACATTGGTACTGTTGGTATCATCAGGATCATGATTATGAGGATCAGGATCGTCATTCGTACTGTGGTGGTGGTCGTATTGGGGAAAGTCGTAGGGTGTGACCCCGTGCGCCGTGGGAGCCCATTGGCCCAAACAATTGGCATTGTGCACATGGCCTTGGGCACAGGGTTCCGTGGCAGCCTTTACCTTGTGATGGGCCGTGCCATCGTAAATGGCCGGGTCCATGCAATACAAGGATTGACCATCGTTCAAGCGCTCTTCAATCCGACCCGCATCGGGAATGTCCATGCACGACATCCAACAAAAGAAATTGGTCGAATTGTTACAGGCATCGGGACTTTGGACATGGTCGGCACGCAGACGACGACCACCCAAAAAGAGCAGTTGGTCCTTGTCGTTGCCGTTCCCATTTGCCATGCTGGCATCTGATTCCTCCTCCAACTCGCTTACAGGGGTGTAGGCTCCACATCCAATCGACAGGGTCCGTTGCGTGGTGGGCGTCCAGGAAAACAAGTGATCGTCGTCATGCTGGTTGGTATCTTTGGTCCTGGAGGTACGACGGCGACTGGTGGACGACAACAGGGAGCTGCTCGTCTCTTGTCGTCGTGCTGTTGCGGCGGCGTGTTGACTGAGTCGACGTTTCATGTCTCCAAAGGTTTGGGGTTCTGGATGTTCTTGCACAATGGCAATGTCGGGTACCAAGGTCACTGCGAAACAAAAAAGTAACACCGACAACAAGAAGCGTGTCAGAACCAAACAAGTTTCAAACTACACTCATTTCAAAATGGCCATTGGTTTCGTCTTTCCTACGTACTCATTCCATACCAGGCCCGCACCTGTCCGGCCGGCATGTGGACGGCATGACGAGTGGCTTGCAGCAAGGGCTTGTTCATGTCGTTTTGGTTGTGCTGCTGCGGCAGTTGCAACCAATGTTGGGCTCCGGCTCCCAGCATGAATACCACGACATGATTGGGATTGTCAAAAATGGCTCGTTGTCCATTGGGCAAGACAAAGGAATCATCGACCATCCTCCTGGACGAGTCGTCGTTCTCATCACCATGACAATTCACGGCCGGCACAAAACTCAAAAACAAGCCCGCATCGGTATGCCAGTTCAAAGTAGGAGGACGACTGGAATCCACCTCGTGGTCTTGTTCATCTTCTATTTCTTCTTGAAATGGTGTCGAACCAGAATCTCCTAGTGTTGTTAATGTTGCCTTGTGGGATGATGATGATGCTGCCTTGTCATAAATGTGAAAATGTTCCAAATGATTGCCCGCCGCTTGCAATTCGGCCACGGTGTGATAGCCTCCTCCATAGGCATGGCGCATCAAATACGGCTGCTGGTCCTTGTGGTCGTGGTTGAATGATCGTTGATGCTGGGCCAGATAGCGATCCAAGGCGTGAAGGAAAACTTGCGTGGCCCCACTGACGCGATCGCGCAATTCTTCCAGGGCGGTAAAGGTGTCGGACGAACAGGGCCACGGTGAGGATTCCTCCTCCTTCTTTGGTAACCACAAGGGCAAGGGGGTGGTACCCACTGTGGCCGTGGCCAAGGTGGTGCGCCACGTGGTGGCATCGTCGTGCAACGGGGCATGTTGCACGACTTGCGGTGACTGGTCGTGTTGTTGTTGTTGTTCTTGTCGCGCATGATGATAGTCTTGCAAGGCGGACTGGCAACGACACAAGCCTTGGAGCGCGTCGGTTGTGGAAAACGACGATGCAGCACCCGAATGACCTTCTTCTTCTTCTTCTTTGATGGAGAGAGCCAAAATGCCCGTCGATTGCCAAATTTCGGCCAAGGCCGTGTCGACCCGACCCTCCAAAACGTCTTCTGTGGAAAAGGTGGGAATGCGATTCTTCTCGTGGTGATGGTGCTCAACCGCAGCCGCCAAGGCCAGGAACAACCAGTGGAATGATTTCATCATGGTGTTGTTTTAGTGTTGTTTTTTCTGGTTCTTGTTCTAGGTAGTGCTTGTTGTTCTTGTCAATTCCCAAAGAGCACACACAAGATCTGCGAGAAGAAGTAGTAGTAGTAGGAATCCAAACCAACAAACAGAAGCAAACAGACGACAACGATGCAACAATGGTGTGAGAGAGTGCCGTCCGTAAACGAGAGACTGTTGCTGGGTGTTGTCCAAATAATAATACTGTTCTTACCCAGAAAATCAATACGAGAGAGTGAGAACAATCAACAATCAATTGCAGAGAGAGAGAGAGAGAGAGAGAGGAGAGAGAACACTCCCAATCACTCAATATCCATCCAGATGCCGGTTTCAATATTCTCTATAGGTTACCGGTTTGATCGGTGGAGTTGTTGCGGATGCTGCTGCTGCTACGGTTGCTGCTGGCGCTGTTCGCCCTTGTCGTGGAGTGGCCGAGACCGAAAGATTGTTCGACTCTTTCCCTGTGCAGTGTTGGAATCTGGGAGAATTGCGTCATGTCACTGTATATCAAAGTGTACTATTCAGGTTCCATTTTCGGTATCATCCGGGGCCCAATACGACTGGATCGTGCGTTTGTCTCGACTGTGAGTTTTGGTGTACGCCAGATGCCTCTGTGTCGTTCCGCATCTCCATTTCGGGGGGTGGAGTCGGAGTCTTTGGGGGGTTGAAAGGTAATTTTTTGTATGTGGAGTTCGCATTGGGAACGCCGCAAAGGGCATGCCCCCCACCCCGTTGTCATTGTGTGAGCTTTGTTCTGGCCTTTTTTTCTCCACCACTGCCACTCTCGACATATTGCGAACGCATATGGCTCGCTCGGACTGCCTCGTCTGGGTGAAGGGACTGCGGATGGTTCACCATGGGACTGGACTAGAGTTAGAAGGTAGTATGGTATTATCTACTCCTATACCCCCAAGTGCAGTGTAATGAAGGAGCGACGACCAAACACGGGTCATCACCATCATCCCCATTCATCATGATCATGGACCTCTTTGTTTCGTAGCGACAGATGGTTCACCATGGGACTGGACTAGAGTTAGTAGTATGATATCATCTATCTACTCCCATACCCCCAAGTGCAGGAACGAAGGAGCGACGACCAAACACGGGTCATTACCGTCATCCCCATTCATCATGATATCATGGATCTCTTCGTTTCGTATAGACTCCTCCTACAGAGAAGAAAAAGATTCTGATGGCAATACTAGTGGTGGTGCGGACAAGAAACGATGGTCCAGATGCATCGGCGGTGATGAACATTCGGAAAGAAAGGGTGGAGGTCTTTCCGGAACCTCGTCCGTCTCAAGTATAGTTGGGCTTTGTATGTATCCGGTTGTGTGGCATGTCGCCCCAGATGTGAACCATCATGCACAAGTAGTCATTTTGAGACGCTTGGCATTCGTTGTCTGGATTGTTGAGAGTGTTGAGAGACTACTCTGGTCAATGGTCACGCTACTAGCTAGTACAACAAATAGCCCTCCGTCCTTTCCGGAGGTTCTTGGAATCGACCAAGAAGAAAGACACACACAGCCAGCCAGAAAGACGACGACTTCCACACAACTCGGGCAAAACGAAGAACGCACACACAGCCGTCATCCATCGTCAAAGTATGAAGCAGATGGACAACTCGGTACACGGTAGACATCATGAAACTGAGAATTGAGATGCCAGAAATAAAAGAATGTCCCACTGTGTTTGGTGATGCCGTCACGTGTCACCCCATGATGGGGCATGGGGCATGACGTACGACCGTCATCGATATTATACGCTACTCGTAGAGAGAGATCATTATTACGAGTAGTACTATCATGTGATTGGAGTTGAGTACTCTACGCAATGACGCAATGTGGTGAATGGTATCGGTCGATTATTGGATTTCAAGAATTATTGTCGATAAATCTCAAAAGGAAAGGGAAAAGAGAAAAGAGAGAGACAAGAGAAAGCAGGGTGCAAAAAGCGAGGTTCGAGGTTCGAGGTGCGCATATCTCCCCCAAACGATTCGAACTTCAATACAGTATTAAATGGATATTCTGGTTGCGAATTGCGAACGATGGAGGGATTTGTTTGATATTTGATATCGCTCTGTGCCTGATTTTGCCGGGTATTGGTACTGATATCCCTTAGCGGGACTACCTCTTTCGAAAAAACAAGAACCGAAAGACATCCAACGGAGAGAACAGAGAATCCCTTTAGCTTCCGGATTCGGGATTCGGAGAGTTAACCGAGAGCTAGGGACTACGCCCACTTTTCGTCAGCCAGTAAATACACGAATATCCAGTGTCCGGGATCCATTTACCAGTGTCAATAGTTCCCTCCAATCGTGTCTTTCGCGTTTGACATTCTTAGGCCCTACCACTCCATGAATGACCTCATTCCCTTGGGCATTCGTCATTCGTCGTTTGATCCGTAGTGGAGACGCACCCAACAAGTTTATTACGTATAATTCTGAATGGGTCACTGTCGGGCTAGGCTAGTCGGAATTTACATTTTGGACACCTTCAAGAACCTCACGTGACGTCATTGCCCAACAAGAAATCCCAACTGCCGTCACATTTTGAGGTTGGAGGAAGTGACCACTCTACTCGTATGCCATTCTTGGGAAAACAGAAGGTATCTCAAAAAATCTTGTTGGACTTGTTATCGAAACCTCTGGCAAACTGTTTTTGAGAAGAAGGACATTATTTCTTGAATCCGTCAAATCTCAGTCGTAAAAGAACACGAGCAAGCACACAGACACAATGGGTTCCCTCATTCGTCCGAAAAAGGCGAGCATGAGTCATGGAACTCCCGACAGAGACGAGGATCGTCCTCCTGTGGAAGAAGCCTCGTTTGATGCCAACCAGCAGCCAAAGGATGAAGATGAAAACTACGATACAGCCAGTTTGAGTCGAGGAGGATCGTCCAATGAAGAATCTTCCACCAATGGTCAGGTCCAAGAAGAAGTCCGAGTGGTGAATCAAATGAGTCGACACGATACCAATCGTATCCGGTTTCTTCGTGTTGTCGTTTTGATTTTGATTTGTGCCGTGGCAGTCACTGTGATTGCCACTACCTACCGATTCCTCAAGGATGCCGAAGAAGAAGATTTTGACAACGCGGTACGTTTTTCTATGATGGAGCATTCTCTGTGATCGTGCTACCCCACCTTCAATCTGTGTTTCTATGGGTAGTTTTTGCCCTAGGTCAATCGAGTCTCACCTCTAGTTCTTTGTTCCTTTGTGATACATTCCAGTTTAATCAATTTGGAGCCACATTGGTTTCATCGGGTGTGGAACAACAGCGTGCAACACGGTTGTCCTTTGAAACCTTGTCGGCTGTGGTAACATCGGGCATGGTTGCGGCTGGTGCCAAAATGCCCTTTTATGCTCCTCCCGACTTTGAAGAATACGGACGCCGGGTCCGGGTCCAATCCAACATGCAAATTCTCAGTGTCGCCAAAAAGGCGGAACCCGATGAATTGGATGCCTATATTGAGTGGATCAACCCCCGATACGAAGAAATTATCGCCGAAAGTCATCGTCTCAGTCCGGGTTTTACCTTTAAACCGGAACAATACACGCCATACGTCAAAAAGTTTGTCGCTGGGCAACCTGTTCCGGACAATACATCGGATGTTTTCTATTTGCAACTTCATCGCACGCCACCCTTTCCGACGTACCGAGCTGTGAATTTCAATCTTGCCTCCAACAAGGACAATTACGATGTCTATGCGGCCCACGAGATTTTGCGCAACGAAACCTTGTATGGACTCTTTAAAAAGCTGACTCGTGGTGCTTTGGAACGTGAAGAACATGAAGTCATTCATTCCTTGTTGCCTGGACAAAGTGCTGATGACCATCCCCATGCCTGTGTCACTTACCCCGTCTACGAGGAGGTGGGCAAGCAAGATTCCAAAATTGTCGGCATGGTGCAAGGGTGCTTGTCATGGGATGCTCCGCTACGAGATTTGTTGCCTGCCGAGATTGAAGGTCTTCATGTGGTACTCCGCAACACTTGTAATCAAACCAATACCTATTTGATTGAAGGTCCGGAAGCCTACTTTATTGGTGTGGGAGATTTGCACGATCCCAAATACGACGATACCCGTATTGATGCTGACTTTTCCGAGTTGTACACCAACCCCAATGTGGTGAATACACCTGGACATTGCATATACAGCATGACGGTCTACCCGACGCAAGACTTTGAAGACACGTATGTGTCCCGCACTCCCGAAATCTTTGCCGGTATCATGGCTGGTACCTTCTTTTTGATGATTGTTGTCTTTCTCTTGTACGATATCATGGTTCAAGTTCGTAATCGAAAATTGGTGGAAAACGCGGCTCAATCCAATGCCTTTGTGTCCTCCATGTTCCCCAGTAACATTCGAGACCGTTTGTTGCCAGGAGGAGAAGAACGGGAAGATGCAGCGAATGGTGGCAAGAAGAGCAAGGGATACCTCCTTGGCCGCACCAGCAAGGGTCAAATCAAGAGCTTTTTGGATGGTGGCAAAGATGCCGCAGGTACCAAGCCCATTGCTGATTTGTTTTTGGAAACAACCATCATGTTTGCCGATATTTCTGGCTTTACAGCCTGGTCTTCGGTGCGCGAACCGAGTCAAGTCTTTGTCTTGTTGGAGACTATCTTTTCCGAACTGGACCGCCTTGCCAAAAAACGCAACGTCTTCAAGGTCGAAACAGTTGGTGACTGTTATGTGGCCGTTGCTGGTTTGCCGGAACCCACCAAGGATCATGCCTTGATCATGGCCCGATTCGCGTGTGACACAGTCAAGGCCGTCAAGCATTTGGTCAAAAAGTTGGAACTCTCCCTTGGTCCGGATACTGGTGATTTGGGTGTACGTGTGGGATTGCACAGTGGAACTGTTACGGCCGGTGTACTGCGAGGAGACCGTGCGCGATTCCAATTGTTTGGTGACACGGTGAATACCACTGCTCGCATTGAAGCTACGGGTGTCCCGAACCGAATCCACATGTCCAAGGAAACGGCCAATTTGTTGCGAGAGGGTGGCAAGGAGCATTGGGTCCAGGAACGTCAAGATCTCGTCTTGGCCAAGGGCAAGGGAACCTTGCAAACCTATTGGTTAGAATCGGAAGACACGGCGGCTAAGAATGATCCCGAAGACAAGGACATGTGGGGTTTTGCCGAAATGGCGGACAACAAGGAAGATCGTTTGATCAATTGGCAAGTGGAAATCTTTACCCAACTCTTGAAACAAGTCGTGGCTCGACGTGATGCCACGGCCGCAGCCTCCTCCAAGCATGGACCGTCGTCGTCTCTGGCACCTTCTCATTGGACTCAAGATCCCAACAAGACGTGTTTGGACGAAGTCAAGGAAATTATCACCTTGCCCGAATTTGATGCCCATGCCGTGAAACTGCAAGAAGACCCGGAACAGGTTGATTTGGGTCAGACTGTGATTGGACAACTCCGTGCCTACATTAGTACCATTGCCTCGATGTACCGCAAAAATGACTTTCACAGTTTTGAACATGCCTGTCATGTGACCATGTCGGTGACCAAATTGTTGTCTCGTATTGTCGCGCCGTCTGATATCAACTACGAAGATAGCAGTGAATCCGAAGACTCCAACTCTCCGGATGATGGCGAAAAGGAACGCAAGTTGGCCTCCACCTTGCACGATCACACGTACGGAATCACTTCGGATCCTCTCACACAATTGGCCATGGTCTTTTCGGCCTTGATTCATGATGTCGATCACAGTAAGTACCATTGAACCAAATGGAATGTGCCATGTCGTTTGAACGAGCGGTCTTGTCTTACACCTCTTACTTGTTTTCCATCAACCAGCCGGAGTTCCCAATACCACATTGGTCAAGGAAAATGTGACGCTGGCCACCATGTACCGAAACAAGAGTGTGGCGGAACAGAACTCCATTGATTTGGCTTGGGATTTGTTGCAGACTGATCAGTACCGCGACTTGCGCCGCTGCATTCATGCAACCGAGGCCGAATTTGATCGATTCCGTCAACTTGTCGTACAAGCCGTCTTGGCCACGGACATTGCCGATAAGGAACTCAAGGTGTTGCGCAATGCCCGATGGGACAAGGCCTTTGCCGAAGTCTTGACAGAAGAGAATCCTCGCGATACCGTCAACCGTAAGGCGACCATTGTGATTGAGCACTTGATTCAAGCTTCCGATGTCTCGCATACCATGCAACATTGGTATGTGTACCGCAAATGGAATGAAAACTTTTTCCGCGAATGTTACCAGGCCTATTTGGATGGTCGGGCTGAAACAGATCCTTCTGAAAACTGGTACAAGGGCGAAATGGGCTTTTTTGACTTTTACATCATTCCCTTGGCCAAGAAGTTGAAATTGTGTGGTGTCTTTGGTGTCTCAAGTGACGAATACTTGAATTATGCCTTGAAGAATCGACAAGAATGGGAAGATCGGGGACAAGAAGTGGTGGCCATGATGATGCAGCAGTTTGCTACGGGGCAAGGAAAGGAATCCTTTGACGATGAGCCGGGCAATCGAAGTGTCATCTAAAAGAGGGACGGAACGGAATATACGGGTGTTGTTGTGTATTGGTGTTTTTCTTACGTCGGCCAATGGAACAGGCGATGGGTTTGCTATTCCTTGTGTCTAACGTTACTAGATTCATGTGTTGATTTGCTATTCGACCTAGTATTCTTAAGCTTTGTCTAATGCCACTTGGACGATGATCTACCTGGAATACTAGGGTGCGTTCGTCTTGGTTCGTAAGATGTCGCTCTGTCATAGTCACACTGCTCATGCCTTGCCAAAGCAGCAGATTTCGTGGAACCTGATTTCGTGGAACCTAGTGAGTAGTTTCAATTGTCCACCAAACGAAAAAGGCCTTCTGTGCGGGTGGCGGTGAACTCAGTGTCCGAGAAAAAGGTGTCGATCGCAAGCGTCCCGAACCCCACAAATGATCCAGCACGTTATTCAGTCGCCTTTTGCGGAACTCCAATATAACCCGGAGGGGGATTTCCATCGCCCACCATGAGGAATGGGGACCACAAAAAGCCACAAGAAAGAAGAAGAGGACGTAACCACACCTTCCGTCACCGTAAGGTACGGATTCTATGAGCATCAAGGCTAAGGGAATATGCCTTCCATCTTTCCATTCTTTTTTAGAATCGGTCCATCCAACCTCTGAGATCAGTCTGTGGACGAACCAACACGTTCCAACGGCGCGTACATGGAACCAACCTCCAACACCAGAATGACAAGAATAATGAACGACGTACAATATAACAATTGTATTCTATTTGTAGTATTGATTTAACGCATCATGATCATGATCATTCAGCTCGGTGGCCAATCATTTATACAAATGAGAATTCATGGATGGAAACGCATCCATGGATTCACCACTCACAGGAATATGGACATGGAACCCCCCTCAAATACCAAAATGATGTATGTACACACACGGAACTCCGCCGCCTTAGATGTCACGGCAACAGGGTGTTGCCCCTGCACAATCGCCTTCGTCTCCGTCCTCCCCAGCATAGTCATCGTCTTCGGTGGCTTGCCCTGGTGACAAGGACGCGGATGTCGGATGATGGCGATGTCGTCGATCGCCCACCATGCTTCCCCACGCCGCCGTGGTGGACTGCACCGTGGCACCACTGGTACTGCTATTGCTACTGCTACTACTGGTAACGGCACTGGTGGCCGTCGTAATGGGTGTAAAAGCCGAGGTGGTACTGCTGGAGACACGATCGGAATGAGGATCGTGACCAATAAAGTCGAGCAAATCACGAACTTGGTAGGTCGTCACCAGATTTGACTGTGGTTGGGGTGCTGTTGCGGCCGGTGGCACCAAGGACACTTGTCGTCCACGTCGACGACCTTGTACCATGCGCATGGCCGCATCCTCTTCTGGTTCTTGCGTATTAGTAGTAGTTCGAAAGGATGGTGGATCCGCGTGATCCACACGCACGACGGAACCCCCACCACAACACGACGAACCACCGTGTGGGTCTCGAGGAGGGCTTCCTCCTCCTCTTGCTCCCCCCGGATGATGGGTCGGTACCAAGAAGCTATTGTTCCATCGCCCCGGATGTGTCGATTCCATGGCGACTACCCTTCCATTGGTGTATGGTCCCCGCATCTGGTCCGAGGCATGGGCATGGGCGTGGGGATCGTACAATTCGGGAGCACCTTGACTATTGACTGTGGAGGAGTAGTACTGAGGAAGAGGATCCATTCGAGTGCTGCTGGAATAGATCGATCGCTTGTTGTTCGAACCAGTATTGTCGTCGTCGTCGTAGCTGTGCCTTTTGTGCTTGACGGTTCCCTTGGTTCCACTGTTTCGATGAAACAAGAGGTTTCCAAGGACCAAGCCCAAAATACTACAAATAAACCTAAACAAACAAGAAAAAGAGAGAGCAGAATATGAGTATAGGTCCATTGACAAATACAGAGATTTGATTCCAGTTTCGTTTGTACGTACAATGGGATATTGTAGGTCATGACAATCAACATGAGGAAATATCCCATGGTGAGTTGGACCATGTGCAGGGCGGTGGAAACGCCCCACCAACTGTGGTGGTTGGCAATCGGGTAGGGTGTCCCCAATCCTCCATTGGCGATAGCCGCAGCCGCGGCCTTGGCGTGTCGTTGTTCGTACTTGACCCAGTGACGACGTTGGAGCAAGACCCATTCCAATGCAATGCCCAATCCAATCGTAATCAGACAGGCCAAGGCAAATCGTCCCGGAGTGGACAAGACCCAGGTGGGAAACAAGAAAATGACACAGGTTTCATCCATCCACATGAACCCATGCATGTACATGGCCGTCCCTCCCGAACAAAAAGGACGAGCCGCGGATGACGACGACGACGAAAATCGTCCCGAGGCTCCTGTAGCAGGTAGGGCCAGGGCCGCCTCGAGTGTCCGTGTGGGAACCCATTGCACACGACAATCCGGATTTCCCTTCCATCCACCATCACACGCCTTGAGTGCCGGAAGCAACAAGGACTCTGCACCCGCCTCGGTGTCGTATCGGTTCGGATCCAGGCACTGCAAGGAAAGATCTTGTCCATTCAACACGTCGTGTTGTGGAAGAGCCGGAATGTCTCGACAGGACATCCAGCAAAAGAAACTCGTGACATTGTCACAGGCACTGGGACCACCCCCTTGAACTTGCATCATGGTACGACGACGACCAACACTCTCTCGCAGATACGGGTGACTGGCTGCTGCTTTTTCTTCTTGTCGAACCACTCGAGTCGAGTTGCTGGCATGGAGAATCACAGAGGACGACTCGCTCCGCAACAAAGAACCTTGAGGATTGAGGTATTGCTGGTCACATCCAATCGAGACCAGATCTTGCGGTTGGGTATCTTTTTGTGGTTGGCCTTGGTGGGGGGAAGAGGCGGCCATGAGTTGTTTCAAGTCGGCCAAGGTTCGATCGGGATTGTGTTGCACAATGGCACTGTCGGGCACCATGGTCACTGTACATTAAAAGGAACAACAGTCCAAGTGGATTCTGTGAGAAACCAATCTCCAGAAACCACCGCCGTGGTTGCCACGAACCAGTCGGTCTGTAAACCATTACACGATACTTACTCATTCCATACCAGGCTCGCACCTGTCCAGGTTGCAGGTGGACGGCATGTCGCGTGGCGTGCAGTGCCATGTTTGTATGTTGCAACCAGTCTTGTGCCCCGGCTCCCATCATGACAATCACGGAATGGGGAGGAAACCGAACCGGTCTCGCAGCACCACCATGCGTATCATCCCAGAGCCAAAACGAGTCATCCTCGTCGTCATTGTTGTCATGGTGGTCGTCCCCACAATTACGAGCTGGCACAAAACTCAAAAACAAACCGGCATCGGTATGCCAGGGCAAGGTTTGTGGAGACGAAAACGAAGAACGGGTCGTGGTGGTGGTGTCACGAACGCTGCTGGGCCCATCGGGAGGAGTCGCCGCATTGTCCTCATGGCTGGATGGATCCATTCTTGCAGGAGCTTTTGGAGAGTCCAAAGCAGAGGCTTGTTCTTGCTGTCGTTCTTCTTGTTGTTGTTGTTGTTCTTCTTCTTGTTTGGAATAAATGTGAAAGTGTTCCAAATGCAGGGCTGCTTCTTGAATGGAAGATACCGTGTGGTACGTGCCGTCCTGAAGATTCCGCAACAATGGGAGTTGGTCGCCTTGGTGGCTGTTGCTGCCATCGTTGTTGTTTGTTTGGCGCAACAACAATTGATCCAAGGCTTGGACAAAGGCCGTGGTGACCTCCGAGACTTGATCGCGCACGGCTTCCATGGCGTGGACCGTCTCCGTTCCACAGGGCGATTCCAAGTCTTGCGTCAAGGGCAGGGGCGACGCGGATCCAGCCGTGGCCGTGGCCACCGTAGTACGCAGTGTCGATCCATCCATCAAGGCCACGGATTGAATGGAATTGGATTGAGTCGAGGAGGAGGAGGAGGAATATTGCTCCTCCAATTGCGGACGACACTGGCACAATCCCTTTAGAGCCGCAGAGCGATCGGGGAATTCATCCTCCAATTGGACGGCCACCAAGCCAGTGGTTTGCAAGGCCGTGGACAATTTCCTCCAGAATGCTGGATTGTCGTTGTGGGAAGAGGATTGCTGCAACTCGTGCCAGGAAACCGTGGTGGGAACCATGGCGGCTGGTGGTGTGGTGGTTCTCGCACCTCCTTGGTTAGGACTTTGGCTCGTAGTGGAAGAGAGCCTGGAGGTTGTGGTTGTGGACCATGATGGTTGCTCCGCGACAACAACAGTGGCAAGACAAGGATGGTTCTCAACCACTATTCCAATCAACAGCAAGAGCAGAACCAAGAATCGATCACCCTTGCCAAAAGAGGACAACAATGAGGGGGAGGAATTCCTTCCGACAAGAAACCTCTTGCAGTGCTGCACCAACCAGCAGGAGGAATCAACAATGCCTTGCATGTTTGGCTGTCCACTAATACAACGAGACTGTCACGCAAAAGTCTTTCGGGTGATGCTACGATTGCAGTACGACAAACGACGACAAGTACACACGTGAGAGAGAAGGATCTTCCAAGACAGACACACACAGTCCAGCGATCTTTTTGGGGACATGGACACTCACCGCTTTGGTTCTCTCCGTAGAGTACAGCAATCAGCAATGGTTGTTGGGAATTGGAACGATGACTGTTCACTGTTCCTCCTTCCCATTCGGTTGGCTGCAGCCTGCAGCATCCGAGGGATGCTGCTGCAGCCAGGCCTGGTTGGCCCGGCGATCTTTATGGAAGGAGGAGAGAAGGCAAGCATTGCACCACCCGCACCTTCCTTCCAGAAGGTCGTCTGCACTGGCAGAGAAGAGACATGAACAGGCAACCGTCATGCCCAATGATCCGTCCAGCACCCGCACCAGGTGGATGTGCACCACACTCAGAGCCAAAAGGAATTGCGTTTGTTGGATCGAACCGTGTCCGTGCTACAAAGTTCGAGGGTAGAATGTCCAATGATCCGTCCAGCACCCGCACCACCAGGTGGGATGTGCACCACACAAGAGGAATTGCGTTTGTTGGATCGAGCCGTGTCCGTGCTACAAAGTTCGAGGGTAGAATGTTTGAATGGAGGCGTTGCGACTGACTCTGACAGGTCCAAAAATCTCGCGCGGTTGCAACGGTGGTGGTTATACAAATGTATTGGGCTTTTTCCACCACCAGACGTTCATTTAACACTGGAGCAAGAAGACGGAACTTGCACAGAATACCTTTGCAGTAACACCTGTCATGACGTGGCTTCGGGTTTGCACCGTGTGGAACACATGTGCTGGTGCGGTGTGATTGGTCCAAACGGAGCCCAAATTTTCAAATCGAAAGCTTCCGTCATTGGAAGGGGAAGGGTTTTTCGCGCGTAAACCGACTGCTCGCGAACTTGTGATGCAAATACAGTCGCTACGCGACTGTGACTTTGCCATCAGCAGTCGCAAATCGGAACGAATGCGGCGTGAAGGAAAGTACCGGCGCTTGGAAAAACGACAACCCCACCGAAACGACTCGTAGAATAAAGGAGTAACTCTTTCTCTTGTGTCTATTTTTTATAGTGTTTCATTCAGATCTAAATCAATTGTGTAACTCTTCTCTCCATGTGTGTATGTAGTCTTTTGGCATTACAAAGCTCTTGTTGTCGCAGTGTAAAGCTCTTGTTGTCGCAGTATAGTTTGGTGGATCCGCTTGGATGATGATAAGTCTTGGGCGTCTTGGGTCTCTTGGTTTCAACAAAACAAGGCCTGCTCCGCCAAGGAGCCAGGCGTGCTCGTTGTCTTGTTGGAACCGACACGACCACGATGAGGCGTCGTCGGCACAGCAGCCGCTTCTTCTTGCTCTTCTTCTTCTTCTTCGTCGTCTCGCGAGGTATCCACGGTTCCCGTCATGGTACTGGCGCCACGCGAAATGCCCGAAATTTGATCGTCCACACCCACCAAGTGTCCCGCCAAGAATTCAATATTCCAGGCATCTTCCTCGTCCGTCATCATACGACGAGTGTCGTATCCAAACCGTACGCGATGGCGAAGAATGCTGGTGCGCGGCGAGTCTTCTTCTTCTTGTTCTTCATGTTTGGGAGTGCCATTCAATTCTCGCTGCTGAATGGCAAGGTTGGGTGGTTCCTGACCCTGGTGTGGAAAATGGTGATAGCGTTGCAGCTCATCATCATCCTCGTCGTCATCCGCAGGGTTTCGAAAGGACGTGACCAAGACACGGTGGGACCGATCCACTGGTTGGTGCGACAACACGAGGGGTGGTGTCCCCGAATAATACCGCGTCAATTGGAATCCATCCTCCTCCTCGTCGTCATGGCGGAGCCTGTGATGATGATGATCATGCCGCCAAGCGGCATACTGAATGCTGCGACGGCTGCTCCAACACCACGAATGCGAACCACGCTGCTGCTGCTTCTTCTTGGCAAACAAGACATTGCCGAGAACCAGTCCCAAGACGCAACAAATGAATCTGCACCAAAATGACAAGAGGGTGAGATACGCGACATGCAACCACAATCGGCAAATGTGTCTCGAGGAAACGTACAAGGTACCATTGTACGTCATGACAATGAGCATAATCGCATAACCCATGGCCAATTGAATGGCATACAAACAAGATGTCCAGGCGGTACGAGGAACCCCCTCGGACAGATGCTCCTGGAGTAGTTTGCGTCGTTCTTGCAGAATCCATTCCAACATACAGCCCAACAGTATCGTGGCCAAACAGGCCACGACCAATCGTCCTCGACTCGACAAGATCCAAAAAGGAAAGAGATAAATGACACAAATGGGATCGCTCCACGCAAATCCTTTCATGTACATGGACATGCCGCCAGCGCAAAAAAAGGCCGAGTCTTGCTGCTTCTGCTCCGGATGAAACGGAGGAGGTGATGGCAATGCATCCGACGCCACCAGTGTGCTATCATTGTGTTGCACCGCATGTGGCAGTTCATAGCCCGGTGTGGCGGCCGACGTGGGAGCCCAAATGCCCATGCAGGCTGGATTGAGGACGGATCCTCCGTGACAGGGTTCCACGGCATGGCTCAAATTGTTGCCGGATTGGGCATAGAGTTGGGGGTCCAAACAGTAGAGCGAATATCCGTCCTCGAGATAGTCGGGCGTGTGTTGGGCATTGGGAATGTCCAAACAAGACATCCAACAATAAAAACTCGAAACATTGTCACAGGCGCGGGCCGAATGAACTTGCAAGACACGTCGTCGTCGTCGTCGTGGAGCACGGCGACTGGCACGAGTCGCATCCTCCTCCTCGTCTTGTTGGGACTGTGGCACCATGACACCTTGGTGGTGGTGCATCGTGCTACGGTCTCCAGTGGAATTGCGTGGGGCTTCCAGATCATTCAGCACACTTCTCGACGGCTGCGAGGCACATCCCATACCGACAGAAGAAGCACTCGTTTCGTCGTGCGGCAATGGAGCATGACCGTTGGTCTGTTGTTGTAGCATCATTGCTCGCTTCAAATCTCCAAACGTACGATTGGGATTCTGGTGCACCAGAGCATGGTCTGGAATCAACGTCACTGTGGGAGCACCACAACAGCAAACACCAGAAAATACAGCACAACACACAAGTGTCAGATTGGGCCATTCCCCTCAAGCTGCCACACTTGACTAGATACACGTACTTTTCCCATACCAGGCCCGTCGTTGACCGGGTGCCATGTAAACGGCATGGCGCGTGGCGTGCCAGGGCAGCGTAGGTTCCAGCCACTCTGGCAAGGCCAGTCCCAACATGACCACGACCGAATCGGGGGGAAACCGAGCCGGAACAGGGCGATTGGTGGCGGCATCCCAATACCAAAAGGAAGATGACGACAATGCATCATCACACTCATGCGCCGGAACAAAGGTCAACAACAAGCCGGCATCGACATGCCAGGGCAAGGCAGTAGTAGTGGTCGTCCTCGTTCGTTCATCCTCCTTGTCTGGATCGTTTGATTCCGTTTCGTACACATGAAAGTGTTCGAGATGAACGGCCGACTCTTGAATGTCCGTAATCGTGGTATAATAGTCCTTCTCATGGGACTTGCCGTTCTCTTGGCTCTGCTTGGGAGGTGCGTTCCACAGCAAGGGAGGCCGGTTGGGCTTGAAAGATGGATGCTTGAAATCCTCCTTCTTGGTGCTGGACCGACGCTCTGACGATTCTTCTTCTTGTTCTTGTTGTTGGTGATAATGCCTTTCCACAAGTCGATCGAGGGCTTGGACCATGGCTTGTGTGACTGTCGAGACATCATGGCGCAACTCTTGGAGAGACTGAACCAGGGATGCTCCACAGGTTTCCCTCACCTCCACGGGCAAGTCCCCGGGCAAGGAGGAACCGGTCGTGGCCGTGGCAATCGTACTCCGCCACGTTCTGGTGGGTTCCTCGATTGAGGACACGAGACGGTGAGGATGCGGCCAGGACAAGGGAAAATCCTCCTCTTCCTGGTTGTTGCTCTTCTTTTTCTTTTTGGTGTTGTTCTCGTGGCGCCGATACGGTTCCTGACACTGACACAATCCCTGCAAGGCCATGGAACGATTGGTCCTTCGGGGAATCACCAACAGACCCGTTGTGGTCAGGGCAGTCACAAATCGTTGCGTTACATCCTCCTCATTCGCGTGGACCGGATCCTCCTCCTTCCAGTCCTGATGAGGATGAGGAGTCGCCACTTGATTCAATTCCTCCAAGGTCAAGGAAGCAACAGGAGGAACCACCAACAAAGAAGAAGAAGAAGAAGAAGAAGAAGAGGAATGTACCACTGCCAAACTTCCCACGAATAGTAGAACCACATTCCTCCACCATTGCAACGACGACACGAACGAGATTCCCACCAACATTTGGACCGGAGAACAAGACGAACTCCAAACCAAAGGAATTCGCGGCTAACGAGTCAAAAAAAAAGAATTCACTGCCACCACAAAAACAAACGAAGAGGAAGAAACGAGAGCCAAGGGACGGTTGGTGAGAAATGGATTTCGCACGCAAAAGGAGGAGGAATGGCGTTTGATGTTCAGGGATTGCTGCCACCAAGAGAGAGAGAGAGACGTACGTTTCTGGCAATCTCCTTGTTGTTCTCGTTGAGAGAGTATGATGGCTTCAGTCTTTCAGAGCCATCACAACATTTTTCTCATTCTTGTTCTCAGATGGATTGGCAGCGACAGCAGTCTTGCGCTGCGACAGGAGGAGACCAAAGACCAGCAGATGGTCTCACACAACAATACTCGTCTCATTCTTTTCCAATACGAAAAAGAATGGTGGTCAGTTTGCACACAGCTGGTGTGGTACACCCACTGCGACTGCCAAACGAAAAGGATCCATGGCGGGCCGCGAAAAAAATAAGACAGACATCTTGTGGTTGTGTTGAGAGAACAAGAAGCACGATTGCTGGATCCTCCTGCTGCCCGCTGCAGTCTGCAGACCATGGGAGAGATCTGGGTTGGATCGACCGGATCGAGAGGAGCACAGCGAGAGCCGCGGAGGTCTAGGCACACACTATTATTAGAAAGAGAGAGGCCAGCGGCAGCAGCAGAGAATGACAGCGGCTGGGTGGAGCGAGAGATTTGGGATTTGAAAGGCTCTGAATGGTCAATTTTTTTGGAGGGTCAACTGTTGTGTGGCGGTGCTGACACTGACATGTTGTGGTGGTTGTGTGTGCATTGGCATTGGCAATTGGCACTCTTGCGAGAGCGGTTGCGCCTTGCCAATCGTTGGCCCTCCCTCGTTGCAACGTTGATGACAGAGGACGGCCAAACGGTTCGACACACACAGACCTCCTCGAGACGGGCGCGACACAGAGCGAGATACCATCTTCAAGATATGATGTTGTGCGTGTGTGTGTGTCTTGATGGCTCGTGGTGAGCCGTGGTTTGTAGATGCAAAAGCTATTTCAAAAGAGCGACCGATAATATTGCAACACGTTGCAACGTCGTTCCAAAATTCATAGCGGGAGTCAACTCACAAAAAATTTAGTTCAAAAGCCGGTGGTTTGACCATGGCGACACGACGGCGGCTGCGTTTTTGTGTTTGGGGTTTGGGCAAAGAGCGCCTGGCCAAGCGCGGCGCGGCGTAAGTCTACCAAGACGGCGCCATTCCCCAAAGACCTCCATCCGACCAGATGGAGTCGACTTGAGCTTGGTGCACCTCCGTGCGCCATGCGACTGACTGTGACAGGACAAAAAACTCGCGAACTCCAAATACTACCGAGCGGGCAGAAAAATTTCAAGCAAACCCGTAGGGACTTTGTTAAATCGATCCGGATACTTATGAGAGGAAGGCTCTTCCTCGTTCACCTTCGCTTTCGGACATGCCGAACCAAGCCAGGTGGTTTCACAAAGCGAGGTGCTATGATTGGATCCGACCATGACGATGGTCAACGTCAGATCCAAGGCTTCACCGAATCTTCCAGAGATGCGCCGAGAAGCTACCAGGTACACAGTCAGTCTCGCAAGCTAGCCTCCGCCAAGAGCGGGCATGTTGGGACCAAAAGTCGACACTTTACACTCAATGAGTTCTATTTCGCCGCAGGCAGACTCATGGACCTGCGTGGTAGAATTGGGAATTCTCGCAATGTTGGGTGTATCTAGAGTGCAGATTTGAGCAATGATGAGCAGACCGGCCATTGCGCATGCGAGTACACGATCTCTCACGAGGGCGCGCCCTTGGGGTCAATTGCTAGAGCTAGAGGTGAACGGTAAGCATTGCATTTCATTTCTAACTTAGACGACTGCAAACACCAGTCTTCCTGGTGGAGGTGTCTACCTAGGGGGACAACCCTACGCTCTAGAAGGTTCCATTCCAGCAAACGATGGATCGTCTATGGAAAATGTATAACACAGTATAGTACTAGTATTATGCAAACAGTGAATCCTCTTATACAAAAGCAAAGCCCCATTATACAACACACATAGATTGAATGAACACAACAATGATCGGCTATCCCCAGCCTCGTTTGTGCTCTTGAGATGATGGATATTCATATGTACACCAATTCGCATACAGTCGTAGAGATATGTTTGGCCTTGTTATCGTTGTTCTTGTTCCACGCCAAGCGACGAGATCCCCGGTTTCCTTGGAATACTCTCGTCTTTTGTTGGCGTATCATTGGAACGTCCCAATCATGGAATTCTGGATCCAACCCCGCTTCTTCCACTGGTACACAACTTGGAGTTTCCAGAGGAGCAGGGTTCCCCCATCCGCACCCGAATTCCTTGATCTTTTTAGGATCATTCCCCCCGCCTGTCCCTTGTAGTAGTCTGGAGCCCAACCCAAAGAACTCCACTCACTCAACAAAAGTCATCGGACGCGGTATTGTTGCAGCAGGGTGTCGCACCCCCTTCCGACACCTCTCCCGTGGTATCAATGGTAAACAAGGCACTGCTGGCCGCTCGGGTCAAGCCGGATACTTGATCATCGGCCAGGCCCCCACCCAAAAATTCAATATTGACGGCTGGATTCATGCTATTCAATCGATGATGATACTCCTCGTCCTTTTCGTCCATTTCCTTGTCGTACGATGGTTGGTAGGAATACCCCGAGTGTCCCGGATCCTCCACTTTCTTTTCCGTCATGTCCCGGTCGTCGTCACTGCTCTCATCGGCCGTCTTGGAGGAGTTCAACTTGTGGTCATTGGCAGTAGTCGTGCTCGTGTGGTAATACTCGTGCGCCTGATACAGGTAATGATGATGCGGACGCAGTTCTGTTCGTGGATCGGACGAATGATGATGGACGCGGGAAAAGTGTTTGCGATGTGTCGTGGCCGCCGCAATACTGCCCAACACACTGCCGTTGCTACTGGGATACATCCATCGCGTTGCCAAGAGTGGATCGCGAGGACGATTAAAGAGGAGATTGCCCAACAACAATCCGCCAATACTGCAAATAAACCTGTAGTTTGAACAAGGACGACAAGAATGGTGATCCAGTTTTGGTGAGTCATGATTGTTCACTCCAGTCTGGTAGAGTAACCACACACACACATGAGAGTCGCGGTATGGGACAGTTGTACGTACAGAATGGCATTGTAGGTCATGACAATGAGCATGAGGATATACCCGAGAAACAATTGAATGGCATACAAGCCGGACGCCCAGACGATGCGATTGGGTCCATGGGGCAACTCCTTGATGAGTTTGCGTCGCTCCGACAGGATCCATTCCAAGATGCAGCCCAAGACAATGGTGGCAATACTGGCCATGGCAAACTTGGTGGGTGTGGTCAAGACCCAATGTGGCAAGAGAAAAATGACACAAGCGGGTTCTTGCCAGGAAAAGCCTTGCATATACATGGATGTACCACCGACACAAAAGGTGGACGACGATGCAAAGGCAGAGTCCATACCCCCATGATTGCCATGATTATGCCCCATGCTACTACTGCTGCTGCTGGTGTCACCATCCTTCCCGGCCGTTTCGGGTTGGTCCCGTATGGCATCATCGTCCAACATGTTACTCGTCTTGCTTCCTCCTCCTTTGTGGGAAGAATGACCACTCTTTTCGTTCATGGAGTAGGTCGTACCATCGTGGTGGTTGTGCCCATGACTTTGAGAAAGTTGTGCTTGTTGTGGAGAATGCTCTTGCCCATGTTGTTGTGATTGCAAGTCATAGGCCCACACTTGATAATTGGGATCATTATTGGTCCACTTGCCGACGCAACTGGGATTGAGAATGGATCCTCCCTGACAGGGTTGCACCGCTTCTTCAATCGAGGCATGGCGGTCGTACAAGTGGGGATCCATGCAATACAAGTGATAGCCTTGGGCCAGGTACACGTCGCGGTCTCGGGCATTGGGAATGTCCAAACAGGACATCCAACAATAAAAGTTGGTCACATTGTTGCAGGCTTGGGCCGTTTGCACTTGGAGCAATCGACGACGGCGCAACCGATGGTTTGTCGTTGTGTCATGATCGGCAGTAGGGGCCAAGGAGGAATCATCGTCGTCCGGTGTTAGAGTAGACACGGCGGATCCACATCCAATCACCATGCTCGTATCGTCACTTGGTTGCAAAGACGAGGACGAGGACACGAACGACAATTGTTGTTTCATTTGCGCAAAGGTTCGCTCGGGATGTCGTTGCACCACAGCCGTATCAGGAACCATGGTCACTGTAGTTGTTGGAATTCGAAAGGAGCACCAACACCAGAGGGACAATACACACATATATAAAAGACAAAGCAAGGTTCTTACTTGTGAGACTCCACAAACAGTTTCCTCACACACACACACAAAAGAAAAGTACGTACTCATGCCATACCACGCTCGTACTTGTCCGGGTTCCATTACCACGGCATGTTTCGTGGCCCGGTAGTTGTAGGCGTCGTGGAACGATGAGGAGGATGAGGAGGACAGGGACAACCATTCTTGGGCGCCCACGCCCAACATGATGCCAATGGTATGAGGGCGAAAGTGGGCGGGTTGGGCTTGCCCCGTGACGGGATGGTGAATCCACAAGGCATCACTCGAGGATGCTTGGTTCTGGTCCGATTCTTCTTCTTCTTCCTGACAGGTGTGTCCGGGCACAAAACTGAGAAACAAGCCGGCATCGGTATGCCATGGCAAGGAGGCTGGACGTGGCGGGTTGTGGCGGGTGCGGGACGATGCAGCGTTTCCTGTAATAGATTGGGTAGTTTCTGGTTCTTGATTGTTGTTGGTTCCCAATGGCGGCTTGTGATAGACATGAAAATGTTCCAAATGGACCGCCGCCTCTTGAATCGAGGCCAAGGAGGAATAGGAGGTGTGAGTGGCATCGTGCAACCACGAAATACGGGTGGTTGGGGACGATTGCTGGTGTTGTTGCTCCAAAACCAGGGCATCCCACGCCGTGACAAAGGCTTGGGTAGCCACGGATACAGAATCGCGCACGGCTTCCAATCCAGCCACCAGGGCGGGGCCCTGGCACAAAGAAGAAGCAGGACCATTCGTGTTGTGAGGAGCTTCGTCCCATTCCATCCACGAGGGAATCAGGGGCAAGGGCGATTGGGATCCTACGGTAGCTGTAGCAAGCGTGGTACGCCATGTCACACCATCCGACAAGCGTCCGTGCATCACGCCGCCATTTGTAGTGTGGTCGGGTGGTGGTTGTGATTGCTGCGCCGCGGCCAGGTCCTCCAAGGCGTGGCGACAGGCACACAAGTCTTGCCATACGCCAGTGGACGATTGCAGAGTGTCGTGGTCCTCCAAGGCAATGGACAAGAGACCCGTGGTGGTCAAGACATGGTGCAATCGTTGGGCGACTGGCGTATTCTTCTTCTTCTCCGACAAGGACGATTCTCCCAATTGACGCAATTCGGAAAGGGAAAAGGTGGGTACCTCATAGACTCCGTCCACCGTAGAAGCCGCACTGACACTGGTAGCCAACCACAAACGGCATCCTCCCACCAACCACCACCAATAATACCACAACAAATGCCTGGTTCGAAGAATTCTCCAGGGTCGTCTATCCAGACTCGTCGTACTACTCCTACGGGCCCGAAACGAAGCAAAAGAAGAAGCAGAAGAAGAACGTGTTGTTGTTGGCCTGGTAGGAACGCATCTTGTGGTGGTGGTGGTGGTTGTTCTTGTGAAAGATGTTGTTGTGGATGGTGAACCCGGAATTCCTCCTTCTCGTGGTGCTGGTGGTTCGCTTCGAGTTCGCTTGGTGGTTCTTCGAGTCATGCTGCTCCTCCTCCCGGCCGACTCTGGCTCGAACGGCGGTTGTTGCAGTGGCATTCGCATGAGAATGATGATGATGATTGAGGAATCAATCAATCAATCAATCTTGGCGAGAATCAATCCTCCAAAGAGACAGCGAGGGGCGACGACGAGATGGAAGGAAGGAATCAATCAATCGTGCTCTCGGTTGCTGCTGCTGCCCTTGTTCTTGTGTAGAGGAGTGCTGTGGTTGTGCAAAATTTGAATCGCACCACCAATCAAGGACGTGGAAGGAACACAACGAGACAAATTCAACGGACCAACCACAGAGAGAGCGAGAACGAGAGAGAATGAAAGGGCCTCTCTGGATGAAAGAGACACGATGATGTTGGTGGGGAGGAAAAGGGCCTCTGGATGAGAGAGAGACACAACCAACAGCCGCACCAACAAGAAACGAGAGCTGAGCGAGACACACACAAGAGCAACGAATGAAATGAGAGAGAGAGAGTTTTAGCTCGGCAATCACCAATCACACAACAGGAACGACCAGAAAGACAATGGCATACCAAATGGCCGCCGCCAGGGCTTGCTTGATCTTGGTGGTGGTGCTTGATGCTTCCCCGTTCTCAATGGGAACGAGAGACACACAATGGATCCACAAGGGAAATGCAATTGCACAAACGGACAATTGAGCTTTGTTCTTTGCTGCTACTTGCCTGTTTGTTTGGGTTTGTTGCGCTGGTTCTTGTTCTTTGCCAAATGGAAGATATCAGGATATCGCAAGATACAAGATACAATGAGCCTTGTCTTGTCGTGTCAATCTGTGGATCAGTGACGAGGGACAACCATGAGGAATCCACGATGCAACTGGACCACGTCCAGCTGCTTCTTTGGATCCACGGTGGACCCGTTGGATGCCTCGCATTGGTCCACGCATCAAATGATTGAGTGCCACTTGCCGACACGATGCCTCCGCATCGAATGATTGGTCCAAACCATGTTTTTTGCCAAACGCCATTGGTCCGACACAAGCCTGCCTCTCATGGTCCCAATGACCTAAAAAAGTTTTTTGGTACTCTGGCATGATACCAAAAAAGTCGCAAACTCTGCAACGACGATTCGGTCTGACGCGGATCGCTCCCCTGGCACGACGTGGTCCAATCACATCCATTCCTTCCGCCGCCGCGGCAGCAGCGGCAGCGGCACGAGAAGAAGAAGAAGGATCGAGGAACATTGCTGGAACTGCCACGGAACGACAAGCGCTCTTGTCGTCGTCGACAATCGTCAGTCCAAACATGTCGGCAGGGCCGACACGGACCTCTATAAGAAGCGATCTATATACGACCGTGCAACAAGTGCGACCACAAACTGATTTGGAGTCGCGGAAACAAGGGAGCCAAGACGGATCTTTGGGTTCGGTTGTTGTTATAATTTCGTGGACAGACGAAATTGAAAGGCGTAGTGCCTCGTGTTATCTGTCCGATAGTTTCTGGTTTCTCGTAGTTTACCGCGAAAGTTTTTCCCAGAAAGTAACCTGAAACGCATCCACGTCACCGGCGAGCGAACCACGTCGACCATGGCGGATCCCCCCCGTTCCGACTATGACTCTCCTATGGCTGAAGCCCAACAAGACGACAACACTTATGATGCTGCAAATAACAATAATGATACCAATAATCAAGATGATGCGAGCGACGCCGCCACTGCAGTTACAGCAGTATACCGCCCTATCCCCTACGAAGGCGACGAAAAAGAGTATACGATCAAGTTTGTGTTCAGTCCGGATGACGATACGAACAAGAGTATCGCCTTGCTCCACTATGATATTCTCTATTCCATTTCACAAGTATTTCCAGAGGTCAAAATTTTCGATAATAAAGGTGCAAAACTTAACAGAAAAAAGTTGGAGTCCTTCAAGGCTGTCTCAGTTTACCTACGACACTTCGACTTACACTACTCCAAGGGCAACCAAAAGAAACAGAGGAAACCGATGTATATTGTAATTCACCGATTCCAGTCTAAAATTTCAATAAGTGAGATCCGCCGCCACGAATCAGTGCATGAGAAGCTTTTGTTAGGGAAGGCAAAAATGACGCAACATCTTTGGAACGAGAACGAAACACGAATCTCCAACTTGGGATTCTTCGTCGGTTTTGACCCCAGTAATATTCCTCCGGACGAAATGATTGAAGATGCTGTACAAGAAATTATCAAGAAAACGAATAAACCGAGGAAGAAAATTCCGAAGTTCAAGTGCAATTACTCTTCGCCCTTCTTCAAGAACGGAGATGACACCTTCAAAACAAAAGCATTTGACCTGCAGTGTCGCCAACACGACGCAAAAGAATTGCTGGAACTTCTTCAGAAGACATACGTGGAAGACCCGAAGTTCATCTTTCACAAGTTCCGACACACAAACAAGCACTTGTACAGCTCCTCTATGATTGAGCAAAATGCTTACCTGAGAGAGAGCAAGATTTTACCGGTCGCAGGAATTCACCCGAGCGTAATGTGGAGTTTGAAAGACAGGATTGCACGTGATTATGAAGGAGTCATCAGGATTACCGGCCATAAAGATACGGATCGTATTGGTCGCCACAACATTCATACCACAGAAGAACACTTTGATGTACTCAGGAGCGCTCTTAGAATGAGTCTGCCAACATTGGTTATGCTCGAAAAAGATGCAAGAAACCTACATCATCTTAAAGGTTACGACGATCCTCCAAGGCTCGCATTTCGACACGAAAGCTACGGACGACAAGGCACAGGAGAAGACGACGATGACTCAACGGACCACGGTGGTTCTTATGCAACTTACGTCTCTGCGCTAAACTCTTTGTACACCACCAGAGAGAATGAGTTTCAAGATGACTCGAACAACAGTTATTCACGTCCTCCGAAGATGATTGGACCAACAACACAGGTATGGAAGACTATGGCACCCGTCCAAACCGTCGTCGCATCAACAACTACCGAGACAACTACGAGCCAGGTAACCAACGAAGAATATGAACGAATGAAGAATGAGAATGCTGAATTGAAGAGCAAGCTACGGGAACTGAAAGATGCTTTCAAGTCATTCGTATCGAAACAAGAAGAAGAAAGTGAATCAAAACAAGAGAAAATGATGCGCTCGATGATGCAGTCGATGCAGCAACAAATGTCCGCCATGATGATGCAGCAGAATTATATGCCTCCTCCAAACTACGCTCACCCTTACCAACAACAACCACAATTTGGTATGAGCCCCATTAACGCGCAACAGCTGCAACAGTTACCCAACAACTTGTTCCCAGCTCATCAGACTACTCCTGTTTCCAATCATCGTTTACCACCAAATAAGATGCCACTCCCACAGACCCCGACACACCACCAGATGCCAACGAACCACAACTACCAGAATCATCCCCAGTACAACAACCAGTATCAATGCACGGAGCATGATATAACAAATCCAAAAGCACAGAGTCACAGCGCAAATGATGAGCGCAATCAGGACTCAGAACAACAGGCCGCATCGCGAATTGATGTGAGCATGGCCCAAGCAAACTCGCCCTTGCACGCGGACGAGTCCTTGGCCGACTCAAGCATGCAGAAATGAGTGAGTCACAGAACGGTAGACTTGTAACCATAACCAACAATACAAACCTACAACCACATCCTCTTGCACGATTAATACGTAACTTAGACACTTCCGATCAGGATAACCATAACAACGACGACGCCCCGAGCGTCGACGATCGAAACACAAACAATACCACAACAACCACATCCACCATCAACACAACTATTCCAGGCACCCAGAACAGCGACGACGCCGCGAGTGTCGCCGAAGACCCACAACAAATAGAGAACGGAATACAAATAGAAAGAGGAGATCAAACATATGACTCGGACGAGTTCATTGGTGCTAAAACTCGAGATGTTAAGCCGCCAGACACCTATCGCGTGTTCGGCTGCAACCCGAACGGCTTTAAAACTTTGCTCTCGAGTGGAGGAACTTTTGCGGAATACTGTGAAGAAATGTGCAGGCTGGATGCCGACACATGGTGCTTCTACGAAACCAACATCGACACCACTCAAGCTCAAGTTCGCAATGTTCTTCACACCACTGTTCAACGTCATTGTGAACACTCTCGTATCACTTTTGGCAGCACTAATATTCCATCACCGAGACCAACACCTTACAAGCCAGGCGGAACCCTCATCGCCTCACAAGGCAAGTCTACAGGTAGAATCACCACTCAAGGTACTGATCGAATGGGCAGGTGGTCATATCAAGTCTTTTCAGGTCGAGGAAGCAAAACCATAACGGTCATCTCAGCGTATCAAGTGTGTCGTCAGTCTCTTCTCACGGAGGAAACGAATGGCGTCCGATCCTTCACAGCCTCGGCCCAACAAATATCAATGCTTCGCCAAGTAAATCGACCCGTCTCCCCGCGAGAAGCGTTTATTATTGATTTAACAGATTTCATCAGGCAATGCCGTGCTCGTAACTCGGAAATCTTACTTCTTGGTGATTTTAACGAGGCACTTAACGACAACAATGAAGGAATGTCCAAATTGTGTTTGGAATTGGAACTTCATGATATTATGGGAGAGCAGATTGGAAACACAACATTCGCAACATATATCAACGGCCGAGAACGAATTGACTACGCACTTGGTACTAGCCATGTCGCTGCTGCAGTCACTCGTGCTTGCTACGAGCCTTTTCAACACAGAGACATCCCCAACGACCACAGAAACATGGTGATTGACTTCGATATTCAAAGACTTTTCGGCAACAGTACTCAACAACTTGGTCCTATCGCGAGTTGAGACTTTACCAGCAAGGACAGGAGCTCGAACAGACGCTACATTGAACACAAGCACAAGTTCTGTGTGCAACACAGTTTCGCACAACGCTTAGAATCGCTCAAACAAAACTGGAATCCACGTTTGGCAGAACGACTTGAAAAAGACTTTCAACGGGCAGGCGAACACGCTAGTCGCAAATGCATAAAGAAACCACGAAGCATTCCCTTTGTTAAACAACTGGCAAGTCTCAGGAGCCGTAAGAATCTTCTTCTGAAACTCATCTCGGCCGAGAAATGGAGCAAATCATTCGAATCCGGAATCGCTTATACTACACGACATCAATCAGTGATCAACATTCCCAGCACACTGGAGGCATGCCAACAAGAATGCAGAATAGTACAGCGACAAATACGAGAGATGACAAAAGATGCAGTTCAACGACGCCACAACGCATTACACAAAAGAATTGCAGCAGGCACTTGCAGAAGGCAACAAACAACAATCAAAAGCGCTCAAACATAGAATCGCGGCCGAACGTACCAAGGCCATGTATACTAAATTGAGACAATGTCGCGGGAACTTGAAAACAGGCATCACTCGATTAGATGTCCCAGCTGATTCAACCACTACAGACTACACAGGCTGCACTGAATGGATCACTATTGATACACCGGCAGAAATAGAAGAACGACTGTTAACGAGAAACCAACGTCATTTTGGTCAAGCTCACAACACATTCCCCACCAAACCGCCCTTCTCCGAATGGTGCGATTGGGGGGCATCCACCCACACAGCCGAGCTCATTCTAGAAGGCAACTGGCAAAGCGACGAACTTGACGACATGCAACAATCGTTGATCAACCACATGAAAGCACGCGTGACTCTTGACGCTATTCCTGCTCCAATCACGACCGAAGAATGGATCGGGAAGATTAAATCGTGGCCAGAATCCACCACAACTTCTCCTTCTGGCTTTCATTTGGGCCATAGCAAAGCCTTGGTAGCCCCTCATGATCTGGACACTTCTACCGACGACGGACAAGAACTAGAGGGAAAACGCGAACAACTAATTGAATGGCAAGTCGGTCTGCTCAACTGTGCTTTATCCAACAAATACTCGTTCGACAGATGGAAGCACATCGTCAATGTAATGATTTTGAAAGAGCCAAATAATCTGAAGATCCATCGTCTTCGTGTGATACACCTTTACGAGCAAGACTACAATCTGGTCTTAGCTATTAAGTGGAGACAAATGATCCAACTAAACACCAATCAACGAACTCTACATCCTATGCAATTTGGAGGAGTTCCAGGCAGAGACGCAGTTATACCAACGCTTTGTGAAGAACTACAATACGAAATTTCCCGAGCTAGTAAGCGTCCTCTAGTCCATTTGGACTACGACGCCACTGCTTGCTACGATCGGATCGTGCTATCCTTTGGGAGTCTTGCGTCACGCAGTTTCGGACAGAATAGATCTATTGTCTTCATCAACGCCACTACCTTGGAAGAAGCAAAGTACTATTTGAAGACAAAGCTCGGCGTCTCCGAAAGACACTACCAACATTGTCAACTGTACCCAATTTATGGATCCGGCCAAGGAGCCGGCAACTCTCCTGCGATTTGGTGTGTAATTTCTACTATTCTTTTCGACACCTACGAAGACAAGGCTCATGGAGCTATTTTCAGCAGTCCCGATGGTTCAGTTACGACAGCCCTCCATATGATTGGATTTGTAGATGATACAAGCGGCAGCGTGAATGACTTTCTCCGAGAACAACCTGCTACGCCAGATTACTATATTGCAAAGGCACAAGAGGATGCACAGCGATGGAACAATCTACTTAGTTTGTCAGGTGGAGCCCTCAATGTGGAGAAATGCTCTTATCATTTCATGTACTACACCTTCAACGTGGACGGACTAGCCTCTCTACAATCAGGCACCTTTGGCCCCCAAATTTCAATTCAATTTCACGGTTCCGAGCAAAATACACCCATCAAACAACTTTCCTCGTATCGCAGTCACAAAACTTTGGGAGTCCAAAAATCCCCTCACTGCACAGACAAGGGACTCTTTCTCGCTCTGGCAAAAAAGAACCGAGCACACACCTCCGTTATGGCTACGAGTCCCTTCTCGCGAACCGATGCATGGGCTTATTACCATGCCATATACTTACCCAGTATTTGCTACCCAATGCCCTCATCTACCTTGTCGGACGCACATTGCAACGCGCTTCAAGTTCAATTCAAGAAAGCTTTCCTTCCAAAATATGGTTTCAGTCGGCGTATGCCTAATGCCGTAGTCTACGGTCCTAACGAACTTGGTGGAATTGGCTTAAGAACGTTATCCGTTGAACGAGGCATCTCGCAAACATACCTATTGTTGGCGTGTCTTCGATCCCCAGGAGTCCCCGCAAAGCTTGCTAACATTGCCATCTCATGGGCACAGTTCTTAGCTGGCACAAGTGTGTCGATTTTCGAAGATGTCACCACTTCACTTCCTCATCTCGCGCCAATGCAATGGATCCCACAGGTTCGCAAATTTCTCCACTCTACAAGCTGCCAGATTGAACTAGAGACCAACTTTCTCCCCCCTTTACAACGCGACAACGACCGCTATCTGATGGATATTGTACTCGAGTCACAAATCTTTACCAAGGCCGAACTTTTGCTGGTGAATGCATGCCGCATATACATGGGCGTTACTCTCCTAAGTGATATTACTACTCCCGACGGCACTAAACTTTCCAAGTTTGTGCTCGAACACCGACAGGACACCTTCTCTACTCACAACGGACTTCTACCTTACCAAGAACTACCTGGACCTCGCGCTTGGACTCAATGGAACAAGATGCTTAACCTTATTCGGGAACCAGGAGAACAACATCTGTCCATTCCACCACTCGGACACTGGATAGTTCATGGACACGAGACATACCGCCGTTGGTTTTACTTTGTTGATTGCCAGAGTTCCACTTTATTCGTCGCTAACGGCGACAACTCTTTTCGCCATTACTGGTACCAGCATCCTTTCTTCTTACCCACATCTCAAGTCTCCCCACGACCACCGTCAACATCTGTTCCTGTTCATGTTGCTCAGTCCGGACCGGCCCTTGTCTTGTCACCATGCCGCCCCCAACTCATTCCGCAGAGTCCGCCTCCTCCACAAAGCTTCTCCGCTTACGTACAAACTCTGAAACAATGGGATCAGCATCTTCTCGCCAAAGTAGACCTCATCCAAACCGTGGAAGCAATACAACAATACTTTCAGTCCTCGACAGTTCGTCTTTTTCTCTGCAGTGATGGCTCAGCCGCTTTGTTCAGAGGAAAATTTGGTTGTATCTGTAGTACTGATACTGGACAACGGCTTTTCAAACTACATGGACCTGCACCAGGATTCCGCACCTCGTCGTTTCGCTCTGAAAGCTACGGAATGCTTGCTCTCTTCCGGACCGTACTACATCTTACTACCCATTACCGACTGAGTTTTCCCCCCCATTGCATTTTCTACACCGACTCTCAGAGTTTGATCAAGACAGTGGAGAAACGATTAGAGTGGACATACGACTTCCCGTATTCTACCATGGAAGCTGATTGGGATATCCAACAATCGATTACTACTTCCCTACAGCAATTTCCTGAGATTCCACAATTTCTTCACGTCAGAGGACACCAAGACCGTTTTCATGCATACTCTACGTTACCTCTTACCGCTCAGCTGAATGTAGACGCAGACCGCCTGGCCAATTTGTACGACTATCCTCCTGATATTTCTCCGATCAGAGTTCCGTTGATTACTGGTTGTTGCGCTTTACTTCACACCCCTCAAGGTACAGTCAATTCCAATTATCGGACGACCTTGCGCTATTTAGCAACTTGGCAACCGCTGCGACACTATCTTTGCAATAAGCATGACTGGGATATCAATACTTTTGAGTCTGTGGATTGGACTTCTCACGGCCGTGCTCTCCGAGCTTCTTTCAATCGCCGCCAATTTCATATCAAGTTTCTTCATGACTGGCTCCCCCTCGGCTACCTTCGATCCCGTTACGCTGTGCACTACTCTGACTCTTGCCCGCTATGTACTCCACCTGTTATCGAGACGCGTACCCACTTTCTCCGCTGCCCACATCGCCCTTGGAAAGGTCCCCTCTTCGACGATCTTGACAAATTTTGGCGCCTCCAATATCTCGACCCCTTCCTCCGATTATTGTTGGTGGAAATCTTACAGTCATGGCTCGGCAATGTCTCACCGACGTTTCCTACTCTTTCCCCATCATACCAACTTCTGATTACTCAACAACGTCGAATCGGATTAGATCAACTTTTCTTTGGACGCTTTTCTACTCAATGGCAAGTTCTTCAAGACTCATATCTCTCCTCAACAAACCAGAAATCTCGTTCTGTATCGGGCTCCCACTTTGTCACTGGTTCTATAAAGGTTCTATGGACACATGTCCACACCCTTTGGCTCAAGCGGAACCATAATCTACACGGCGATACCCCACAAACTATCGAAGCTTCGTCTTACGCTCAAGCCCAACGCGAAGTTATTGCTCTTTACGAGTACCGCCACCAACTTCCCCCCTCTGACCGGGACATCTTTTATTCCTCTACCACCGCCCATTTCGAGGCGGAAACGACTGCATTCTCACTCCGCTCTTGGATCAACACCTGGCGTCCTGTTATTCTCAGGACTGCTCCACTCTCTTAACCGACTTTCTTCTTTTCACCCACCAGTACTCCCAGTTCCATTCCTTGTTTAGTCCTCGCTTCACATTTTGTGTGGAGCCGGGCGCGTCGGTCGACGTTACCCTAGCGGGTGCGCGCGGCAGCGTTAAAATAGATTGTGTCTTTTTTTTTTTTTTTTGGGTTCGGTTGTTGGATCTCTCTCTCTCCACGACACACAACAACAACAACACGAAGCAACACAACCTTTTGCATGGGTGATTCACCGTTGTTTTGGTCTTTTACTGGTCGGTTGTGCCGCCCTGTTGTTCCAGCCGTGGTCCTTTGGCTTGTTGTGGTCCTTGGTTCGTGCTTGGCGTCGTCCTTGTCGTCGGCGTGGCTGTTTCTTCCACGACGCCGTCCCTGCCGGCTGCGTGTGTCGTGGTCCTCTTCGCAACATCACAATCTCCACAACCACAACCACAATCTCCACAACCACAATAACAACAATAACAACCACAACCACAACCACAACCACAACCACAACATGCCGCAGCAGAAGGAACGAATCCAGGAGGATTCCACCAACCACAACGACCAGGAGAAGAGCAGCGAGACGGACAACTCGGACGACGATTGGCCGGAACGCCATTGGTACAGTCCCTTGTGTTTCGTGGCGAGCCACTCCCCAACGACGCACGACCGCGCTCGAACGGCCTTGATTGTCTTGAATGGACCGTCGCTTTTGGTACAGAGTGAGTCGTCCAATACGAATCCAAATCAAGCGCCAGTGTGCCCCATTTTGCAACACTTGTGGGACCAGTCCTCCATGCACGTCTGTGCCGATGGCGGCGCCAATCGCTTGTATCACGCCACGGTGGAGCAAGGCGACCATTGCCACAACAGAATGATTCCCCAGGCCATTGTGGGCGATTTGGATTCGCTGGAATCCGAGGTGCGCACCTATTACGAACACAACCACGGCGTGGCCATTGTCCATCGACCCAATCAAGACTGCAACGATTTGGACAAGAGTTTGGCTTACATTCTGGAACAGCAACCACACAATTCGAGTATAACCACGTGTTGGATTTATGGTGCCTTTGGCGGACGATTGGATCAAGAAATGGCCGCCATTCAAGCCGCGTGTGTGCACGGCACCAAATTTCCGCAGGGACTGTGGTTGTATTCGCACGACAATGCCGCCATCCTCTTGCCACCCAATCAACATCATGTCCTGCATGTGCCATCGCCCCAATCGCCGTCCGTGGTATGGCGCGAAGGTCCGACGTGTGGCGTGATTCCCTGGGGTGGTATTTGCCAAAACGTTTCGACGCGGGGATTGCAGTGGAATTTGCACCAGCAACCCTTGTCCTGGGGTGGATTGGTGTCCACCTCCAATGCCATTCAAGCAGTGCCTTTGCACATTTCCTGTACCACTGCACCCTTGCTTGTCACGTTGGAAGTGACCCAACGACAGCAATCCGTGCCACAACAGCAGCCATCACAACAGCAGCCACCACCAGGAGAAAAACAAGAACTGTAGTAGAAGGAATCCGGAATCTGGATGGAAGGTGCAATTCGTATTAGAAAGTTTGGACGTTGTTGGTAGTTGCCCTATCATGATGCGGGGTGTCATTCGCAATCATGATGCGGGGTGTCATTCGCAAAACCAGAGACCAGAAAAAAAAACTTTGTCGTTCCGCGTTTGTCTTCCTCCTGCAGCTGCTCATCATCATCGTCTTTATGGGCGCTTTGGTGTTGCCATTGTCCTTTTCGGCTTGCCCTTGCATCGTCCCAGCAGCATGCTGCGTGACCTTCCAAACGATGCGGGAGGACCCAAACACACCACAGATCCAACCAAGGATGAAAGCATTCTGGAAAAAAACCACGTTGCTGGAAGTTTTATTGTCCCTGCAGCATGCTGCGTGACCTACCAAGATGTGTGAGGACCCAAACAACCCTGATGGTTGTCAAGGTCCAACCATATGTACCAGGAAAAAACACAATGAGTACAAGGAGGCTTGTGCTCTTTATTTGTGGTTTCCAAGAACAACAGCAACCACCACCAGGAGAAAAAGAAGAACAAGAACTGTAGAAGAAATACGGAATCTGGATGAATGTTGCAATTATTATGAGACGAGTACAAGCCCAAGAAGAGGAGGAGGAGGTGGTACTGTAGAAGGAATTTCGAATCTGGATGGAAGGTACAATTATTATTATGAAAAAGTTTGGACGTTGTTGGATGGTTGGCTTCCCTTTCTTTGTCCTGCACTATACGACGCTTGTGCTTTTGCCGTATGACGATACGGATGCCATTCCAAAGCAGAGGCCAGGAAAAAGGGCTTTGTCGTGCCGCTTTCTTCCTCCTGTTGCTCATCGTTGTCATTATGGGCGCTTGGGTGTTGCCGTCGTGCTTTTCGGCTAAACACGCAACAGATCCAACCAAGGACGAAAGCACTCTGAAACAAAACACTTTGCTTGCCGCTTCATTGTCCCAGCAGCATGCTCCGTGATCCACGAAGATGAGAGGACCCAAACACGCCATAGATCCAACCAATGACGAAAGCACTCTGGAACAAACACTTTTGCTAGCTGCTTCATTGTCCCAGCAGCATGCTCCGTGATCCACGAAGATGAGAGGACCCAAACACGCCATAGATCCAACCAATGACGAAAGCACTCTGCAACAGACACTTTTGCTAGCCGCTTCATCGTCCCAGAAGCATTCTGCGTGACCAAACAAGATGCGTGAGGACCCAAACACGCAACCGATCCAACGAATGATGAAAGTACGCTCTCCGCAAACTCTCCGTGGGGCGGCTACTCACAGAGACGTGTGGAGTGTCTGGCAATTCTTTGTGGTGGACAAACTGTTGGGTGAGAGAAGAGCAACCCTAATGATGGTCAAGGTCCAGCCATTCCACCTCTATAAGCATGATGCCTAAAACAAGAATGAGTACAAGGAGGATTTTGCTCCTTGCCTGTTTGGCTTCTTCCATGTCCTTCTGTGCGAACTGCAACCAACATGTTGCCTTTCAATCGTTTTTGGACGCAGCTAAACTGGACTCGTAGTTCCAAATTCTACAGGGCAATGCCACAAGACTTGCGTAGTTGAACTGGTGGATCTTCCTCTTTCTCACAAACTAGCAGACAGAAAGCGACCAATCCCTTCACATTCTTGTGTGGTGGTAGAGAACAGAGTCCGCGACATACTCCAGCCTGGTCGGCGCCTCCCTCACCCAAACACTATGGAGCAAACTCCCCTAACAATCCCGTGGCATAGCTAAAGCCAATGCTATTTTATTGGAGTCCACCGGCTGCCTCCGTCACCTTATCTTGAAGCAGCACCCAAATTGCCCTCCTTTTGTGAAGCGTTGTGTACGAAAAACGTGCTCTCCTATACCTACACAGTGAAGTTTGTTATGGTTGCGCATGGGCAAGGTCTGACCTTCGCCAGGGAAGAGGTTCACCGCAAATTCTGAGTCTTTTGGACAGGAAACTTGATTGTTTTGACAAACTTGAACGAGCAGTCCGCTCATAATGGTACATGCAATGAATGCAGTGAAGAAGACCCTTTTGGGTCAGAAGTTACCGGTGCTAAAGCCACGTTTGACGTTTCGTCTTGCGCATTGGTCTTCCGCATCGGGAGTCTTGACGCATATGCCCTACTCGTTGCGGACAAGTTCTCTGCTGCACAGAAGTACTCGTTGGCAGTTTTCCAACGCCAACGATTGCGATGGTCCTTCCAACGCACAGTCGAAGGACTCTTTCTCGTCCTCATCGACTCAGTCAAGTTTTGTGAAGTCGTGGATTTCTACCAAAGACCGTTTGATTTCAATGGCGCCCGGAACGTTTGAATCACAGCACTGGATGGAAGCCGAAGCGTTACTCAATGCGCTGCGAACAAACCCGAAACTGTCCGATGAGACGGTTCCGGAGCGGGTCCAATTCATGTTTGATTTGTTAGATCGACTTGCAGATGAAATGGAGCATACATCGAGCAAACCATCCAAAAAGACAGACTATCGTATTCCGATGAAGAAAGCCAAGCTTGATGAAATCTTACAGACATGGCTGGATCATATTCAAGAACGAACAGGATTATCCAAGAATGCAAAGGTTTTAAATAGCAAGAAACAAAGAGCTCGATGGGGGGAAAGAGATATGGTGAATACCAAAGCTATCCTTGGTGAACTTGACACCGAGTCTATCATGTCCAAGGTGAATCGATATTATGATACTGATTTGTTTGAACCATCTACGACGCCATTCTCCCTTATTCTCCATGGAATGAATAAAACTGACAACTCCAAGGATGCTCCTTACAGAGCGGAGAAAATATACCGGACCCTGCTGCAAAAGGGTAACGACGATCCATTTGATACGTCCTTTCATCCTGACGCACCAATCATTCGTGATATGGTTGAGATTTGGGCCCAAAGCTGGCTTCCGGAGAGCTGTCAGCGCGTTGAGGCGTTTCTCTCGTCTTTGACAAAATGGTACAAACAAACTAGTCGTCGTGACCACAGACCCACCGCCAATATTTACTGTGGTGTTATGGAGACACATGGACGATCGAATGAGTCAAGAACGGTATTACAGCGAATTCTGCAACTATTTCGAGAAATGAAGGAGAGATGTCCTATTGGGGAACTTGACTGCAGAATATATTGCCGTGTTTGCAATGCTCTGACCCAGTGCAATTCAAAAGAAGCTGTCGAGGCTGCCAGAAAACTAGTGGACAATATGTGCGCTGGAATCATAGACGAAAAGAGCAAAACTCCGAAGCCTGACCGTATTCTACTTACCACGCTTATTAGGGCCTACGGACAATTACAAGAAGTAGATGAGGCAGAGAAATTGTTCAACAAAATGGTGCAACTCTTTGAACAGACAGGAGTTGAGAGTTTACGACCAACCGCTCATACTTACTCGTCTCTTGTTTGGGCTTACGCCAAAGCAGGGGACAATACTAGAGCTGATTAAGTCGCCATAAAAGTCTTTGACGAACTGGGAAAGGGAATGATAGCTTCTTCGGAATTTGAGGACACGGATATATGGAATGGTATTCTCGTCGCATGGGCAAAATCAGGACATCCGGACGCGAGTAGCCATATTTCCCGGTGGATTCATCGATTAATCAAGTATGCCCATGACAACCATCTTTCTGGAATGGTGAACACCTCGACGCTGAATAAACTTTTGGAATGTTACGCCTTAATGGGAACAATTGAAGGAACCAAGTCACTAGAGACTCTGCTCAAATGGATGGAAAACCAGGATAATCCACTTTTGAAGCCAGATTCCCAAAGCTATTTCGAGCAGATTCTGGCATGGTGTAAGGCCGGCAATCCTGATCAGGCAGAAATGTCTCTACGTCGACTATGTTCAAAAATCACGAGGGAGAATGCCGAAATTTCTGTGATCAATCGGGAATATTTTAACATTGTGATTGATACATGGTCGGTTTCGAAACAGCGACAGGCAGGGGAAAAGGAACGGGTGTTTTCAATCTAATGAAGTCGATGAATGTCGAGCCGGACGTTGTGACCTACAACTCCTTGATCACTGCTTGGTCCAGAAATGAAACCGTACACTCAACGAAAGCTGTCTTAGATTTGTTTGAAAAAGTGGAAAAACAATGGAGAGATGGCGATGCATTAGCGAAGCCGAATGTGCGTACGTACAATGCTGTCATTTGGGCTTTGGGAAAATCACGCGATATCAAGTTTTTAGATCGTGCTGAAAGGCTTTTTCGTAGTTGTGACAGTATGGATATTGAAAGAGATGTGCCCTTGTACACCTCCCTTATGTCCGGCTGGATGTGGCACTCACGGTCAGATAAAGTGGAAGCTCTATTTCAAGAAATGAAAGAAGAATACTGTGCTGGCAATGAGTCTTTGAAACCACAAGTTGAAGCCTACACAGTCCGTCTCCATGCATGGTCGAAAGCAGGCAACCCCGCAAAGACTTCGGAGGCACTGAATGACTGGATTGTTGCTGGTGAGACGGAACAATTCACGGACATGCCAGGAACCCAAGCCTTTACTGCTGTTCTTGTTGCCTGGCTTCGGTCGGACCTCCCTGATGCTGCGGAAAAGGCGCATAGAGGTTTGCGACAAATGATGGACCTTGCTTTGTCGGGAAGATTTAAATGCTTTCCAGACCGTTATTCTTTTACGGTTGCGATTTCTGCCTGTGCCAAGTCACCGTCAAAAACTGCAGGGAAAAGAGCTCTAAAGTTGCTGGAGGAGCTAAAGAGTGTCTCTCACGAGAACAACGACCCGTCATTTGTCCCTGATTTCTTCATTTATGTTGACGTCATGGTGACGTGTTTCCGGTCCATGAATATTAAGGATGGAGAAGACGCGATTCGGACTCTGTTTGAAGAGCTCCTATCGAAAGAGGCTTCCTTTTGGCAAAGCGGAGGCCGGGATGATGCTAAACACAACTCTGGCTTGTTGCGCAGATTACGTCGTGAGTTCGAATCGAGTCATTTTAAATATGACGAGTTGCTGTCCTTACAGCTTGAGCAAGTCGAATCCATTGCGAAAGATGCTATGCGTCGATGAGATGACAGATCATGAGTGCTGTGGTCACTTGACGGGAATTAGGATGGTTCGACTTCGTGTCGACATTGGCTTGCGTTTCATTCTTTTTTTAGAAGAGAAGGAAGTCACGGCGAAAGGAGCTTGGTAGATATTTTTGGAGTTGTTTTCTCTAGAATAGGGTGGTATTCAAGCGTCCGTAGTGTTAAACAGGGCGGCGTGGGTACATTACCGTCGTTGTAGGGGCAGGGCGTTGTCCAGTGCAGCCATTTGTGGTTCTGGACGTTGTGTGTTGAACAGCCGGTGATGTGATGGAGTGTCTGAGCGCCAAGGTCTGCAAAAACATATATACACATCCGGAATGGGGACCCAGTTTGGGCTGGACAGTGGTTTGGTTTCGAGCTCGGATGTGGGTTGATGGAGAAGTTCTTGGGGTAGGGGTTGGGAAAGGGTCCTCGCGGCTCGGTGAAGTCCGAATGCTTTGCTTTCCCATTTGGGAGGGAGTTTGTGGGACTCTGTCGGCGATGCGTTTGGGAACAAGTGGACAAACAACAATTGGGTGGTCAATGGTGTTCTTTTGTTTTGTAAACGGCAGACGAGCCACGAGAGGACAGAAAAAGCCAAGGGCCGCCTGGCTTCCTATAGAGGAGTATAGACGAGCAGTTTGATTTGCGTGCAGGTCCAGGAGATTGTTCTACTACGTGATTTCTGGGGTGGTGCGCAATCTCGAACGCCGGGACCACAAACACCGGAGCACGGCATTCAACCGACGCCCTCATCTCTTTCATGTGATTCCCATTGTGGACCACAACACGCTACAAATACTACTACTAATCATAATAGATTGCCTATATTTTCTGTGTTGTTCCAACGGATTCTGTTGGAGTGAAGAGACTGTGCTGCTGGTAGAAAAATCACCAGCAGGGACCAACGCCAGAGAAGGCAACAACAGTGTAAATTCTCCTCCATGGACTACTAGTAGTTGTGGTCGTTTTGGCATGAGGGAAAAAACAGTGTCATGCAATCAGTGCCGTTTCTGTCTCACAAAAAATCTCTTCCAACGACGACGAGGAGCCAAGGACGCCACAAGACACACCCAGGAAAAAATAGCCAGATATAGTGTCTCTCTAGAGACTCTCTATAGAGAGTGAGAAACGATCTTGTGTGTGTGTTGCAGGAAATTGTCATTATGGAATGTATACACCGTTGTTCTGTTTGTTGTTCACTCTTTTCGAACCTCTTTTGGTTTCTCTCTCGAGGGAATCCCGCAGGGGATACTACGGTCGGCAGCGACACTTTTGCACTAGACATACGTAGCATAGGTAGCTTGGAGCCCCCGAGATTTCTAATCACATCTCACTCTTTGGGGGTGATGTACACCGTCTCCCTCCTTTTTTGTTGCGCCCTGCCATTGGGGTGTCATTTTTTTTCGACAACAGAGACGACGACAAAAAACGACACGACGAAGCGAGAGAGAAAGAGATAAACGCAAGAGATGCCAACCACGGACGACAACTATAACAACGACGACAACATGGAAGAGGAGGATGGAAAACCTCGAGCCTCGTCTCCTCGCAAACGCAACTCACTGGCAGCCGCAACCACAACGACCCAGGACGACGACAACAACAACAATCCTGCTACTACTACGAGAATGATTCGACGTCCCCGTCGTTCCACCGCCACTACTACTAGCAACAGCAACCAACCAACCAAGACCAACAGTCGCCGTCGACCTGTCCCTTCGATTGCTTCCGACGTGGATCGTGTCTTGTCCAAATGTCGCAAACTGAAACAAACCATGCGTCAAACCAACAAGAACAAAACGAACACGAAAAAGGCACCACCACCATCCACTGCCAAGGTACCTCCACCAGACAATGCCACTGCCGAACCAGAGGCCACTGTGTCGTCTTCTGCTTTGACGACTGCTGCCAATTCGTCATCGATTGTGGCCGTATCGGAATTGTCAGCCGATCAAGTCTTGGAGGGCTTGCATGCCGTGGCGATTAATCTCGTGCAGCAATTGTTAAAGGGCGACAACACCAACAATGATTCCAATACCAACTTGGTGTTGGAAATTCCCAGTCGAGCCGCGTCCAATCAAGTCTATGTGGCCGAATGGGATCGCATTGTGTTGGGATCCAAACGCATTCGTCGACAATTTACCAATGTCAAGGAATGTCGCAAAACCGCCTTGACGCTCCGTGTCTTGGAATTGGTCCAAGCCGTGTACGTATATACTCTAGTGTTTGTGGTTGTGTCTGTGGAGGAGAAAGAACGAGAATGGGAGAGATTTTTTAGATGGTTGGTCAAGAGTGTGGGCCATTCCCAGTGCGGTGACGGTTGGAGTGAATGTGCGTGTGTATCCGTATGTGTCTGTGCTTTGGAAGACTGACTCTGTTTTGTTGGTTGGTTGTCTTTTGTGTGCGTGTTTCCTCTATGATTGCTTGGTGCCTCTATTCTATTCTCTCTATATATATATTCTACAGTCTCCAAAAGGGCATTCACATTACCAAACGCGATTTGTTTTATACCGATGTCAAATTGTTTCGGGATCAATCGGAATCGGATCCCATTTTGGACGATGTCGCCACTCTATTGAATTGTACGCGGAGCAATTTGCACGTGGTGGCATCCGACAAGGGCTTGGTCGTGGGCTGCCTGTCCTTTACCGAAGATGGCGATGTCTTGGATTGTACCAAAATGGGCGTGTCCGGCAAGGCCATTCCGCCCTTTGTCGATCGGGTGCAAGACATAGTCAGTCCGGCCAATGCCGAGACCCCGGCGGCCGAATTTATTTTGCTCGTGGAAAAGGAAGCGGCCTATTTGCGCTTGGCCGAAGATCGCTTCTATTTGCGCTATCCCTGTATTTTGATTACCGCCAAGGGTCAACCCGATGTGGCGACGCGCTTGTTTTTGAGTCGACTCAAGGCCACGTTGCAAATTCCGGTATTGGGCTTGGTGGACAGTGATCCGTACGGACTCAAAATTTTGTCCGTCTACATGTCGGGAAGTAAAAACATGTCGTATGACAGTGCCAGTTTGACCACGCCCGACATTTATTGGTTGGGCCTAAGGCCGACCGATTTGCGCAAGTATCAATTGCCGGACCAATGTCAATTGGACATGACGGAACACGATTTAAAAACGGGCAAGGAATTGATCAACGAAGACTTTATCAAGACGAATCATCCCGAATGGATTCCCGAACTGGAACTCATGGTACGTTTCTATACATAGCTGTGTGTATGTGTGTCTTGGAGGATTCTCTCTCACGTGTGTTGCTTGTCTCGTTGGATCGGATTGGATTGGATTGTATTTTCTCCTTGTGCTACTACTATACTCTTTTCTAGATCAAGACCAAGAAAAAGGCGGAAATCCAAGCCTTGAGCTCGTTTGGCTTTCAATACATTACCGAAACCTACTTGCCCCAAAAACTACAACAAGGCGATTGGATTTAACCAAAACACAAAGCACGAAACGAAACCACTGGAATGGAGAGGGGGGTTGAGTGTGAGAGGTTTAGGGTGTGTGGGGGGAGAACCCTTGTCTACGAGAAATGAACACCATCATCCCGTGGAGAGAAACACTGACTCTCCAGGATGGGAGTACGACCCACCCTCTCGGTAGTACTTTCCCTTGTCGCCAGTGTCGACGACGTTGTTTGTTGTCATTTTGGTGGGACTGGTTGCCTCGTGCAACACACGAGCACGAATCCGCGCCACAAACAAAAGAGACCAACCACATATGCACATTCGACCAACTGATTGTTGTGTGGTTCCGTTCCTCCAAACAATCGGAACCACTTCTGCTGCTGCTGCTGCTGCTGCAAGTCTGAGGACTTGAACCTAATACAAATGGATGGTTTCATTTCTGTTTGCTTCTCGACCTACCTCTAGGTAGGTAGGAATATACGGTATACGGGGTGTCTCTAGTGTCTAGTCTACCTCCGGGTACCCTACGTAGAAAGCCTACCAGAAATTCAAATCTGGAACATAAATTTTTTCTATAAAAAGTTTGGCCGATTCGTCCACTGAACATATCAAAAAATTCCTCATATTCGATTTCCTGTAGAGAATTTTTACCCCAAGCCTTGAAAACCACTTTGAAAATTGAGTGATTTTCCGTTGCGTAGGAAAATGTACTGGGGTATACTTGTCCTCACCATGAGGACAGCGGTAGACTAGACACTAGCTAGTCGCTATCTTTGGTTGGTCTGGTTGGATCGATCGTTTTGTGATGGCCAGCGGCCCGCCACGCGCGTAGAGGTGTGGAAATGTCGTGCGAAGGTCTTGCGACATACCGCTTGTCCCAGGTTCGCGATGGAGTTCCGATCGGAACGATCCGTCTGTCTGTCATCCGCTCGGCAGCAGCAGCTGCTTCCCACGCTTGATGTGTGTGATGGTGGAGTGTCTTTGGGTCGTCGCTCTTTGCGCTTCGCGAGGTGCGTGGAGAACACACGCGTGATGGGGCGCCGTGGTCTTTTTGGGAAGGTCCGTGATGTGTGTATAAGGCCTCTCTGTAGACTTTTTCTGCCGCACCGGCTGGTGGTTCGCACTGTTTTTCGTTCCATCGATCCATCAAACGCATCCATCACCCATCACCCATCACACCCATCACCCATCACAGTATTCGAATCTTTGTGGTCATTGGGAACGCGTTGCTCTATTGAGAAGGAGGAGGAGGTGTTCTCATTTTTGGAACTGGAACTCAGAATCCCCATCACATTGCATCACATGCCATTCTAGCTAGCTAGGTAGAGAGCTTCCCATTCCATCATCCATCCCAAAGAACACTCATCATCACACCCATCACACACCAACGAACATTCCAACAAACGTACGTCAGAGACACCATTCGAGAACAAGAAGAGGCAATTGCACTCTCTCTCTCTCTCGATACACACACGGAATGAATTGAGAGTGGCTTGTTTTTTTTTTCTAGAGTCAAGAGAGAGAGAGAGGATTGGTCGTTTTGTTGTGGGGTCCATGCCAACAAAGCAACCACCAACAACAACCGAGTGAAACGAAAAAAAGAAGAAGAAGAAGAATGACACTATCGAATGCTCGTTTGGGGATTGGAAAGCGACCACGGCGACCAACAGCAGCAGCAACCACAACCATGCAACCACAAGAGCCACAAGAGCAACCACCACACGAGGATGAGAGAAACAATGAGAGCCACGTACTACCACCCACCACAACGTTACGAACAACAACAACAACAACAACAACAACAACAACAACCAGGCCACCACAACCACGACAAGAACTTCTTCTTCTCCACACTGTTTTGCGAACCAGGAGGAGGACCCGTTCCCAACGAAACATGGCTCATGTTCACAGCACCAGCAACAACTTTTTGGGGTCGATTCTCCTTGTTTGGGCGGCCCTCTTGTGGAACCTGACAGCCGTACCATTGCCCCTTGCGGTACAGGCTGCCTCCAGCAACAGCCGTGTGCCGTTGCACAATTTGCAACCACCACAACCACCTCACGACAACGACAATGAGAATCATGAGTTTCAGTATTATACCGTTCCCACCATTGCCATGGAGGATTTGACACGGTTGGCACAGCCATTGCCACAACGGGGGAGAAACCACCAAGCACCAGCACAACCACAACAAGAGCAAGAGGATGAGGCAGTGTGGAAGACCCTGCACGAAGCCTTGTCCACGACGGGCTTGGTGGCCATTGCCATGCCACAAGCACAGAATGGCAATGCTGATTCCTATGCCCAGCATCGCAGGACAGCCTTGAATGGATTGTGTCAGTGTCGGCAGGGCTTGAAACGACAAGAACAAGAACAATCGGCCAATGGAGCAAGACACTCGTCCTCGTCCAACCACAACCACAATGATGGTGCTGGTGGTGCCGTGGTGGATCACGTGGTCTTGCCGGATGGTCGCACCCGACGTACGACAGTGGGCATTGCCACGGCGGGAACGAATCAACCCTTGCCCTTGACACAGTCGTCGTCGTCTTTTTCCAAACCACAAGACGACGAGGACAAACCCAATCGAATCCAACAGGCTTGTGATGCTGTGACACTCGAGGCCATGGAAGCCTTGCGCGACGATGTGGCCTGGGTCACTCAAACCTTTGTCCAAGCCATGGATCAACACTGGATTTTACCACAACAACAAGAATCACAATCACGACAAGCACAACAACGACAAGCACCAAACGACCCGTCGTGGGTGTTAAAACATGGACATGGCGGAGGGTATGCGACCCTGTCGTCGATTCAAGAAGCGGCGCTGCATTTGGAACATTTTCACCTGTACGAATCGCCATCCCTCAAATCACAAGCACATCAACAGGAACAAGACGCACCGCAACAACCACAACAAGATGCACCACCAACAACAACTCCCAAAAGAAGAAGGAGTCCTGGGCCGAGGAGGAATACTACGACCACTCCTGGTACCAGTGGTTTCCAAACAACCACCACAACAACAGGCACATTCCAGGACTCCCAATATTCTTCTTCTTCTTCTTCTCCTCCCTGGACCTTGGATTGGCATGTCGATGCTGGTTTGTTCTTGACCTTTGTTCCGGCCCGCATTTGTAGTAGCAACGATACAGAGGGTCACGACGACACGACACCCTCCTTTTGGATTTCCATGCGCTCCCAAAATGGTACAATCTCTCAACCAGAAGAAGAAGAAGAAGCACGACCCGTCCGATTTCCACCCAATTCCATTGTCTTGGCCATGGGTCTGGGCGCGCAAGAATGGTTGCATCTACCATCCTTGGAACAACCAGAGCAAGATCATTCTCATCATCAGAATGATGCTTCATCATTGTCGTCGTCGTCGTGGTTGAAAGCGGCACGTCATGCGGTGCGATTGCAACCCGGTCAAGTGCGAACCTGGTATGGCATGAGTACGTATTATTCTATACCACACCTTGTGTGAACGTTTTTGTGCGTCTGCCAGTGTTGTGTGGATGGAGTGTGTGAGCGTGTGTATTTTGTACTCTTGGAGGGTGGATGGGGCAACCGTCTGGCGCATCTCGATGGACTCTTGTTGTCGCGCTGCGTTCGTGTTGAGTTGACTTGTGTTTTTTTTTCGGAATGTCTCGCTGCTTTTTGTTGTTGTTGTTGTTTTCTGGATTCTCTTGGGTTCCATCTCATTCTATTATGTTATACTCTATATAGTGACCATGGTTCCGGATCACGCCATTGTACAAGAGCATCCCGAGGAACGAACCTATGCCCAATTGCGAGAACAAATGGCACTCCATGCCACGCCCTTGACCACGAACACACCATCCTCGGCAGCGCAATTAGTACTGGACGACGACGAACACAAGAGGGATGACTTTGTTTCGTTGGGATGTGGAAGTCGTGCCGTCGAATGGGAAACGGAACCATTCGAGTCCTTGATTCTGGAAGAGGAGGACGATTCCTCACTTACGACGGATACCCGTGCGCACCACGCGCATGGTCGTCGTCGCCTAATGCAAGTCTTGAATGGCCAGGCGTGTAACAATGAAACCAATTTCTTTTGTTGGATGTCCTGTTTGGATATTCCCCATTATCGACAGCGACGGTCCTATCTCAAACAGGGTTATTCCTTGTATTGTATGGACCCGCACATTTATGTCCAATCCGGTCATGACGTGGCCGCCGCCGTCGAGCCCTGTCAAGATGGCTTGGTCAACAATCCCGAATGCATGGGCAAATGGGCCAAAACGAGTGCAACCGTGCCCGCCTATGACTTGCAGCAGCAGCAGCAACCTTCGTTGCACATTCAAGATTCCTCGACGACGAGCGATGGAGGAGAACCAGACGACGCAGATAATGCGTGGATTTTGGAGAATGAAGAGGCGGATGACAACAAGTTTTGTTTTGGTGGTACCTCCATGTACATGGCTGGCTTTGCCTGGATGCGATCGACCTGTGTCATTTTTCTATTTCCGCAATGGATTTTGACCAATCGCTTCAAGTTTAGTGTCGCCTGTTTGGCCACCTTTGCCTTGGGTGCCGGCTTGGAATGGATTTTGCAAGCCCGACGACATACCGTCCGTGCCATGGCCGCCGCGGCGGCCGCGGCTGCCACGACAACCCGGACCCCCTTTGGAACGCGTCCCCCACCCTATCGTCCGGGACTTCGGGTGGCCATTGTGGCCTCCCTCTATGCCATTCAATTAATCATGGGGTATCTACTCATGTTGGTCATTATGACCTATAATGGGCTCCTGTAAGTAACTTGATACTCCCTGGGTTTGCAATGGACGATGGCATTGATGGTTTGGCTCACTTGTTGTTTCTTTTCTGGTCCATTTATACTTGCAGCTTTGTGTCGAGTATTTTGGGACTGGTGGCTGGCCATTTGGTCTTTAACTGCAAAGAAGTCTTTACCTTGCGACCCAAATCATCGACACGATCGAACTACAATCACGGTGGAGAACGATCCTCTCCACCCGCACTTGTCACGAAGCAGCAGCACTACGGTGCGCCTACGAGGGTTCACCCCTTTCCCACGCCACACGAGAGTTGCAAAGAACCAGCGTCCCAACGACGACATCATGGCGAGGACGACGACCAGGACGCCAAACCAGCGCATGCGGCTGCTGGTTCGAGCGACGACTTGGGTCCTCCCCATCATTCTGCGCATGACTGGGATCATCGTCATCATCCACCTCCTCCACGACATCCGCAACATCCCGAACAGTTGGATTTGCAAGATTTTATCAAACGACGCAAGTTGCAGCAAGAACACCATCAACAACAACAGGCACAGGCGGACCACGATGGTACGATTAGTAGTTGTACCAGTGATCGGTTCTATGCCGTCCATATCGAATATCCCGATGAAACGGGTGCCTTGACAGCTTCGTCATGTGAAGATGGCATGGTGGGACATGATGGTGGTGATCCGGACGATCAAATATCCGGCGTGTCCTCCCGGACCGAAAGTGGAAGTACCGGGACCATGACGGATCCATTCCTTCGTTTGGCCGAAGCGGGTGGAGGCGCCACGCCCTGCTGTCAAAACGACTTGGGGTGAAACAGCAATCTATAAACAAAAGAGGGGGACAAAATTGGCACAACAGTCAGTTCCAACAAGAAAAGCAAATCGTCTAGTCGCATATTGTCTCTATTCCATCCAACAAATCCGTCATGTTACTGTGAATAAGGCAAAGACTTTTTGCGTACTGTCCAACAGAACCGTGACATTGAAGAGGAGGAACCATCTTGCGACAAGTTACGACCCTCCGTACGTGCATACATGAAAGAAATTTAACAACAGATATATAGAAAAGACTCTTGGGTTTTATGATACTGTGAAACTGTGGAAAGTTCAGTTGATTCTATGACTCTCTTTTCATTTTGAGGAGATTCTGTACGTTCCAATGTAGGAAACTGTTCTGTATGATATGTTTTGCTTCAAGAAAAGCCACGGGGCCGAATGCGACGAGTCGTTCGTACCAAGGACGACGACGACGGTTCAAGGAGACTATAACAACTGCTCTGTCGATTTGTTGTAGCCCCTTTGTTGTTGTGAATGGATTGGCCTACCGGAGAGGCTTCCATTTCTTGTTTGCATTGCAATAAAGCACGAATGCCACGGTCATTGACTTGCTGCGGCAATTCGGGAGTCGCAAGAACGGAAGAAACCACAACAGGAGTTACGGGCCGTGGGGTTGTGGTTGTTGTCGTTGCAACCCCAACGCCAGGCTTCTGGCTCCAGCTGCTGCTGGGCGATGCTGGAGAGGATGTCGTCGTTGTGACGAATGCGGATGGGGGTGCGGTTGTCGACCAGTCCCAACATACGGGGGTCGTCGTCGTCGAGTCAGGCATTGTGGTGGCACCAACCTCATGGGTGTTGTTCGTAGTGGTAGGAGCAGGAATCGCACGACTCTGTGGTCCTCTCCAGCTTGTCCACAATGACTTGATGGTGGAGTCGTCAACAGCATTGTTGTTAGTTTCCTTGTTGTTTCCCAGCATGGTTGTGGTCGTGGGGAACAACGAGGTTCTTGTTGAGTTTGGGGCGGAGGAAACTATCGTATCGGCCTCAGCAAACGGTGTAGTCTTTCCCACAAACGTAGGGGGTAATGGTTCCCAACCACCAAGACGACCAGACGAGTACCGAAAGGATGACGTGCACTCACCGGTTTGACAAGAATTGTTCGTCGTTTGGTACCCGCAAAAACCAGAACGATTCCAATGATCTGGATTTGTTCTCCAGCCGTCAACACCGCTCCATGCGGTTGATTGTTGTTGTGCTTGTTCGGGCTGTTGGTGCAAAACAGACAACGACGACGACGACTTGCTTGCTGGGAATCCTCCATTGGTTTCGTCGTGGCAACCGGTCTGCGGAAACATCCCCGTGGTTGTCGTGTTGGTGGTTATGTCGGTTGGTTGGTTGCCATCATGAAAATAACCACTATTCATGGGAGAAAATGTCTTTGTTGCAGGATTATTCTTGGAAACCAAACCATGCGCCCCCCACGGACCAAAGGTCTCTGTCATTCTGGTAGTGTCAGTTGAGTTTATGTTGTTTGAACTAAAAACGGGGGCTGTGTTGTTGTACGGCTGGTTCATGCCCCCAACATATTTGTGCCCGGAGGAGGAGGACGTGGTCACATCAGTCGTAGGTTTGGCATGTTCCGGTAGCCCAAAAACAAAGGGGAGGGTACTACCAGTACGAGTATTGGAGGAAAAGGGATTTGACGACGACGACGACGACAATGACTCTGTTGTGGACGTACCGTCGAAAGGAGTTCTGGAGCTCAAACAAAAGACGTTCCGGTGCTGGTCTTTGGAAAAAGGACTGGTCGTCATCCGATTTGCCCGGGTGTTTGTGTTTGTGGAAAGATGCGGTCGAGTGGAACACGATCCAAACATGGCTGGTTTGGGTCCATAATCGGAGAAAGTCTGCTGCTGTGACTGTGCTGGCGCTCGATATGCAAACGACGACTGTGGGGCTTTAAAATGGAAAGGATCATCCAACACCGTTGCCGATGAGAATGCAGAGTCTTGTTGTTTTGGTGGCAGCATCGACCATGACAACTGGTTCGATTCTTGGTGCTCTGGTTGTCGTCCTGTTGCTCCAAATCCAAAAGGTTGCCGTGTAGGATTACTATTTCTCGGTCCGCCTTGACCATTGTCCGCCTGTGTCCCTCGATGTCGAGTAGAGAAATGAGGAGGATCCCACATTCTTATGTTGGGGGAAAATATCCAATGGTGTGGATGGTGTGCGCAAGTTGTTCGTCCAACGAATTGATTTTTATGAGAGAGGAATGAATCCATTGCAAGTCGTGTCTCTTGTGCAAACCTGCACTCTCCAAACGTGTGCAACGGTCCGAAACACGAATGAAAGCGGGACTGTGGTCTCACAGACCGAATCTCTGCAAACAAGTATACCAAGAGTTGTCCAATAGATGTGCAATGGTTGGATCGGAGTTGAAATGGACTATTGTTGTTGACCCAGGAGGATCGCCAAGGCAACTTGCAAGGTCGCCAGCAAAAGGCTACTCAGTTCGCCAATGAATTCGAGCATGCCTTGGGTGATCTGGAAGACTCTCAAACGTTGGAGACGCAAGACATGGCGACGGCAACTACAGCGACGACAGGACGACAATTGTCGGTTGGAAAAGGCAAGGGGGGATGTAGTGGCAAGGGTAAAGGCGGGAGTGGCCGCCTTCAGCGTCGTCAATTGAAGGGAACGAGTGGCAAAGGCGGTGACTGCGAAGGAAGTGCCGAAGAAGAAGAACGTGGTCTTTAATACAAATAATGGTGGTAGTGCTGGGACAAAAACGCACCCACAACTCGGCCCATATGGTGACACCCACATTTGATAAATCATCATTATAACACAATACATCATTGATGCAGGCATGTTTTGTATGCAATGTGTGCCGAGGCAGTCCGTGCGTTGAATGACCATGCAAACCAAATAGAGGCCGTCTAATCAAGCAAGCTATATCTTTTCGTTTCGTCACAGGGACTACAGCCTTTTTGAAAATGGAACAAGGGATTGCTTCAAAATAAGCACGGTCGGTCGTCATAAGGAGTAGATGCAGCACGGTCGATGGAGAGTCTATATCGATTTTATCTGTTGCTTGCATGTGTAGAGGATTTTCTTCTCTTTTGTTTGGAAGCTACTTTAGTTTTACTGGAAGGGCTCACTGCCTGATAAACAGAGGATGTATGCACCTACCCCATAATAGTGGTATGTTTCCATCGTTCTGCAATAGATTGTCGAAGAATTGTGTGTGATACAACTGTCCTTTTTGGGTTTTTAAATGAGAGTTGGTTAACAACGAAACACTGCATATCGTCGATCACCCAAATCTCTTGGATCTGTTAGGATTCTCACCGAAAACTAGGTGGCGAAACCTACAACTCATCGAATGATGCTAGTATTTTATGGCATCCGATGACATTTTCCTAAAAGTGAGAAAAGAATGTCGGCATGCTCGCGAAACTATAAATTTGGCCACGGCATGCTCGCAGTGCACGCGTTATCGGCGACCGCTCGGATATTAACTATGGCCCAACACGTGCGCGCCCAAAACGATCAAGTGCGCGCCTCTACTATCCGAGTACGCGCATCCACGATTCGACCTAACGGTCTATGTAATCAAAGCACGAATCACGATCACGCGAGACCATATCTCTGTTCCCACAAATCCAAGAATGCAAACAGCAACGCGCCCAGGACAAGACTTATACCACGACAAAGCAAGAGCTGTTGCATCCCATACATGTTATCCATCACCCTATACATTCAATATACACCAATGCCGGTCTACTCCAACCAGTGAGGACCTATCACACCAGATCCATGGCCGTATGCAAGAGCCAGGACTTCGGCACCATCAACCACCTTAGTTAGTAATCGTCTCACAATCATTAAAATCACCATTTTAACACTCATCTTAAGACTTACCTCTTATCAGTGGACCGACTGCCCCCACCCACGGCGGACTTCGACTTGCAACTCTTCTCTGACCCGTGGAGGATTGTTGTATCGGTTGGTGATTCGATTGTCGGCTCAGCGAGCCTTTTACCTATCCTACCTATCTGTCTAACCCCTGTTGAATCGAGAGAAGTTTATCAGATTAACAGTCTCATCGTTTATTTCCGAGAAGCTTTCGATGTCTCACGACGATTCCAACCTCTCTATTCGACACATCTTTCATTCCTTCCAACAAAGCGGGGAGGAACTCCATCCACCCGTGTCCCATCCGGGCGAGCCCTTGGTTGAAACTCCGAAACAGACTCCGACTCAGGCCAGTGCTCCGAATCCCTTCCAGACCCCGGACCAAGTGGTCCAGCCTCCTTCGATTCCGACTCACCCTTCGACTCCGCCTCGCCGTTTGAACCCTACTCGCACCCGACGTACGAGCCGTCTTCTTACTGCGCATATCCGACACTTCCGCGAGCCGACTGAGTCGACTACCGACCCCGACGTGATCCGTTCCACAACCGAACGCGAGATCGATTTCCAGTCCGTCCAACCCGTGACTGACCTTGAGGACATCCAACGACTTCTCGACCTCTTGTACCAGTGCTCGAGACGCCGTTTCATTGTCCAAGCCCTGTTGGGCAACCCTGTGGAACCCATCCGTATCCGATTCATCTCCTTTGAACGTCCAACCAACTACTTCCACACCATCTGGATCGTCAACTCGACGACGAATCCGCTACCTACCCCGACTACTCGTCTCGACGAGTACGTCTCCTTTGTTTACGAGATCCATCTCTTCCAGGATTTCCGTGCGACTATCTACCCTCTCTTTACTCAACACGTGAACCACTTGTTGGAAGACGACGACGTTGAAGAACTAGCCACTACAGTGACCGATTCCGCATCTCGTCTTCAGTACCGAGCCGAAGGTGACCAAGAATAAGTAACTTTACGTAGCTTCTACACCAAACCAGACACAAAACCGAGTTCCGCACATCCGGGTACCCTTGGTCGCACAACACGCCACACATTCCCGTCAAATCGCGAAAATTCGGCGAAAATTTGTTGAAACTCGGCGAAAATTTGTCGGAATCAACGGAAATTTCCAGGAGTCGCACATCACAACACACATCCGGGTATCACATACGTGGTACATACGTGGCACACGTGGTACATCCGGGTTCACATCACATCATACATTAAATATACCACATCACACCGCACATTAAATAAACATCGAACCAACCAAATAACATCATGGAAGCGACACCTCCCAAGACACCGTTTACTCCTCCTGAGGACAAGTCAAGTCATATAACCGACCAAGATCTCTTCGACCATATAACTAAAGGCATCTTTGGTTGTAATGATGAAAGAGCCCAATCACTTCAAAAGTGGATGCGACATCATGGTTTTGAACATATCCTTCATGTCCTCGACCATGTTGCAACTGATCCCGAGGAGACACTCAAGGATCTCATGCAATACAAGGTTGGAAAACAAGTCAACGACCTACAGACAAGTACAAGATTACAACTCAAACTAATGGCATATTGGTTACTACAACAACGGCAACTCCAACATGGAAAACCACCCCGTGCTACATGGATGAACCTCACGAGGGACCAATATGACGATTGGAGGATCAACACCGACTTTACCAAGTCTGGTATGAACCAAGACCCAGTTTCTCCTCTGAAATCACCTGCACACTCCGTATCATCCCGATCTCCCACTACATCCTCTACAACATCTCAATCCATGTTAGATCTCTCTGCTTTCAAGAAAGGAACCAAAAGAGATGCAACAGCATTTGAATCATTCAAAGACGAACGATACTTTGATTCGTTTTGGCGTGTATTCAAATCAACTGCGAAAGCACAAGGATTGTCGAATGTTCTTGATTTCGATTACAAGGTACCCAAGGATGACGAATGCGCAGAGTTACTTTTCCGAGAACAACAAGTCTTTGTCTATTCTGTACTTGTACGTATTATCCAAACCGACCAAGGAAGAGCATATGTTCGAGAACATGAACATGATGAAGATGCAAGAGCCGTCTTGAAGAAACTCCATGTTCTACACACTGAATCTGATCTAGCTAAGCGAGAAGTGTTACGTCTAACAAGCTACATTTCGAATCTTCGACTGGATGACTCTTGGCGTGGTACAACTCGTCAGTTTCTCCTACATTTTCAAGAACAGCTACGACTTCTGGATAACCTTGTACCATTGTCGGATCGTATCCATGACCATACAAGGATGACCTTCCTTATGCAAGCTGTTGAAAAGGTACCTGATTTAAGACGAGTCAAGATCTTGGATAACGTTGTCAACACAAAATCTGGAGCCAAGTCTCTCTGTTATCAATCATATTTCCGCCTGCTTCTTGATGCTGCTTTTGACCATGACCAAGCTACCCGAATTTCTGCGTCTAACCGCCGTCGTCATGTAAAGCAACATGAATTTCAGTTGGATGAACCTTTTGAACCAGTGGAGCCCCCTGACTACCAGATCAACAACACGAATATCCAATCCGAAAAGTCCCCAACTTCGTCGAAAATCAGCCTTCCAAGAGATGTATGGTTTAAACTCTCTGAAGAGGATCGGCAAATCATTGTCGACTTCAATAAATCCGTCCAAGATTCCCCGACAACTCCACGCAAGGTCCAAACACATTCTCTTGACATTGATCCTGAACCGGACCCTGATCCTGATGCCAACAACATTGGTGATACCCATCAAGATGCACCAGAACAAGATCCATTCGATACATCCTCTGATCCGGTTACCCAGTTCGTACACCAGGCTATTGCATCGACAGATATCAATCATCCAGCATCTGACCTCAGCAACATCTTGTCAACTTCTACGACAAAGTCAAGTCCTAAAGTCAAGTTCAAGTCTTCTGCTGATCACAAGCAAAAGGTTCATATGTCACGATATCTATTCTCCCGCAAATCCACCTTTTCTGGTAATCAACTCATCGATCGAGGTGCCAATGGAGGCCTTGCAGGATCCGACATGCGTATCCTTGCCAAAACCGGACGTCATATTACCATCGTAGGTATTGACAATCATGAATTGACTGGCCTTCCAGTTGTTACCTGTGCTGCCAAGTTTGATACAAGTGATGGACCCATTATTGGTATCTTCAATGAGTATGCCCACTATGGAAAGGGTTTATCTATCCATGCCCCAGCGCAATTTGAACATTTCGGCCTATCTGTCGACGAACGATCCGTCAAGGTTGATGGCAAACAACGCATTACTACCCTTGATGGACGCGCATTGCCCTTACGAATCAAGGATGGCCTTGCATACATTCAATCTCTGGGAATCCCTTCTGATGACGATATGGATAAATATCCGCATATTGTGTTCACTTCACCCCATATCTGGGATCCTTCTGTACTTGACCATACCCATCCAGACCCCCATCAAGACCCTGCACCGAACTGGACATCTGTGGAGACTGATGGTAGTATGGAAACGTACCCCTATGACCAATATGGGGAGTATACCGATCGCGTTGTATGCACTTTGAATCTCCTCCTTGATCTCCCATATGATCATGGCCCCGATACACCTTCCTTCTTTTCCATCTATGCTGATCAAGATGGCAACGACCCCACACTTCATGCGTCTGTCCACAAACTCTACAAGGAACAAAACGACTGGAAGAAATTTCGCCCTTTCTTTGGATGGCAATCGGAAGACGTAATCGCCGATACGTTCAAGCATACAACTCGTCATGGACACATTTCCTTTGACCAGGATACCTTGAAGAAACACTTTAAGGCCCGGAATCCTATCCTTAACCTACCACGACGGCATGAACCCGTTGCCACTGACTCCATCTTCTCCGACACCCCGGCTGTTAACCATGGTGGCAAGATTGCTCAGATTTTTGTTGGTCGTGATACCTTGGTTACTGACATTTATGGTATCAAGTCTACCAAGCAATTCGTCAATACCCTCCAGGATAACATTCGTACACGTGGTGTCATGGAGACTTTGATCAGTGATGGTGGTTCGTCACTTATTTCCCACAAGGTCAAGGATATTCTTCGCACCCTTCTGATTGGTGAATACCGCTCCGAGCCCTATCATCAACACCAGAACAAAGCTGAGAACCGCTACCAGACCGTTAAGCGTATGACCAATGCTATCATGAATGCCTCTGGTTGCCCTGCTTCTGCATGGTTACTTTGTTTAGAATATGTGTGTGACCTCCTCAATCACACTTCCTCTCCCACCCACTCTGGCCGCACCCCTCTTGAGGCTCTTACCGGTACCCCACCCGACATTACCCATCTCCTTTTCTTTCCTTTCTGGGATGAGGTCTACTATCGTGTCGACCCTTCTGAACCTACCTCCGGTTCTTACCCTTCGTCTCCCGACGAGAAGATTGGCCACTGGGTTGGTTTTGCCCACAATGTTGGTGATGCCTTTACTTGGAAGATCCTCACTGCCGACAACGTCATCATCTACCGATCCGCTGTCCGTCGCGTTGCCTCCACTTCCCCCAACCTTCGTGTGGATATCTCTTCAGGGGAGGAGTCGCCGCATAAACCCACTGACAAGCAAGGTGACACTGTCTTTATTCGCAGCAGAAGTGAAGACCCATCCACACCTATGCCAACAATTGACTACGACGATTTAGTTGGACGCACATTCCTTTGTGACACTGAAGAGAATGGGGAGCGCCACCGAGCACGAGTAATCAAACAAGTTGTCGACCTGGAACAAGATGCAACCAAACAAGAAGATCGACTCAAATATATCTTTCGCAAGTCTAACTCTAATGTTGATGAGATGATCTCCTACAACCAGCTCATGGAATACATTGAAAGGGATAATCAAGCCCAAACGACAGGGGATAGTCTCTTCCGATTCAGAGACGTTATTGCACACCAAGGACCTTTGAACTCAAGCGACCCAGACTATAAAGGGAGTAAATATAATGTCCTTGTTGATTGGGAGACTGGGGAGACGACATACGAACCTCTATCTCTTATTGCAAATGATGACCCCATCACAGTCGCCATCTATGCCAAGAAAAATGGTTTGCTGGATCTACCTGGATGGAAACATCTCAAGCGATATGTCAAGACAAGCAAAAGACTCATTCGAGCAGCTAAACAATCCAGGATCAAACAAGTCCGTCGCTCTATTAAGTACAAGTTTGGTTTCCAAGTACCTCGCACCTATGAAGAAGCAGTGGAACTAGACAAGCAATTTGGGAACACGAAATGGCAAGACGCAACAGAATTGGAACTCTCACAGATCCAATTGTATAACACTTTCAAGGACCATGGAAAAGCCAAGTTCATTAATGGGAAATTGGCCAATGCACCAGAAGGATATCATAAGATAAGAGTACATCTGGTCTTTGATGTCAAGCATGACGGAAGGCACAAGGCACGACTTGTCGCAGATGGACATCTCACCAAGGAACCCGTTGAGACCATCTATTCAGGGGTTGTCTCCATTCGCAACCTTCGCATTGCCATATTTCTTGGAACCATGAACGACATGGAAATATGGGGAGCAGATATTGGGAACGCATACCTAGAAGCATTGACAGGAGAAAAGATTTTCATCATTGCAGGACCAGAGTTCAAGGAGTTAGAAGGACATATCTTGATCATCTACAAGGCATTATATGGTCTCAAATCCTCAGGTGCTCGCTGGCATGACAAACTGTTTGATGTTCTCATTGATATGGGATTTTCTCCAAGCAAGGCTGACCCTGATATTTGGATGAAGAAGGCTCCTGGAGAAGACTGTTATGAATATATCGCTGTATATGTTGATGACTTAGCTATCGTTGCCATGGACCCTGAAGCTGTCTGCAAGATCTTTACAGAAAAATACAACTTCAAACTCAAAGGAGTCGGACCTATCGAGTATCATTTGGGGTGTCGTTATACCAAAGATCCAGACGGTACACTTGTGTCTGACCCACGAAGGTACATCGAGAAGATGATGGATACCTATGAACGATTGTTCAATGAGAAACCCAAGAAAGCAAAGCCGCCAGTCATTGCTAACGATCATCCTGAACTCGATGACTCTGAGCTCTTAGATGAAGAAGGGACCCAGCATTTCCAGACTCTTATTGGACAACTGCAATGGCTAATTACCATTGGCCGTTTTGATGTCTTTCCTGCTACCATGACTCTATCAAGGTTCAGAGCTGCTCCAAGGATTGGTCATTTGAAGCGAGCTAAGCGCATCTATGGATACCTCATGTCATTTTCTGATGGGTCTATCAGATTCCGCACTGGGGAGCCAGATTTATCAGCTTTACCTATCCAAGAATACGATTGGAGTCGTACCGTATACATGGACGCCAAGGAACGTATCCCTGAGGACTGTCCAACCCCACTTGGGCGTTTTGTGACAACTATACATTGTGTCGATGCAAATCTCATGCATGATAAGGTTACTGGGAAAGCAGTTACAGCCATCCTGCATTTTGTAAACGGTACACCCGTGGACTGGTACAGTAAGCGACAAGCCACAGTGGAGACAGCCACGTATGGATCTGAATTTGTTGCCGCAAGGACTGCAGTTGATCAGATCACGGAGCTACGCCTTACACTCCGATACTTGGGAGTCCCTCTACGAGAGAAGAGTTACATGTTTGGAGATAACCGCTCTGTCGTTATCAATAGCACCGCACCACACTCAATCATCTCCAAGAGGCACCATCTCCTATCCTATCACCGAGTCCGTGAAGCTATCGCTGCAAAGTACGTCGCATTCTACTGGAAAGATGGAAAGACAAACCCAGCTGATATCCTCAGTAAACATTGGGAATTCGCCGCAGTTTGGCCCATGCTCAGATCTTTGTTATTCTGGAGAGGAAAAATCCAGGAAAGTGATGAGGGAATTGACAATCCTCATTCGACGAATTGTGGGGAGTGTTAGGATTCTCACCGAAAACTAGGTGGCGAAACCTACAACTCATCGAATGATGCTAGTATTTTATGGCATCCGATGACATTTTCCTAAAAGTGAGAAATGAATGTCGGCATGCTCGCGAAACTATAAATTTGGCCACGGCATGCTCGCAGTGCACGCGTTATCGGCGACCGCTCGGATATTAACTATGGCCCAACACGTGCGCGCCCAAAACGATCAAGTGCGCGCCTCTACTATCCGAGTACGCGCATCCACGATTCGACCTAACGGTCTATGTAATCAAAGCACGAATCACGATCACGCGAGACCATATCTCTGTTCCCACAAATCCAAGAATGCAAACAGCAACGCGCCCAGGACAAGACTTATACCACGACAAAGCAAGAGCTGTTGCATCCCATACATGTTATCCATCACCCTATACATTCAATATACACCAATGCCGGTCTACTCCAACCAGTGAGGACCTATCACACCAGATCCATGGCCGTATGCAAGAGCCAGGACTTCGGCACCATCAACCACCTTAGTTAGTAATCGTCTCACAATCATTAATATCACCATTTTAACACTCATCTTAAGACTTACCTCTTATCAGTGGACCGACTGCCCCCACCCACGGCAGACTTCGACTTGCAACTCTTCTCTGACCCGTGGAGGATTGTTGTATCGGTTGGTGATTCGATTGTCGGCTCAGCGAGCCTTTTACCTATCCTACCTATCTGTCTAACCCCTGTTGAATCGAGAGAAGTTTATCAGGATCTTAGCCTCCGTTTTCCGTTGGGACTGGTTTTTGTGGCAAATGGTTTAAGGAGGTTCAATTCCCACACCGACGCGCGCGATTTAACAGTCGCGCTCCATCCGAGACCAAAGGGGAGGCTAACAACACCATCCCAACCAAATCCAGCACTTACATTTACCATGATGTTGTTATCTTCCGTCGCACCATACCAATCAAGAACCAAACATGTTTGGTTTCGAAAGCAGGAAGCAATACAGGTTTGTGCAGCATTCCTTGTCTGGTCATAAGAATGACCTAGAGTGAACGACACGACAAATTTTCAATTTTCCAAGATAGAGTCGAATGCTATAGCCATCGAGAGAGATATCTAGACTCTTTTTGCCCCCGATGTTGGCCAAACGGAGCACAACACCAGAGTCCACCGCCACCAAATAGACTAGCCCCACCCGTTGACATGGACTCGCTTTAGGAGATGGCACGACGAATTTTTGCAACCTAATGTCTCCGTTGTAGATCGGGACGTTATGTCCAGAGTCGAGAAACAAGCAAATTGATGAGTACAAACAATGAAGCATGTAACCTGGCACATACAAGGTTGTTCAACAAATTCTCCAAAACCCAAACCTAGCAATGACCATGTGCAGAGCACGACAAATTCGGAAAGATGGAATCGTGTAGCAACTGTTTCAGCAACTTTCGATTGCCCACACGAGACGTCTCATAATTTGCAAGCATTCAAGAATTGCAAAGGCACGTAAACAAAGCATCCGCTACCTTGAGGAAGAAAACAAGTCATGAAGATTTCAACCTCTATCTTTACTCTCTGTTCGGTTCTGGCCCTCACCGTGGCCCAGCAGGATCGTCAAGGTAACTTGCAAGGCCGTCAGCGAAAGGTTGCGGAGTTTGCCAATGAATTCGAGCATGCGTTGGGTGATATGGAAGACTCCCAAATGATGGAGGTGCAAGACTTGGTGGCGGCGACGACGGAAACAACCACCACGGCTGGACGACGATTGCCGGGTTCTGAGGACGGCGGAAAAGGCAAGGGGGGATGTGGCAAGGGTAGTGGCAAGGGCAAAGGCAGTCGCCGACGTGGCCGTCGTCCATTGACTGGCAAAGGCGGCAAAGGAGGTGACTGCGACAGTGTTTGCGAAGGAGATTACGATGACTGTTACTAAGATAATACCCGTGGTTCCACGCGTTAGTACAATAATGTTGGTAAAGTTTGGACCTAGATCCACACGGGCCACAACGCAATTCACAAGCATAATAACCAAACATCTCGTTGATACGACATGCATGTTTTGTATGCCATGTGTGCTGAGACAGTCCCTGCGCTGTGTGACCAAGCAAACCAAATAGAGGCAGTCCATCAAAGCAAACGATTCCTGTTGGTTTGGGTCTCGAAGATATTGTCAAACAAGGGGTAACCCAAACTGGAAAATCAGCAAGGTCCTTTCGCCACAAAAAGAAGATGCAGCACGGTCGTTTGAGAGTTTTGGGTCTCTTACGGCTTGTCTTGAGAATTCTTACACAAGGAAATTGGTCCAGTGTTTTCCTCTATGACACATCAGGGCATGCAAAACCCGGATGGATATGTTCTGGTGCATCCACGTTGAGAGAAGCATTTCAATTTTCCATGAGGAGCCACCGCCCAAGCAAGTGGTAATCTGGCATTGCCATTGGTTCGGAGTAATGACTGCCATTGTCGTCACCATGGATACTGTGTCAGCTCTTGTTGTCGTCATCGCTGTTTATGACAACAGTCATCGACGTATCAATGGAGACGGCACGATGATGAGATCTCCCTTTTGCAATATGTGTTGAAAAAAAGAGTTGCCTGTAAGGTCTAGTCGTAACCTGCAAGTATGAGCCGTTCTACGATCACGCAAACTATCTCCAGAATATCTAAAGCGACCCACATGCGTATGAAACGCGTTGTTTCGCGGCATCGGCTGCTAGGAGTAGCTGCTACTCCTACTCCTCTAGGAGTACCTCTAGGAGTAGTTGTTTGTTCTAAGGTACTCCTAGCAAGGAGTTCATCTTCTTTTGTAGGAGTAGGAGTAGGAGTAACATCGGTAGATGGATCGGATGTCTTCTACTATGTGCACTATATGGGACTGAATGGACGACGATGGAATCTGGCATTTCAGAAGATAAGATCACCAGAATCTTTTCTAGTGAAACGTGAAATACCTTGGCAGACACTACAGCCGACAGCCGACCGATTAGGCACACCCAGTTTTTTATCCGGTCGCTCTTCGCGACCAACATTTTTATTTTCGTTTTTTTGCGTTTTTAATGAAAATTTCAATGTAAAATGTGAATGTGAAAGGTTCTCTGTAGCAGCTCGAACATGATCACTCCCGATTAACCACACCCAGTTTTTTGGCACCAGTGGTCTACCTGTCAACTCTTTCATGGTCTGTCCCGCTCACCAAAAACTTCAGCTTGTCTAGAAAAAAATTTCACATCCCTCTGGAAAGGCTTGCGTGATATGGCAGTTGGAAGTTGGCAGGCGTGCTGCTGAACAAGACTCCGGTCCGGTCCGGAGGCCACAAAACCCACGCAGAAAACAAAATGGGGCAACGACCAAACCAACAACAACACCAAAACGGCCTCATGCTTCATCACTGAGCACTGAGCATCTCATCTTTGTCAGCATGGTAAGTTCCACATAGCTTAACCCCTGCATTGGAATTGGACAATGGTTTGGGATAGGTTCTCTCACTTCTTTGCCATAGTGCCATGTGTTTGTGCCGTATAACATCCATTTTTGGTCCATTCAATGGGCGGCAGCTAAAATCAATTGTAGGATTCTTTTAGTATTATATAGAGTTTTAAAGCTCAGTGAGATAGAATTAGTGGTGCAAATCATCTGTTGCTCAGATTGAGTCTTCAGTTGCTTGTGTTGTCGACTTGCTCCTCTTGTTCTTTTTTTGCCCGGAGCATGCTGGTGTTTCTGAGCAGCATTTGGGACTCTGCAGGCTCCATAACAAAAGCACGAAGAGAGTCATTCCAAATAGGGGTGTAGGGTGTAGTTTTAGCTCAAGGTCACAATTGCTTGCAAAGAGACATGCCTACAGCATAGACAAGGTGTTGTGGATGAGGGTGTGCTTTTAAACCGAGAACTACAGGAGAAAGAAACACTAGAAAAAGGAGGGATGGGGCACAGCCAAACTCTATCTATGGTCTATTCATGTCAAAAATGTCAGTGGTATGCATGATAGAGAATGCATGGTCATGGTGCATGTCCATTGTCCATGAGAAAGAGGGAGAAGAGAAGAAGACGAGAAAAAATTGTGTGGATTGGCAGGGGAAAGTGAGGACGAACGAGAAGACCAACGGTCAAAGCGCGCACGTCTGCTCACAAGATTTCAAAAGGGTGACACAGAAGGCCGGCGTGATCATTTTCATTTTGACCAGAAATTTTCATTAAAAACGCAAAAAAACGAAAATGAAAATGTTGGTCGCGAAGAGCGACCGGATAAAAAACTGGGTGTGCCTAATCGGGAGTATTGTAAGTTTGTTATGATGGAGCTCACTGTTCCAAGATGAAAGTGTTGTGATAGCACAATAATACATTATATTTTATCTGTTATCTGGGCTTTTTAATAACAAGTCGACCACGATCAATACCATAGAACGATGTACCTTTTTTCTAATCGTTGGTTCTTGTTTGTTGGATTTTTCACGATAAGCTTTGTCCTATCGGGACTCGGGATCAGAGTTGTGAAGTACCAAATATCGAGTTTTTAGAGGACTTTAGTCCTTTCAAGTACACTAAAGAATTGATTAGTAAGTACTTTTGTACTTAAAATTACTATAAGAATTCAATACACAGCGGAATAATGACTAAAAAGTACACTCTACAATTTAGACTGAAATACTTTAGTAAGAAGAAGTACTCATCCCAACTATCAATCGGATCATTACTCCTTCCAAGGCATCTGCAGTAACCAGTAAGTACTTCATTTAGGTACTTAAGTACCTCCACCCAACCGGTATGTACTTTCATTAGGGACTTAAGTACTTCATCACTTTACAAGAGGTACTTTCGAAAGTACCCGTCAAATTACACATTCATAGGTAATTTAGCTCTACTTTCCTTATGTACTTTAGCACTTAATTCACGTAGTCAGCAGTGAAAACTACACGATACTTAGTAACTCTCAGTAACACATACCACAGAGCACAAAGTCTTGCTGCTGTATCCTCGATCCTCGCACCTCTTCACCGCCTTTTGCACCTCTGACCTTTGATGTCTAATACCCAAACAAATGGATGACTATGTTGAACGCAATTGCATCCGTTTCGAATCGAAATGCTTCCCAATTTACTGTCTACATTCCAATGAGGCCTTTTTTTCGTTCATGTACGACTTCATGAGAACCACTCAACAAGCTTCCATGACGTCGAATGCTCTACGACGTGCCGTCCAAAGCCAAACCATCGCATGGCTCCTTCGCAACAACGGACATATCCAATTCCAAGAAAAGAATACATGGCAATCTCGCACACACACATGCCGGATTTCGGAGTTCATTTTCTTCGAACGAGTCCAGCTGATTGTTGGAATTATTATACGGACCCTCAAGGATGGATATTCCCCTCACCAATCCATCGATTCCTACCAACACTTCTTTGTTCCAGACGAACCTTTCTTCTCCAATCGACTGTTTCTTTCAATTTCTTGTCGTCCAAACATTACCGTAGTGAAGAACCAACACTATTGGGACTGCCTTCAATTTACCTACGGAAAAAAACCAAGCCCACCACGCCCCCCTTCCAAGGCTCATTCGATTGTATCATCCTGGTTCTTCCGTACCGGTGTACCTATTGTCTGTAAACAAGTCCCGCAGGAAATGATCGTCGATTACTACGTCGAAGATTCAAAGGACAAGTCTACCGATTCAGAATTCTGTTTCCCTCTGTCCCTGAACCTTTATGTCTCTAAATTGGTGGCATCATTTTCGACCGAACATATAACTCCCAAATCACAGGACAATTCACAACCATTGGACCACACAATCCCATACAACAATTATACGGATGACGATAACAGAACCAAACAAACGACTCCGAAATCACGTCAAAGAAAACAACAATATCCCAAAAAGTCGTCGGTTCAGTATTCCACACACTCGTATTCAACACGATACCGCAACGCAATCATTTCCCAATTCTTACAATCTACTTCGCATTCTAAAGAAGAAATACAATATCCGGACAGACGACATCAACCGGGAGACCCTCCAAACCTAACAACACCCGCTCGATGCTCACTTCGTATTACTCCTGTGGAAGAAACCGTTCGACAACAACGTATTTCGGAATTGTCCCAAATGATGTCTTTTCATGCTGAGCTTAAAGAGAAAGGAATATTTGCTCCACGTGATAAGTGGACTGCTTGGCTCCAATTCACTGATGACCCTACTGCTGATCGGCCTTTCATGATATTAATCACAATCTGCATGAGCTCTAGCACGTCCGATTCCCAACTGAGCTCAATAATCCCACGCTTGTTTGCATGTGGCCTCACTTCGGCAAATGCAGTAATCGACATTGCCCAACAATTTGGCATGAATGCTTTTTGTAGCCTTCTTTCGGAATCAGGACTGTATTACAACAACACAGAGAGGATTGTCAACGCTGCAGATTATTTTTGTCAGTACCACGGTGGTAAAATACCTGAAGACATAACAATCTATGAGCTTACGAAACTACACGGAATTGGATATAAAACTGCATGCATCGTCATCGAAGAAGCATTTCACCGAGTTGATGGCATACCTGCGGATATTCACGTGATCCGGTGGGCCGATCATCTCTCGTGGACTCCCACCGGCATTGTTGGTATTGCCTGTTCCAAAGTGTTGGAATCATGGTTGCCCCAAGACAAGTGGTACGCAATAAACCCCCTATTTGGTGCATTCGGTCAACATTGCAGTACCATAGACTCAAAATCCAAAATTATAGCAGCATTGACAAAGACAGACCGAGTCAGCGACCCTGTCAGAAAGAAGATAATGACAATGATTCACAAATATTAATCGCTCTCCTAGTTTGTTACCTAATTTCATCTTTGTCATCACTCATTACTCTTCATTCATTCATTCTTTGCTTGCATACTACTCATCACTATTCATCATTCTCCTCGTCGTTCTCATCGTTGTTCTCCTCGTCATTCTCGTTCTCCTTCATCTCATCTTCATCTTCGTACTCGTCATCATCCTCATTTCCATCACTATCCACGAATGTATCGTCATTGTCCATACTATCCCCTTGCTCACTAACCTCATCCTCGCCCTGGTCTTCTTCTTTGTCGTCCTTCTTTCCCCTGATGCTCTTCTTCCTGCTTTGTGCACTTGCCACACCAGCCATAGTATCGATAGTTTGTTGCTTTGATGCCGCACCCTTCTTATTCCGGGGAGAGAAGCGTACTGGTTCCGTTGGTTTTTTCCGTTTTGGTGTATTGGGTTTTGGCTTCTTACCAATGGACGATTTAGATTTTTTCTTGCCACTACCACTGCTGGGATTGGGTGGGCACTTTCTCTTGCGCCTTTTACTCGAGCTCAACTTCTGATTGGTCTTTCTCTTTGTTGGTGGAGTGACAACAAGTACATCGTCGGCATCGTCATCTTCAGCAGCAACATCACCTGGAGCCACCATGTCTTCTTCAACCACTGTATCTTTCTCGTTATTCTTCCTATCACTCTCATTCAGGTCCACCAACCCTGTTCCATCCTCGAAGTTTACCTCAAAGTCATCTTGGACGTCGACTAGTCCATCATCGTCGTCATTGTTGTCCATCCATTCATCATCTAGTAGACGGTTGATGATTTCATCACTGTCTTCGTCTGGTTCTTCTGGTGGCGGAATAGATGCATCAACCGAATCGTCATCGTAACGATCATCAATGGTGACATAGACAATTCGGTTTGCATTGGCTGGAGTTGTGTCTTCTCCGTGTGTCGTTAGGGTATAGGGACTGACATTCTTGTTCGCCTTTCGTCCTTTGGCGCTATTTCCAACAGGTCCTGAGCTATGGTCTTTGTTGGTAGCAGTCGGGTCAATCTTTGCCGGTGGTTTTGTGTCCATCGAGTCATTATCCAATGGCGCATCGGGTGGTGGTTTTATACCACCTGCACTCTTTCTACCTTGCAGGCTGTCTTCACTTGGTATTTTGGCACCTTCTACTGGATAGAACGACATTGTTACGGCGGGGTCCTTGATTACGTCTTTAGAAATGTCTCGAGTGTTGAAGTACCGCCGTAACGAAGACGTGGAGTCCCTCATTCCTGACACAGCAAACTTGTTGTCTTGTTCTTTCAAACTCTCTTCAATCGCCGCGCTAATTGCCATGTCATCAGGATCTATTTCTCGCTTATCGTATGATTTCGTGGTACCCTTTCCTGCCTTGATGTCCTTTTCGTTACTTTCGATTTCAGCCACTAGCTGTCGTGTTATACGCTCCATTGTGCGCATTTCATTTGTCTTCCTGTCCAAATTCGACATTAGCTTGTTCTGCATCATCCAACTGCCAATCGAGAAAATGCGTTCTTGGAACGCATTAGTTGCCGGTTTAGCCAACCACACGATAGCGGATGGAAACACGTAGGACCAGTTACTTGAGTGTTTACGCCACCATCCCATTAAGTCAAAGAACCGACCCACTTCCAAATAGTTACGACTGTGACAATGTCGGGCAAACATCTGCTTCTGAGCATCGTCCCATTTCGGCCATTCCTTGGAATAAGCCTCCGTCGGATATTGTTTGATAATATCCGCCCAATTGAAGTCAATTTGTGACTCGCAATGGCGGAGAAAGTCGTCATAGCACTCTGTGCATGCCTTTTTGAGTGCTTGTTGTATAACTTGTTCTTCGCCGGCCTTGGACGCTTTTCCAGTTATATTCAGTAGTGCCTGTTTTCTCAGGTCACTTGCTTGGCGCATTCTTTCAAATACATCCATAGACTTATATTTGAGAGTGGCTCTATTCGGCTCGACGACCAATTCCGACGAGGAGTCAGATGTTTTCTTGTTTTGAGACGTCATCGCAGCTCCAATAGCCGAGACCCGATGGTTAGTGAAGCGGTCTATCATGTCGTTGATTATGATAGTGCGACCTTCCTTCACGTTGTCTTGATCGTATACACCGAAATTTACAAACATGTCGGCATATACATTTGCCAAAAGGGGATTGCATCCAACGGCTTTTAAAGCGTCCGGATCCCGATTGTACAAATAGTAGCGAAACTCTTGGATGATTCGTCTCACCAACAATCTGGGCCCAGGATAGAGTTCTTTGTATGGAATGGCTCTCCGTGCCTCATCCAAGTCGTCAATACTTTTTCTAGCGTCCCAATACTTTTGAGGTTTATTGGGTCGCAACAAACACCCAACACCACAGTCGGGACCTTCCATTCTCATTCTTTGAGCATGGTAGAAAGAAGTGTAAATTTCCAGAAGAGAGGCGGAGTTGGAACCAGGATCATCGGTCTGTAATTTCATTGCGACCATCTTTATGTTGGTTAGGATGCCTTCGTATTGCGCGAGTTGCAACCATTCGTCCTCTGAGGGATACCGCTTCTTGAAATTGGGGTCGCTTAGAGTGGCTGTCTTACAATATTCATCCATGCAGGGCTTATCGCGAAACAAGTTGTGAATTGACAGAACAAGCCCCCCAACCCGGGTGTCATTTGGCAAGGGGATCAGGACAATTTTGCCACCAAATTTCTTGACTCCATCCTTCAATCGTTCCCACCGGTGTGGTGCCTTGCTGGAGGTCAACCAGCTCGCAAATTTCTTGAAAACACTCCATAGATCACAAAAAGAGTCGTTGGAATCTATCAAAATGCGATTTTGGTAGCGTTGTACCAAGCCAGTAGCGTGTTTTAACACGAGCTCGGCCTTGTGCATATCGCACTTGCCAGTTTTGTCGGGATTGCCAATGATATACTTACCCGCCAAAACGGCAGATGAAGTATTATCGTTGACAGCAGCACATAGGTCAGCGGTGGAAAGACCAACACTCAGTAGAAGGGAGTCGGTCAAATTGGCCACGTCGGTGGCAGCATGCCCGTGACACTCTGCCAACCCAATTGGAATTTTATATACCACGCAATTTCTCGGGTCGGTAAACATGATGGTGACACCGAGAACGTCATGGTTCTTTGCTTGCCATATATCGTGACAGCAGGTCACGAATGGTACAGATTGCGCACACAGACGCTTGTATTCGTCACGGCTCTTGCGTATAAGATGGCCGACCGTGATAAAGAATTGTTTGTACGAGGAGATTCGTACTTTCGTAATCTGACGTCGGCTCATAATCTCAGCATGGCTATCCTTGAGTGCTGTCGCGTTTTTGATGGCGTATTGTATGAGTTCGCGAAATTGTGGTTTCTCAACTGTCACTGCGGGTAAGCAACAGTCGTTCACAAAACGGTATATCAAGGTCTGCAGCTGAGACTTGGCTTCAGATTTCGTCGTATTCTGGCGGAAAGTCGACAGCGTCGATTGTTTGTCAGAAGTTTTTTTGTTGTTCTTAATTTCTTCATCCAATCCTTTGTGGTGCTTCAGAACATGTTGGTCAACGTTCGAAGGTTTGTAATGACTGCATAAGATGACGCATTCATTCAATGGTTTTGAACCAGTGTTGAAACAGAGTGGACAGATAACGGCTGTCTTGCAAATAAGAGAGTATCGTTCTTTTGCAACTATGGGTTTTCGTTTTTCCGCGGTGTTCATGAAGGAGTCTTCTCCAATCTTCACTAAGTCCTCAAAAGCGGCAACCAGCTTGTCGAAACCATCGCGAGCGCCAGGAAGGTCTTCGAGTGTTCCTTTCTCTTGTTGTTCAACCAGTCAACGTGAGTCACCCATTTCCAATATGGGGAGGTGTTTCTGCCGTAGCTTATGAAGGGCGTAAACTTGCCATCGATGAGTGGAATGAGATCCTTTTCTTCTTGGTGAAATTGTTCCGTAGTCTGGGCAACTTGAGCAAAGTCAGCATCGACTGCTTTCTTTTTCTTCTCCAAAGCCGATGGTTTCCTGACCAGTTGAGGAGACTTCTTCTTTGTTTTCGATCCAGGATTCTTCTTTTTCACCGTTTTCTTGGCAGGGGGTAGATGCTCTTCGTCAACTTGGTCCTTCTGTTCCACTATTTCGTCATGAGGACCAGGATCTGGGGCTGCTGCTTCGTCGTCGTCAGACATTGAGTTCTTAAGCAAGCTGGAATGGGAACAATGAAGATTGGGGAGTGGACACTGTGGAAGATCAGTTGGAAACACATTCACGGGTGTGTTTTTGAGGTAGCACAAAGCAGAGGTGCAGATGAACGATGACCCTCAGGCCTCATATCTCATCTGTTCTCTCATCGTTTGTATGTGATCATTTGGAATATTGGAGATGTCAATGAATGGTTGGGGAATGAGAAGTACCTATTGGGTGAGATGAGGAGTGATTTTGTACTTATTGGGCGATAAGGAGATGTAATGTGGATGGACTTCGGTAATTAAAGTACTGGTCATGTGACTCTGGGAAGGGAATTGGATACATGAAGTACCGTCGTGGATTGGGGGGGGAAGGACTTTGGGACATAAAAGTACATGGAAATTGGGGGCAGGTGTAATTTGGTAATTTAAATGAGATAATTGGAAAAGGGGGTGGGGGACTTTCGTAGTTCGGGCTAAAATCAATGATTGTGAAAGGTGTACTTGGACTTTGACAAATTACCGTAAAAGAAAGTACAAAATGATATAATTTGGTGAAATTGGTAATTTGGTACTTCACAACTCTGCTCGGGATGGGCTTATGGCTTTCCAAACTCCAAACCCTGGAACAACTTTATAGGGGGAAGTCGCAGAAGAGGAGGGGAAAGAAAGGAAGAGAAAAAAGAAGAAGAAGAAGGAAAAAAGAAAAAAGAGGAAGAATTAGTGGTAAGATTCCCTTTGCTACGAACGTGCGATTGCCACCATCATATTATGATCTCATTGGTTGATCCATTTGTCACTGCTTCTGGTCTGTGTGGGATGTGTGGTGACTACGTGTTGCTCCAATGTCCCGGTGGAGGGGGATTTGGCAGTTCCCTACGGTCGTTCTACGTATCTGGCTACGGTAAGTGCTGACACCGTGTGTCTTTTACCTATACAAAACATCGTCAGCCTCACATATGCCTTTGATCTCTGATTGTATTGCCTGTGCGAAGATATTGGCATACATTGTTTCCAGTATATCGCGCAATCATAGCTACGGCATGGACGAGAAGTTTTGCACAGTTTTTGTTAGTTCATTATTTTCTGATCGATGGTTTTCTCACTACTGTTGTTGTTGTCGTTGTTGTTGTTGTTACATCTCTTGAATCTTTGTCTTAAAGTGTCTGGCCTCCATGGTAAGTCGCGACTGTTGGCTGTTGATGCTGTGTTGATTTTTGCTGCTCTCTAACCGATGTTGTTGTTGTGTTTTAAGGGTACGATGCATTACTGGGATGGTTGGAACAAGATTTGTCATGGGGTGGGATGCCCCGACGATTGGGCCTCTGCCAATACTGAATATTGCGGATGCAACAATTTTGAGTCGGTTGTGGATGTGTTGGTTGTTGATGGATCGGTTGGCAACCAAGGTACGACGAGTAATACGCCGCTTGCTGCAGCAGCTGTTGCTGAAAGTGATGAACACTAGCAAGCGGCGTATTTGGCGGAAGCAATGGTGGAAGTGATGGCATTTGTGGTTGTGGCATGGTGATTGGTCTGGGGGCCGGTTGTATTGCTGTTCTTGGTTGCGATTTGGGAGCAGGTTGCTGTTGTGTTTGTGGTGGTGCTCGTTGTGGTCGTGTTGGAGAAGACAGATGCACTGTTGGAGCTGGTGGTGGCGGCAGCTCTTCCTCCTCATCACTCAACATTGGATCATCGTCATCTTCTTGGTTTGCTTCGTCTTGATGCTCTTCTGTTTCCTCAACTTGTTGCTCTTTTTCATTTTCTCGTGATTGTTCTGTATCTTGTTGTTCCAGTGTCTCACTTGTTTGCATTGTTTCTTCATCTTGCATATTGCGCTGAGCCTCGCATTTCTCACAGGGACAGAAGTCATGCTGTTGGACCGAGATGTTCCAGACCTTGTTGAGTTGCTCATAAACTTGTAAGTACTCAGAAAAAAAGCGTTCACCATTGTCTTGCGGTAAGTGCTCGACGTCATCGAACAACTTGGATGCGCCACATCGAACGGCCAACTTGTTGATAAAGGCAAGTTGCTGGTGGTTCCAATGACTCACCACTGTTTCCCACGCCGCAGGCATTTTCTTGTTGCGTTGTTCCGTTGTCTTCGACACAAAGCGCAGCTTGTGTCGAATCTGACGGTTGTACCGCGCCGTTCCGCACAAGTTCAAGTCGTCCGAGAGTTTTTCATTTGTGCCCCCATTACTGAAATGGGCCAAGTTGTTGTGCCATGACTCCAATTTGGATTCCCCTCGGTAAGAGACCCATTCGGACAATTGATGGCTTGATTTTGGGTGTGGTTTGATCTCACGATACATGTCTTCCATTGGAATCGGATCTGCGAGAAACTCTGCCTTTTTTTTACAGTTTTCGATTGCTGAGTGAGTATCTTGTGTGAACAATGGTTGTTGTGTCTTGTGATCGAGCCTTCCTCGTGCCGGTGGCCCACTGTCACTACTACTTCTCACTTTATATTTTATCTTCCACTCCTCCAGGCGCATCACGATTGTTTGGAACGCGCGGATGCTTTTCCGTAAGTACTTGCCGTATCTTTCGCGAAAAACCTTGGTCTGTCTCATTTCTGCTATTTGCTTGTCATTACATTTCTTGCCTCCAAGGGTGCCATTCTTCAGGGCCGTGATGACTTTATGGAAGTCACCATCGTGATACTCGTAGATGCAATCCAACAATTCGCGCAACGCGTCACCAAAGTCCATGTGTTTATGGCGCAGGGTCTTGATAATTCGCTGGAGGAAATGAAAGAGTCCCAGTCTTGGGACTACATCTTCACCCAACAATCCAACCCAATAATCGCTCTTGTGGGGGAATGTGTCGGAATAGATGACGCTCGGGTTAAAATTTCCACGGCTGCAGAGTTGTTGGGCAGCATGGGAGAAGGTCTTGGTTTCCAAGTTTGGAACCAAGATTGCACATGCAATCTCGCCTACTTCATTGGCAGCATCCCATACAGCTTCTGCCTTGAGCCTCTTGGGATAGTTCTTGACTGCTTGGAAGGTGTGGTCTTGGGCAAAACTTGTTTGGCAGCCCACTGCTTGGATTTCCCTGGTGTGCCTCTCATAGTCACTTGTTCTCCAGGGATTGAGTCTGGATCTTGATGCCTCGTGGTAGGCCTGTCTGATTGTCTCACCAAGAGGAGGATACCTGGTGAGCCACTCTCCATCTTTCGCTGGATACTCTTGCCCTTGCTGATGTGTTGCATCACAGAAGGAGTAATAGTTAGTTATTCTATTCCTATAATCCCTGTTGATTGCAGCATACAATAGTCCACTACAGTGGTCACCATTGCCATAGGTAAGCATCTCCTCCTCCAACACTGTTGTTGTTGTAATGTCGAAGTGCTGGGCACCTCGAGCCCACTTTGCTTCGACCGGATACCATTTCGCAAAATGTGGAGGCAGCGAATTGAGAAGTGCTCCGTCGTTGCCGGCATGCGTGGTATTGCACTCCTTGCAATGGTAGTGCGTGACAAGGGCGTAAGACGGTGCGCCATCAAGACCAAAAATGGGGAATAGACTTTTGCTCTTGGAAAGGTTGGTCCGCTCGCGTTGTAGTGTACAGTTGCTACACTTTGGACACTTAAGCCCAATTTTCTGAAACTCCACCGGCATAAACAGCTCCCAGTCAACAATGTACAAACGTCGCCCTACAATTGAGTCCCACAGGGCATTATTGTTGTTTCGCACGTCGGGTACAGTAAAACACATGTCTCGCATGAACGGCTTAAGTGACCGCACGTCGCGCTTCCGTTCCAAACAAGTTTCGGCGATAGTCTTGGCAAGCGCGTACATTGTTTTCGGACACGTGATCGACTCGTCTTGTTCTATCTCCTTGTATTTAGCCAGTACCGATTGCATAAATACATACTCATCGGACCCAACGGCGGACGTCACCTGATTATTGATCAGGCAGTCCGTGCGCGCAATACAGTTGCGCTTCCCCTTCCGAACCCTGGAAAGTTTCAAATCGTCCTCTGTCACGGTCGTTGCTTCATTTGAAGCTTCCGAGACAGGTTTATTGTTGAGACGAAAGAAGAGGTTGAAATCTTCTTGCCTCATGATGATTGGATGGTAAGTCACTTCCTTGTTGGCCTCTTTCTTCAGTCGTTCCTCCTCCTTCATGGCCTCTACCAAGTGGTCTGGTATGCCCCTGGTCTTTGTGTTCTTCGGGCAGAAGACGTGATGGGGGCGCTTGGGAGGCTTGGTCCCAAGCCTTTTGGAACTGCAGATGGTGCAGTCCCTGTCTGGCTCAAAGGCCTTTTTCTTCTCAAGCGTGAGCTGCCTCAACTGCTTTGCCTCTTGTTGCTTCCTCTTCTTGTTGCTTCTCTGTTGTGCTAACGACTTTGCCCTTTTTGTTTGGTTGTTTCGTCGTTGACTCTGCCCACCCATCTCTTGCTCCTTGCTGAGCTTTTTGTATGGGTTCACCACCAAGGGTGCTGGTGGTGGTGGAGGAGAGTCATTCTCCTCAGGGACAGTCATCGTGGTTGGGTCCATTGTCGCTCCAGAAACATCGACACCATTGTCCATGTCCTGGGGCACGGCAACCGCGACCGGCCTCATTGGCACGGAATCGTGTTGGAGACGAAATCCCTGTCGTTTCGGCTGTTTTCGTGGGGAAGTCGGCAAGATTCCGTGGCTTTTTGCGCGTGGCGCGCGATGTCTACTGGTAAGAGAAGACATGTCTTGTGTGAGTTTTCGTTAAGTACTTTGATGTCTTGTCTATGTCTTGTGAGTTTTCTAACCCAATCATATTTCTGCCTTCTATTTCGTGAGCCCCTGGATGTGCCCTCTCGATCGGACCTGTAGGTTGTAGGTAGGTAGTCCCATCTCAGAGTCCGTCCGCGCAATACTTTATTGCGTTATGACCGTGTGACTGCTGGAAGGAGAAGTACGAGAGCAAAAAGCTCTTACCCAAATGCTCGGAAGTGGGAATGAAGGCTGGAAGCAAAAAGTGAGCGGCAGCACGCCCCTTTGCCCTTTATACATTACGGAAAAAAGCACACCGCTTTGTTAGAATATCACCAATAACAAGGACCAATAGGAAAACATTAAACACGCAGAACTCTGAGTGAAAACGAGGCAGAATAGGACAAATTTCCGGATGTTTCGTGTGACTTTGTTAAGCCTTTAAGAAATGAGGGGATCGGTGAGTCGTACTATACCAAGCGTCCAACCAATGAAATGCAAGTGTGGAATAGCTCTACCAAGTACCAAGTTCCATCAGCAAACTTTGATCACTGATAATGTGACTGTACGTGATTCGTGTTTCGACGATAGACGATACATTCTACTCTTACTTGTAGATAGGAGTAACTCCTCTAGGTAGCTCCTCTCGTCCACATTATTACTACAAGAAGTTTTGATATACAATATCATTGTGAATTGTGTCAGGTGTCAGCAGTCAGCATGACGTTGACAGTTTCGATAACACTTCTTGACTGAGGTCGGGTCAGTCAGTCTGGAAGGGTCCATGGCCCATATGAGTAGCACTTGGAGACTAGCACTCCTATACAGAATTACGAGTTTTGAGTATCTAGGTAGTCATGAGTAAGGAGTACTGCTACTCTCTAGTAGCTCGATAAAGTGGTGTAAGGAGTCACAAAAGTAAGGAAACACTCCTCTAACCTCCAACGTTTCATTAGGTCCACCTTATCTACCGTAGGAATATCTGTTATCGAATCTACTCGATTGAAAGTCATTTCGTCACTGAGGCAGTCATTGTGTCACATCGATAAGATTGACGTGACAGTTGACGTTACCATTTATACCAAGCTAACACGACACGTCCATGGAGTTTTCATTGTTAGAACTGCGAATGCGAATTGCAAATGATCCCTGCATAGGGTTTGTCCAAACAAGAACCGTGTCTTGCCTCTCTGACCATGATGATTGACTTGGAATCTTCCAGTGACTTCTAGATGGTAGGTTAAGAAGTAGGCAGTGCGCCTCTGAGTTCTGGTTTATGGCAATGAGGAACTTCGATGTTATGAAAAGGAACGTGGTCGACTTTAAAGTCTTGATCTGAAGTACTCTCCTTTTGCTATCACGGTTAGGAGAACTAGGTAGTAGCTTTTTATGAGTGTTGCATCTTTCACCCAGATCTACACCTCAACGATGAATCCAGACTCAGTTAAATTTTGACTGTAACTTGAAGGCTTTTCCATAAACTTGAAAGAGAAATTTCTGAGTCCTGCCTCTGTGCATGATTCGGATTATTATTTGGCTTTGTCCGTGTCGGAGTTTATTTTGCGTGGCATTTTTCCGTCTGGCATCTGGCATAGCTGCAAAAATTCTGCGGTGGCGCAGTTTTTTCTTGGGATTGCTCATATTTTTCCGTTTGCTGGCAAGAGCGTTCGCGATTTTGTGTTCAGTGGCGTCTTGGCAGTTGAGCGTTGCAAATTTCAGCACGACGTTGGCTTCTCATTTGTGTGTTTCTCCTTTTGTTTGGCGTCACCATCGGAGCCTTCTGTTACCCCTTCCTACATTCGAAAGACACCAGCAACATTCGAAAGACACCAGCAAATAAAGTGCAGGGCAAGAGGAGGCAAGGTATCATCGATTTACAGCTACAATGCTAAACAGCTATTTCTTGTTTGAGTCGCACGGTTCCGAAGCTCCTCCAAGTACTTTTGCGGTGTAGTATTGGTCATTCCATCCACAACCACCACCTCTCATGCGGCCCTTCCAATCACCCAATAATTTGGAACCATTGGGGTCACTGCAACAACAACAGCAACTACCAAATCAACAACAAGAACAGCAACCGGCCTCCTCTTCCTTTCTTCCCACCGGCAACAGCACTAGCACCTCCATGCCGCCCTCCAGCACCACACAAGATCTCCGCTTTGGCTCTGGAGCTGCTGTCGGTGGCACTGCAACCGCCATGGCACAACTGCAACAACAACAACAACAAGAAGCTGGTGTGACAAGTTCACCGTATTTCTCCAGTTCCTCCCTGTCGTTTCCTTCTGCTTCTCAACCGCAAGCTCCACAACAACAAAGCTGTTTTCCCTCCTCGTCTTCGAGTCAGACGATGCAAGCACAGCAACCAGCACATGGTGGATCCTCCACTTCCATAATGGCTGCTACTAGTAGTGGTATGGATCCCTTTGTCTCGTCAATGGCTGCCAGTGGTGGACCTTCTTCTTCTTCTTCCTTTTCCTCCTTGCCTCAACTGCAAGCAGGCGCAGCAGCAGGATCATCGTCACAACACAATTCCTCCTCATCCTTGTCATCGGCATCCTTGTTGTTGCAACAGCAACCACATCACTGGCAACAACAACTCTTGTTGCGACAACAACAGCAAGAACAAGAACAATTGGAACAAGAATTACAACGACAACAAGAGTTTCAGCGGCAACAACAACAGCAGTCTCTCTTGACCTCGCAGCAACAACAACAACAACAACAACAACAACAACAACAACAACAACAACAACAACAACAACAACAACAACAACAACAACAACAACAACAGCAAGGAGGAGGACCACACCAACAACAGCAGCAAGTACAACGAGGAGGCCCGCTGTTGCAGCAACCACAATCACTGGGGACGGGTGCTGGAACCTCTACCAACAACAGCAGCAACAACAGTTCTGGTACTACGACGTCTCCCAGTTCTGCTGCGAACCATGCACCGTCTCCTCGCACCGCCAGTGTCCTTTCCCTCTTGACGGAACAACAACCCTTGCAGCAAGTCATGCATTTGCAACAGCAACAACAAGCTGCGCAACAACAACAAGCAGCACAACAGCAGCAACTACAACAACAGCTACACCAACAACAACAAGCTGCGCAACAGCAGCAACCGCAATCTCTACAGCCATTTTCTTCCATGGGCGGAGCCCACAACATGTCGCAGCAATCACAATTGCAGCAGCAGCAACAACAAGCCATGCGATCGACTTCACAGCAACAGTTGTCTTCTTCTTCCTTGCCGTCCACACTTCAACAACCACCATCCTTTTCACAGTCGCAGCAGCAGCCACCAAACCAAGCCTTTTTGTCACAGCAACAACAACAGGCTCCCATGTTTCCTGGTTCTTCTTCCTCACTGGCCGAACAACAGCAGCAACAACAACAATGGATGCTGCTTCAAGAGCAACAGCAACAACAGCGACTGTTGCAACAACAACTTCTGATTCAACAGCAGCAGCAACAACGAATGGGGCTGTGGAATACTACGCCCAGTGGGTCAGTCGCAGGAACCGCCATGATGAATACAATGACGGGTCCACTGAGTACCGGTGGTATGGGTGCGGGGAATAATACTTGGATGCCGACCGGAACAACGACACTTGGCTCCAACACCACGGCCATGGGGACTGCAGCTTCTGGTATGCTCACTTCTACTGGTACCAGCAACAACGCTTTGGCAACTCCCATTCTACCACAACCACAACAGCAACAACTGGGTGGTGGTACCGTACCTTCGATTCACCCACAAGCAGCGCTGTTGGGTCAAAACAATAACAACAGCATGACCCTGCAGCATTCCAATCTCTTGTCTCCTTCTGCTACGGCTAGTAGTGATCATGTCTTGATTCATGCCTTGTCCGATCGAGAACGTCGAGCCACTTTTCCGTCCGTCTTGTTGGGTCCGACCGATGCCGCCATGGCGGCCACACCCACCACCACGGCCACGAACTCGGCATCGACCGTTTGGCCTCTGTCGTCTACCAGGACTGCCGATGCACATTCTTCTCGGACCTTTACGGCACGCATGAACCGTTATCGGCGTTTGTGGAGTCAGCTCGAGGCCAAAAAAGAAGAAGAAGAAGAAGAAACACGACAAGGTGCCGACGGTGACGAGCGTAGTACTACAGAGGAGGAGAACGAAGGATCGGCGTTTCGAAAAGATCCAAGCGAAGGCACGAGGCAGCAAGGCGACAAGGACGATTCCAAGACATCTCCTGCTTCCCGAACGACCAAAAAGAGGACTTTTACCAAAACATGTTTTGAAAAGATTTTGTTGGGAGAACGGAGGAGCTACAGCTTGATGAAGGAGCGCATCCAACAGCAGTCTCCAGCCATTTTAAACCCCCGACAATTCCGTCCTCCAGCCATTACAGCGACCACCACCATGATTCAGCCGACACCCAGACCACTGGAGGCCATGATGAGAGGGCCCATGGGTTCCTCCGCCATGTCGTCCATTCCGTCTGCCTCCTCCACACCTAATACCATGCTTTCAACGACCGCCAGTTCATCGGGCACCGGCGGCATGCCCTGGTTCCTTTCCTCCAACATGGCATCCAACAGCAATGACAACGACATGAATCCTCCCTCCATGTTTGCTCGGTCCTCCGCAACCTCATTACGGACAACGACTGGAATCGACTCCATGGGTACCGCGCCATTTTCATCGTCACAACAACAACAACAACAACAACCTTCGCCCAAACGACCACGAAACAATTAAATGGTCGTCGAAAGCGCAACAACATGTGTCATTTTTCTTTTCTACCACTCGTGGGAAAAAATTGGACTCTTTTTTTCATAACCAACACAACCAGCGTCGGAAGTTGGGGAAATCAGCCCGCCCACCCGAAGTATGCATAGAATAGGGTCTACGCATGGTATACACTAGCTACAACAACGGGGATGCCTTGTTATGTTGTGTTCCACAGGGACAGGGTCAGGGTTGAGGTTGATTGAGGGTTGGTCGTTGGTTTTCAAGCAAAAACCAAAAGGCATACCCAATACAAGATCCATATCTTCCACATTCGACATTCCACCGCAGTCGTTTGTCATATGTGAGTGCCGATATGACAACAGCTTCACGTTTTTAATATGAATATGACACTCTTTGCCCTTTTTCCATATGTTGGACTTTGCAATATGATATATTCATCAATAATTTGCTATAATATGTGTATTGTGTTCTTATTTCTGAGAGGGGCTATCTAAAGGGCTATTGAATTTAAATGCCCGATATGAGCATTCCAGCCCGATATGAGCATTCCAGCGCGATCTGATCGGGCTGGCCCGATACGATCGGGCCAGCCCGATCTGTGCATTTTATTTTGTGATTTTACACGTTGTTTGCCCGATATGATCGGGCTAGCCCGATATGATCGGGCTATCCCGATATGTGCACTCCAGCCCGATATGGGAAAATCGAGCAGGCCAACCCGAATCGAGCGGGCCGTCGCGATAAGAGCGGGCTCGCGTTCAAATTTATATATGCCCTCTTTGTGACGCACCAATATCGTACCCACAATTTGTCTCCGATGACACAATACGACACCAGGTTTCAGTGCACTTGAAAGGATTGACCAGCCAGAGATATGGCAGCTGTGGATCTCTAGAGATAAGAGATGTCCACATTCCATTAGTGGTCGTGTATCCTCGTGCATCCCCCCCCCCCTACCTAGAGACCTTGTTTTTTGCCACAAAACCCTGATTGTGCATAATAGGGCCGATTTCCCCAACTTCCGTCAAAAACCCTGTCCCATTCTTTTTTACAACGCAGTTTTTTACCATTTTGACCCGATGATTGTCATTTTTTGTCTTTTGGGTTCACAAAACTTTTATTCTTGGACATTTCAAGTAAAGCATTTCTTCTACAACTAGGAATCTTGTTCCTAGCAAGTACTTACAATCACGAGGCTTTTGCCTTGTGACAGCAAGTGTAGAGCATTCCTGATTTTCGCTGCTCTGCACTATGGCCGTTGTTCAGTCTTGATAGACAACCGAACCCCTCGCTGCTTGCAAGTTTCAAGCCCTGCTATGACAAGGCACACACTCTCTCTCCAAAGGAGTGTTTGTTCTGGCCGTTTGCACACGACTGCAGAACCATTCTTACATTTTGTGTCCGTAGGCTCAATTTTGCGGGGTCGGTATCACGACCGGCGACAGAGGTGCTGCGCTCGCGCGAGATCGATAGTCATCTTGCGCGCATGTGTACAGAGCGCACTATTGAAGCGACTCAGAGGCGATTTAGCGTCGCTGGAACTATGCCAGCTATGATAGTCGTCGATCCTTTTTCTTTGTCCGCCTGCGCCCCATTCCACAGACTTGGAACAATGAGCCGCTTCGTACGATAGTCCATGTTATGCATGGACGCTTTGGATGAAAGAAAATGAATGAATGGAAAGATCTTTTGTTACAATAAAAATAAGAGTGTATAGAATCGAGCACCAATGCCAAATTCTGTAGTGTGTGTAGAGTTGCATCTCGTTCCGCCCTTTTTTCTTCTTCCATTCATGCAAGTATAATATATAGAAATTCACCAATCACAACATACAATCCAGGGCAAGAAACGTTCCCAAACTGCACCACAACACACACTGGGACCAATCCTCCTCCTCGCCCCCATCAACCGATACGGTCTGAAACTGTACCATCTTGGGGAGCGTTCACCATTACCACCTAGACGACGACAACAACACTTGCGTCATTCGTCTTCTTCTGGTCACCATCATCGTCATCATCTTGAGGAATACGCGAGGTCGTCGTTTATAATCGCTTTCCACCCTTGCCACTCTTTTTGCCACTGGGCGATGGTGGGTCCGGCGTTGGGTAGTAGGGCATGGGAGGCTGGTAGGGTCGCATGGGAGGTCGGTATCCGCCAAAGCCAATGGGGAGCAAGGCCACAATGGGATATCTTTGGCCAGGGAAGGGGAAGCCATAGCCACCGCCGTAGCCGCCACCATAGCCACCACCACAGTAGAAGATGTCATCGCCATAGTAATAGTCGTCGTCGGAACCCTTCTTGCCGCTGCCGCCCGACTTTTTGCCTCCATACGAGTAGTCATCGTCGTATCCGTAGTAGCCGCAGCCGCCATAGCCGTAACCGTATCCGTATCCATGGCCGTATCCATATCCGTATCCATAGCCGTAATTATAGTCATGATCGTAGTAGGGGACACCGGGGAAGGGATGGTAGTAGTAATCATCGTCAAAGTAGTAGTAATCATCCAAGTAAATGTAATCGTCATAGTACGTTTCCTTCTTGCCACTGCCTCCCTTCTTGCCACTGTAATCGTCATCGTAGGAGAAGTAGTCATCGTATCCGCCCTTTTTGCCACTTCCTCCTTCCTTCTTGCCACTCTCCTTCTTGCCACTGTAATCGTCATCGTAGTAGTAATCATCATCGTAACAGAGGTAGGGATTGGTGAAGCAGGGATCGTAATCGTCGCAGCCATAGTAGTAGGGATGATAATCGCAAATGTGATAACAGCCATCACTCATGGGATAGTGTTCGCATTTGTCGTAATCGGGACAGCCGTACGAGGTGGGGTAGTAATAACACCGTTCGTAGTAGTCATCGTAGTAATAGTCATCGTAATCACCGCCTTTCTTGCCACTGCCGCCCTTTTTGCCGCTGCCACCTTTCTTGCCCTTGCCGCCGTAGTAGTCATCGTCGTACATGTCATCGTCGTACATGTCGTCATCGTACGGACTGTAATCGTCATGCATGGGTTCGTCCCAGGCCTGGACGACGGCCGCGCTGCCTGTAAGCACAAGAGACAAGAGCGAAATTCTCATGGTGCAAGTGTCCAACCACAAAACAATACCAAAACGTGTGAAAAAACAATTGTGCTGTGTTTGGACAAGCCAACAAATTTATGGGAGAGACTGTGGCATCCGAACACGAGAGTTGAAAAAACTCTACTCCGGTAGATTGGAGGAAGTCCATGGATCACTTGGGTCATTGACGAACCTGTTTTCGTCGGGTTCGGACTGTACCAATATGTATGTGATAGGTAGAGGCCTGACAAAATTTGGCGCTCATTTCGGGGTCTATAACAGGAGAGAGAGAAAAAGAGTCGTTGGGGAAACGAGAGACCATTGTGCTAGCTACCAAATTTGGCCAGTCGTTGCGATTCTCAAATTGTGAGAACGGACCGCGTCCGGTGCAAGACTCGAGCCTCGATGCTTATACAACGCTGTCCCATTCCAATTTGATATAAGTTGTATCGTCTCCGTTGCGAGTCCGTTGTTCCAGTTGCGATTGGCTGTTGGCACGTGATGTCTTCTATCAAACTCTCCGACTCTGCACGCGTCCGAACCCAGATCAATTTTTCATAGAGGTGATTTTACAATACAAGACTGATGGTTTTACAAGATTCATCCTTGCAATAGCACATAGCACCAGCAAGCCGGTGGGTCTTGTTTGTCCATGGAGGGGCGTTCGCATCCAACACATCAGTGTGACGCATGTGTGTGTGGGAACCAAGAGTGCTCGAGCTGGTTGGTTGGGTCACAACCGATCGCATCCATCACGATTCTGCATTTGACAAGAAGAATAACATTCGATGGTGTGAAGCTGGATAGTACTACTAAAGGTCTATTGAGATGACTGTTTTATACGACTGATGGACATGCGGCCAGACGCTGATGAAATGGGACATCCGGCCAGACCCATATTGGGACATACGGCCAGAAGTAGATGCGACACTGGAGAGACATCTATGCGACAACTCATGGACACTCAGCGACAGCCAATCATTTTCAGCGCGAACCAAGAGCGACTACGTGGAGGATGGAGCCGTTGCGTTTCGGGAGTGTCGTCTTTTGATTGGGTCGCGAGGGTGCACCATCACTCACCGCCATTTGAGAGGCGGAGTGTCTTTTGCTTTGTTTGGTTTTTGTCTCAATTTGAGCTGCTTCTTCTTGGTTTGGAGAGAGAACAAATCCGACAGCTGCACCTTGGGATCTGTGGTGGTGTGTGCATTCGTCTTTTGGTTGCTGCTGCTGCTGCTGCTGATTGGTCGCTTTTCTGAATGCCAACACAAAGTGGTGGAACAGTATTGTTGGTTGCTGCGTTATTATCTGGAAAAAGGCAAGGCCGGACCATGTTCTTGGATGGTCGAGAGAAGTAAATAAATTGTTGTGAAACCACACAAAATATACAAAGTACGAACGTTGCCCATGTGCAACACTAACCAATCAAGAATAATAATAATAACAACAACAAGAACAACAAGACGAACGCAACAATAGAGCTTGCACTACTACAACAATGAACCAAGACAATCGGATACTACGACGACAGCTCTTGGTGGCTTCCCCCGAAGAGGAACAACAACAACAAGACGAAGAAGGATTCTATGATTCACAGGCAGCAACATCAGAAACACCGCAAGAGGAATCATCGCAAGAAGAAGAAACTGCCAGAATACTACTACAAGACCCAGAGACGGCATCCAGAATACAAGAAACTACAACCAGAATACAAGAGGACGACGATGAAATGGAAGTGTTTTTTGATACGCAAAGTACTGCTTCTCCCCTCATGGTCTCCTTTGCCGATCCTCCCGAACGCTATCCTACCGAATCACAGCAGCAAAAAGAACCAGTAGAAGAAGAACACGTCTTGTCCTCCTCACAAGACGAATCCAATCCATTGTTATTGCCCAAACAACAACCACAACAACAGAAAAAAGGCCAACGTTTGGCGGATCCCTTGCAATCCTCCACATCCTCTTCTTCTTCTTCCTCCTCCTCCTCCGAATCATCATCAGCCTTCTCTCCCCAACAAGAATTGCAATCACGAATCAAGACCGGCTTTGTGCCCGTCGGTCCATTCTCCACATCTTCTTCTTCTTCCTCTTCGTCGACAACGACGACGGCATTCGTGACACCAGTGCCACCCTCGACGACAACGAGTACCACAGCCACGACCACACTGTCCACCTTGTCGTCCATGTCCACAATGTCGGCATCCACCTCGGGTTGGACCGTGGCCTGGCACCGTTGGTGTTGCTCGTGTGGTGGCCGTCGCTCTTCGTCGTCATCCTCGCAATGGTCCACCTTGACGGAATTGAGTTTGCCCAGTATTTGGATCAATTTGACCCTCATGATTCCCCATTTTTGGACCGCTTCGTACATTGGACGACACTTTGGACCCACGCACTTGGTGGGCTATGCCCTGGCCAGTGTCACGGCCAATATCTTTCAAGGCACGCTCTTGCAAGGCTTGTTCAATGCCAGGTATGTACTGCTGTGATGCGGTTGTCTGTTTGGTTTGTAGGGACCTGGTGTTGTATGAATGACAGGTCATAGTCTAGAATACCCCCTCAACACGCACCACAACAACAACAACAACAACAACATCTCACAACGCGTGATGGTTCCTTTCTTGTCGGTCCATTCTCTTTCTATTCTATATATTATTATGATTGTTGCAGTGACACCTTGTCTCCGCAAGCCTTTGGCGCAGGCAATTTTCGCGAAGTGGGCTTGTTGGCCGTGCGCGGCTACGTTGTGGCCACGGTCGTGGTCGTCTTGCCCGTCAATGTCTTGTTGTACTGGTGCATGCCGCGCATTTTACAAGCCATGGGTCAGGATGAAGATGCCACCTATTATGCCTACCGATACTTTTGTGTCTATTCCTTGACCTTTCCCTTTTATACCCTCTTTTACATTCAATGGAAATTTCTGGCCGCCCAATCCATTTTGTGGCCCTTGACCGTGGCCACCCTCGTGTCCACCTTGGTTGTCTATCCCCTGGCCTTGCCCTTGTTGGGCCATGCGCTGGGGTTTGTGGGACCGGCTGTGGCGACGCTCGTCTTTTATTTGGTCGAATGTGTCGTCGTGGCCGCCTTGTTGGGCTGGTACAAACCGCACGTGCCCGAAACCTGGCCCGGATGGCGTCAGTGTTGGCACCAAGCCCTGTGGCCCCCACAAGCGCTGTGGGCCTATGTGAGTTTGGGATTGGGGGGCATTTTGGCCTTTTTGGAATGGGTCTATTGGGAAGCCTTGTATTTAATGGTGGGAACCTTTGGTGTGTTGCCCCTCTCGGCCCATACCATTCCGGCCGCCGTCTTGGATGTCTTGTTTATGATCCCCTTTGGCATTGCCATGGCCTTGAGCATTCGCATGGGCAATTTGATTTCCCATGACGTGTCGCAAACCAAAACCTTGGCCTTGGCTACCTTGACCATTTGCATGGCCGCCTTTGGCGTCGTGTCGGTCCTGCTCTATGTGTTACAAGACTTGATTGTGTCCATCTTTACGCAAGACGCGGACGTCCAAGACTGGTGTGCCCTCATTTGGCCCAATGTGGCCGTCTGTTACTTTGTCTTGAGCATTTATGCCATGGTCATTGGCATGTCGATTGGATTGGGATTGCAATGGACCTTGGGCGTCGTGACCGTCATTTCTCTCTGGGGCGTCGGCATGCCGTCGGCCTATTACTTTGCCGTCGTGCAAGAGGGCGGATTGTTGGCCGTTTGGACGTGGATGTGGCCGCCCTATTTGATGATTAGTGTCGTCATGTGTACCGCCATTTTTGGTGGACGCGTGGATTGGCAGGAAATCTCGCTGCAAGTGCAAAAACGAGAAGGAATGGAACAAGTTCAAGACACGGGCGAGCCGCAACAAGAACAAGAAGAAGAGGAGGACCATGCCTTGCTCCAGGTGGAGGACCATGCTCCAAGAAATCAACCGGACCACAAGGACCAATCGAATCCTGGTCATGAACAACCACCCAAGCAACGGACTATCGGCAAGAGCCACGGTGAGAAAGACACGGGGCGGACTGTTTCGACTGCCTCATCGTCGTCGTCAGGCTCGTGGTTGTCTTCTTCTTCCCCCTGGATGACGGCACCCCAAAGCGACAACATCAACAACAACAACAAGCTTGTCAAGGACCAACAAGGAAGTAAGCTTCTGGATCATCATCATCAAGACATCAAGGAGAAAAAGATGGATCGCAACACAACCGGCAGCACCAGGCTTCATGTTCCCACTGTCGGTGATGATGAAGCATCGTCTTCGTCCTTGTCGTCACCTGCTACTGGGGATCCCATGATGGAATGTGCCTCGGATGGGCCATGGATTGGACACTATACTGTCTGACCATTGCAACTGACCATTTCGTCTAGCCCTATATTAGAACACGTGGTTGGTTGGTATCGTTGATAACGCGTGTACAGTTCCAGTCGTTCGAACTACCTGTCTTGATGCATCCCATTGAATACGACGCTGGATCTTGCCTCATTCGGGTCAATCTCACCAGTGACGGGAGTCGACCAAACTGAAACGAATGACACAAGGACGATCACCAAAACAAACCACACTACACAAGCAGCACTTCTGTTTCTTCATCATTATCATTACAAACCAAGCACTTTTTGCATATTCAAACCCCACACAGCTAGCTACCGGTGCACGCATGATTTCACCTCCCACACAAAAACGAGCCATGGACCATCATGGTGTTACCGTTTCCATCACACAATCACAGACTAACTATAGGTACTTACATACATTTATGAGAGAATCGAAACAAGATTGGTAGCAACATACTACCTACATTGCCCAGTTCCATGTCATTGAGCGTCATTGACTGCCGTCCGGTGACTGTATCTCTGTCGATAGAATTGACAAAAGTCTCTTTGGAGAGTTGATTCGGAATACATTGGTATATATGTGTGTTTTCGCAGCAGAATAACTTGTAGAACCTACCGTAGGTTACATCTTATCCTAGGATCTTGATCTTGGTTCCCTTTGAGTTGTCCTACCATGGATTTCGGGGGAAATCCACTCTCCTTGTGTATCACGAAAACGAAATCTCTTGTCTTGAGCCAACAGCATCCCATTGTCGAGCCTTGAAACATCCCAACAAAAGTCAAAATTGCCGTTGTGTACCTTTCTTTGGTGCTCTTGCATGCATGGTCCAACCACACTGTGGTTGGCTGGTTCCTTAGGCAGAGAGTGCCGAGAGTAACAGCGACTGCAACATTTGATCGAGACTGACAACGGCACAGAGCAACAGAAACAGGACATGGACACGTGGCAAGCTACTGTACCATGGTTGTGGCGTTTGTCGCGGGTTGTGTGTGGAATGCTTGTGTCGTTTCTTGCCGCGATGAGATCTGGACGATTGTTTTGTTGCCTCCGCATCATCATCACTGTCCGAACGACGAGTGGATGAATGGCGTGATGATTTCTTGTGGGAACGTCGTCGTTTGCTTTTCGACAGCAATGCTTCGGTCGAATCTCTCGACTGGCGTTTCGCAGCCCACTGTCCCACCAGTGTCACCACCAATAGGAGGTAGACCATGGGTCGGATCCAGGAATACTGGTGCAATACTCCATTCGAGAACGATGACGAGACATAATGGGAATGGGTCGTGCTGTCAAAAGAAACCAACCGTCCCCGTTGTCTCCGTGCTGGTGGTGGCAGTGTCATCCAGGCCGTCATGTTTTGTTGTACCATGCTGGCAATCAAGAAGCGGGTAAACTCTCCAGCATTGGCACAAATGTTGCGACGATCAGGTTCCACAACAAGAGCAGCGCTGGGAGCAGCTCCGGCGGCCAACGCCTTCATGACACGGTGACAGGTTTCCACTTGTAGGGTGTCGGGGGCAAAAGAGGCGTGGCAATATCCCAGGTGGATGGTGCTGTTGGAGGTTTGGTTCTTGGAAGGAGCGAGTAATTCGTCATCGTCGTCGTCGATTGACGACGACAAGAAGGACGCCTGCGCAAAGGCTGCCAAGGCGTGACAAAGCGATTCCGGAGCCTCGTTCCAACTCATGGCACACAAATGACCAAAAGCTTCGGGACAGTCTTGTCCAAACAAGATGTAACTCAAGAAGTGATGTGGTTTCGGGCCGTGAAAATGCACAATCTTGTGCACCGGTTCGGAACGAGACTGTTTCTGTTTCTTGTTGGTGTTTTTGTGGACCCGCCGGCGACGACGAGGACGTTGGCGTTTTCCTCTGGATCCTTGTCCTTTTTCTTGTTCTTCTTCTTCCTGCCAACGTGCATTGGCACGTGTGGTGGTGGTTCGAAAGTAGGGTTTGGCATTAAAGGTATAGTCCAGGTACTGGACGGTGTCGTTGTAAAAGGTCAAGTAGGCTCCTTGATCACTGGGCGAGGGATGTCTGCCAAAAACGCCTCCCGTCTCCTTGTGCGAGAGTATGTAGTGAAGAAAGTCATCATAGGTTTGACGCAAGTACGGAAGATTCATGAGCAGGACACCGGCATTGGCGGGTGTGGCGAGGGGATATTCGAGTTCGGAACTCATGGCAATGCTCGTGGTCAAATTCAAGCCCAAATCGGCCAAGCCAAAGCCTTGTTGGAGAATGGTATCGGAATCGAGCAAGAGGGCATATTCGGCCTGAACGTACAAGGGCACATCAATGCGTTGCCAGGTTCCAAAGTAATTGCCGGCATGCAAAAACAAGTGCGATTTGGTGACATCGCCGTGCTGTCGCATTTCTTCCAGATCCGTCTTCCACGTAATATTCTCGTGTTGATGCAACGTGACACGCGCCGTGTGGACGAGCCAGTGTCGAAACCGCGTGTTGTTGTATCCGTGATACAAGACATGAATCGGTGTCGTGGGAGGCATGTGGTAGCGGGCCGACGCAATGGAGGCTTGCAACAAGTATTGGCCACTGGCCATGGATTCTTCGGTAAAGGTGTAGACCAAGGGAATGTCGTAAATGTTCCACATGAGACTGAGTGGAATGGATTGCGAATTGTACCAATAGGCGGCCGTGGGTAAGGAGGGGGCGGGCTCGGAGGACCAAGACAATTCTGGGTTCTGTTGGATCGACCCAGTTGGGTCCAGTCTCTGATGGAGTGGGTCAGTTTGGGGAGTTGTTACGGATAATGCTGTTGATGGTGTGGTTGGTATTACTGGCGGTTCTTCTTGTCGCAGGGCAATTTGCAAGGCCGAAAAGGTGGAGACGGAATTGCCGACAAATTGTGGCAAGTGTCGACAGGTAAAAAAGTCGAGCAGCGCGCCCCAATCGCGAGCATGTTGGGATTGCCAGTCCGTGTCCTTGTGGGCCGATAACTGCGTCAAGCCATACTGCTTGATCAACAAGCGTCGTTCGCGCTCCCACAAGTCGGCAAAGGATGGTTGTGTATGGTTTTGATCGTCGACTCCTTGTTGTTGCTGTTGCTGTCGTTGTTGTCGTGCTTGTTGTTGCTTCAAAATGTGGGGTCGCGATGTCACGACTTGGACCAACGGGGGCTTTTGGTTGTGGGAAGTGGTGCGCCCATATTTCTGGGCCGTTTCGTGAGCCTCGTGCGAGGCCAAGACCAGTTCGACGGGCAAGTGCGGTTGATCGCCACAATAATAAATCCACGGCAAGGCAGACGATGTATTGTGAGGAGTGGTGTTTGTCCTGTCTTGTGGTTGTGGCTGTCTCGTACCACGCTGTTGGTCAAAGAGGACTCGGGATTGCAAACTCGACAGCAATGTCGACGATGAGGATGATGGGGAGTCCTTGTTGGTATGGGTGGTAGTCGTTTGCAAATCGCAATTGCCGCGATAGACGCCATCGGAAATGGCACTCCAGGAATGGCAATGCCGGTGCCAATCGGATCCGGTGCGATGATGGACGCAAATGCCGGTTTGGGGCAAGGGCAGACTCTGCCAGAGGGCCTCGAGCAAGGGCTGGACGTGCTGCGGCGAGGGTCGAAGGGCGTCGCGCAACAAGTGTGCCACGACTGTCGGCGACGCGTGCGCCAAGGAAATGGCAAAGGAAGGACACTCGTCGTCCTTGTCGTTGTTGTTCTTGTCGTTGTGGGACGTGGGTGGTGGCACGAGAGTGCTGTTCAATTGATAGTGTCGAAGCAAAATGTCTTGCAAATGTCGTGTATCCACGACATGGGTCAGAGGAATGGCATTGACGCCGAGTAGAGGCATGACATTATGGCTCGAGTTTTGTTGAGCACCATGCATCACAAAGGCATTGGGAATTTCCACTTGTTGGTATCCCTCGGCATGAGCACGGGCCCAGTGACTGACGTGATGCAAAAATTGATTGGACAAGCCATTGCAAATGGCGTAGCGATAAACGACGCCGGAGTTGTTGCGATTGTGATTGTCGTTCTTGTGAGTGGAACCAAACGGTTGTGGATCATGTTGTGGTTCTTGTCGTTGGAATGACTGGTGTTGTGCCCTCGCAGAAAGAATCGTCCGTGATGTGCTTGTGGTTGGTGGTGGTTTGCGGGTTTGACGAGGACCATGAACGGCACTGGTTTTCGTGGTGGTGGCCATTCTTCTTGTTTGTTGTGGGACTGTGGTCGTTGTCGTCCTCCCTCTGCTTCTGGTTCTGGTTGTGGTCGTCGGAGGCAATTCCATCGCGTGTGGTTGTTCTAATAGTTTGTACTGGTTCTTCTGGTGGTGATGGTTCTTGGTGGTCCACAACCAACAACACTGACCGTCCGTCAGTAGGGTATCGTTCCAGTTTCGGTGCTTGCGCTCCTTTTCCGACTCTTCCCTTTCCTCTATGATCTATGGAGGACATAGGAATCCAAGAGGAGGATGACACACACTGCTTCGGGTCTCTGGATGCTGAGTCGCGTTCGATGGCGACTCAAGACATTTTTTATTTTTGGTCTTCGCTCGAAAAAAATGAGGATCGTGCGGCCAGCGCGCATGGAAATTTGAGGCGAGCGTGCAGGCCCATAGTTGTAAGTAATGAACACGGCGGAAATTTGCTGGCGTGAATTGTTATTGGCTCGCGCTGCAAGCGAGCCGGCGTCACAGACAGTCACGGAGGATTGTGTTGCTCACATTTTGCAGGTTGGCAACGAACGAGCCGTCTCGTTGACGTGCTTTTGTTTCTTGGTTGCGCTTATTGTTGTTCTCTCTTGTAGATCTCAAGTCTGACAAGTTCCAGGCTAAAGGTCAAAAAACATACACATGGCGTCGAGTCGAATCGACCGCTTACTACTATTAATAGCACTGGTAGACCAATCATCTATTCACTAGGTAGACGAAAAAACACACTGGATGGATTCGAACAACGCCGTCTTTTTCGGTTCCTTGTCGTCGTTGGAAAAATGTCCATGGGGATTGGAACACATCTTGGTCTGCTACTCTCCAATCCATCCATTGCGCACTTTTGTTTCCATTCCCCATGGTTTCCACTCGACACAGTCACCGTGTATACTGTTTTTCAAATCAAGCGCTTCTACGGCCAGTATGGTATCGGTTTTGGAACGCGTCCAAGAATGACCACCAACGTCGGACTCTAGTAGTATACGCACCAGCCTTGTGGTTCTCATACTAATACAGAACACCACTGCGTTCCATGCCAACACTGTACTCAGGACACATGTGCTTTTTGCGTTCTTGGTAACTGTTGCCAGTCTCTTAGTTGTTTCACGTGATTCCCGTCCTTCGAACCAAACAATCGTCGTCCTGGCGAAACAGTTTTCCCTCTTGATGATTCTGGACTCAAAACACAACCCCCAACGCATCCGGTCCCAGAAAGCGCTAGTCTCATGGACACAAAGGTGTCATAAAGCGTTGCAGGCGCATCCTCCAGGGCCTCGATCCGCGGATTAACTACGTAACGCAACATGACGCATTCGAGCAACAGACCCACACTGCGACCCACCACACAGTTCGCAATAAAGAATGCTATTACTCCTTTTACGCATTCCACGACGAGCCAGAATTCCTTCCGGTCGAATCGAGAATCCAACGAACCAACCGTCACTGGCCCATCTTTTTCGAACCAACTACTGTGGGAGCCATATATAGTGGATGAAATGAGTTGCCTTGGGACAGACAGAGAAGATCTGCTTCCGCAACACATTTTGCGGCCAGAAGGTGGTATGGTTGTTGGCAATGAACACCGAACCAATCAACGACCATAGTGGTTGTGGTATTCGTTTTCTGTTTTCCTGTGGTTTGTTGTAGCACACACTCTCTCTCTTTTGTCGAGTGAGACAGTGTCGGTCGGTGGAAGCAGGAACAGCAAGAGCCACAACAGTCTTTGCGGCGCCCCCACATTCTCCAAAAAGGAGGGTGTCGGTGTTGTATCACGGTTAGTTGTTGTGGGTGCCTAACACTGTAGGTAGTTCAACTACTATAGTGTTACTTTCGGGTATTAGGACTAGTTCGAGTGGGACATGTGTGCGTGTCTGTGGCGAGCATTTAGGGAAGACAAATCCCGTATGTTCGTTTTTCCACACCAGTATCGAGATACCAAGAGTTTTCTACACACCTTCGGATTGACGCTTCAAAAACTCTTCCATGGACAGGGATGCGGGTGATGACGACGACGCTGGAGGAGGAGGGGTGGATATCTCCTCCGACGCTGGTTCTTCCAGTGTCGCAGACTCCACACTGTTGAGAGGTTCCTCCACAGCCGGAACCGGAGGAGAAACTTGTTCGAGCGGTGGTGGCGGTGGCAAGACTGCTTCCGGCGTCATGGCATTCATCATCATGGTTAAGGATGCTTCTTCATGAGCGGCCGATTCTTGTTCGGAAAAGTACAAGACATGTTTGGGATCTTGGGTCCGACGGCCTCGTCCATTGTCGCCGGGCATCCAAGTTTGAATTTCCACACACCAATTGTAAATCTTGTCACAAAAGGCTTGCATGGGCAAGACGGTAAAGGGTTCTTCGAGTTGTGTGCCAATTTCTTCAATGCCAAACAACATGGTGGAAATGACCACAATGGCGGGAATCATGGCCAAGTGATTCCAGGATTTGCCAAAGGTATCGTACAAGCCCAAGGGCAGGAGCAGCAACCAAGCGGCCAAGAAGCGGGCCAAATGACGGGAATAAAAGAGTGGCACGGGACTGGTCAAGATGCGTTCGGAACTGCCCAAATTGTCTTCAAAAATGGTAATGGTTTGATGGACTTCATGTTTGCGCATATAATGCATGGGCAATTCTTCAATGGCAAAACTCAAATCTTGAATGGCGCGATTGGGTCGATGAGTGGAGCTGACAATTTTTTGGGCCTGCTCGGCCGGTAACTTTTCGTACAATTCCTTGACAAATTCCGCCTCATCTTCTTCGGTCGGACTCAAGTGTCGTTTCATGCACCGGACAAAGGCCCAGGTACACAGTGCGACATGATGGAGGTCGGCCGCACGTTGCTCCGGTGAGGCGCCATTGCCATACTGCCGCGTGTCGTCGTAATAGGCATTGGCCATGCGATTCAAATTGCGGGTATGATTAATGTTGCGACCCCAATTCTTGCGAGCCTCGTCCCATCGACGATACGATGTGTTGGTTCGAAAGACTGGAATACATATATAATATATATATATAGAGAGAGAGAGATTGAGAGAGAGAAATCGTCCACCCACACATGTAAAAAGGATCGAATCGAGAAACGATGAAGCAAGTAATAAATCGTCGTCACAACCAACCAAACACGCACACAAACCAAACAGTCGTAGTAATAGAGAGAAGACATGTCATTTGTTTGTGAGTTGTGGACTCAAATTTTGGGGGTATAGAGTACAATCCCAGGATGTGCAGGTACGTACCCAACAAGAGCCCGAGCGATGGACTGGTCAAGGTAAAAAAGGAAAGGGGCAATCCGAGTTGGGGCAAATATTGCGATTGCAGTACGGCGGCATGAGAAACTCCATTGAGATCGTCATAGCCACCCACGAGGGCATTGTACAAACAAACCACGACAGCCACCGAGGCGGTCAGCGTGACTTCACCGGCCAAATTTTGATAGGCGCCTTGCGTCAAAATGGCTTTTAAATAAATGAGAAAGCGATCTTGACTCCGATGTTTTTTCCAATCGTCGTGCGTGTAGACTGTACGACGATATTTGCGTTGTCGTTCGCCCGAGGGAAAATCGGTAATGACGCCACCCTTTTTGATGCGTTCAAAACTATCCCATCCCGTACTGGTAAAGTCTCGCAAGACAAACGGCGACACGGGAGGATGATGGGTCGGACGGACTGGGGGAGGAGGAGACGAGGGAGAAGACGAGGGAGAAGAGGAAGAAGGAAGGATAAATGCCGAAGTACGAGGAGTGCTCCCAAAGAGAAGAAGGAGAGTGGTCCACGTTGTTGCGAGGAGAAGGATACGATGGGTCCACGATGAGATGATCATGATCCTATTCTTTTCAATTCTCAACTCGTTTTCGTGCTGTGTTTCTTTCTGTTGATCTGGTCTTGGTCCAAAGAGGAGACACGAGAGGCCCGATCTGGTCTTGCAGCTGGAGACCAACGAGGGGTTTCCACAAGAAGGCTGAAAACAAAAAAGGATTCGAACTCCGATCCACCAATGGACGGTGGTGATGGATGATAATGGGCGAGGGTATCTTTCTGGTCGTTCGAAGGATCCATCACGGCGTTCGGTTCGATTTCTGGCTGTGGTGTGACGTACCCGCACGGACGGTTCGACTCGTCGGTCGCTCGCACACTGAATGTTTGTATGAAACTCAGTCGCTTTGCATGTCGCACCGGGTTCCCCTGGGACATGGAAGGACGAGAAGTCCAAGTACGTCAGATCGAAGTCTTTCCGTTCTCAAACCGCAACTGCGACAGCAACAACCGAAGACAAGACGACAAACGACAAGCCAAAGATAAGGTCCATCACCCATCACCGCCGTCCATCGTGTCACAGTCACCTCTCGCAACAAGGCCTCTTGTTGGTTTCCTTCCAATCCGAAATCCGAATTCCATCTCCACTCTATCTAGCCTCATCAAGTCAACGACGAAAAACATATCTCTTGTCGTCGTTGTCGTCGTTCGGTGGACAGACACACACCTTTCACCACCGTTCGCCTTTCATCTCTATTGGTGGTGGACACCACCGAAAAGAGAATCCTTTTTTCGCTCTGTCTCTCCCTTGTCGTGTTCACCCGAGTAGCAGCAGCTGCAGCCGGCCAAAGTCGGTAAGTGGAAAACTCTTATCTCTGGTTCGTTTCCTCCGTTCCTGTGCAAACTTCTTCATCATCATCATCATCATTATCATCATCATCATCTCTTGTCTCTCTGGACTCTGGACCTTTTGTCTCTCTCGCTCTCTTCCCCTACTAGTAGAGAAATCCACTCGCTTTCTATCTCGCTCATCGCTCTCTCTCCGTCTCTCCCATTTTGCATTGTGGATCGCTGCTTCCCCCTCCTTGATTCCTCCTCCTCCTCCTACAATCTCACAGTCACACATTTTGGTTCTATCCTTGTCTCATAAAAACTTTCAATCCTCCCAGTTCAGAGGCAAGCCGGTTTCTCCTTAACGTTACGATTCAGTACAAATACCATGAAAGCGTGGCTTTTCCTCCTCCTCGTGGCGGTGTGGACCACCGTGTCCTGCTCGGCCTTTGTGTTGCCACCGGGTGCCACCCAAACGTCTCTTCCCACCTCCTCCAATCCCTCGTCCTTGAAAAAGCGAGAGCCCAATCACAACAGTCCTCCTCCAACGGCGCAACAGCAATCCTTTACCAGTACCGGATGGGATAGTTTTGAACGCTTGCGTACCCTGACGGATTTGCCATCGGGCGAAGGCCAACGCAAATTTCGTCGCACCGTCTACAGTCATGACGATTGGAAAAAGCATCGCAGTCAAGATCGATTTATTTGGTATTTGCAAGCCATTTTTAGTAGTGGTGTCTACAAAAATTTGGGCCGCGAAGTGGCCTTGACGACGGCCGTGGCCGTCTTTGTCTGTGCCTACAATGCCCTGGTCGGGGGATACACCAATTTGGAGGGCGTCGTCCAACCCGCCCTTTTGCAATCGCAATACTTGCCCAAACTCGGATTGCCCCTCGCCTCCTTTACCTTGACCAGTCCGTCGCTCGGACTCTTGTTGGGTACGTTTACTCACGATGGTGTGTGTGTGGGTTGTGTTGGTTTGTGTTTGTTGTTCTTGTCTCCAATACAGTGTTTGTCTTACACCAATGCGTTCTTTCTCTGTTTGTGGTTTCTACTACTCTTGTCGTCGTCGTCGTCGTTCAATCGTGTTCCTGGCTTCTACCTACCAACATACTTACCTAATACCTACCACACACAGTCTTTCGTACCAACACGTCCTATCAACGATGGGACGAAGCCCGCAAGAATTGGGGAATGAACATTAATCACACCCGTAACTTGAATCGCATGGCCAATGCCTATTACGACAGTACGGGTGTGAGTCCGGAACAACGTCAGGCCGATTTGACCCATGTGGCCGAATGTACCTGGGCCTTTGTCCGAAGCATGAAACGACACTTGAGTCCGACCGAAGAAGATGAGGTTGACTTTTGTCAAGAACTCTACCAAAAGTTGCCCACCCAACAGGCTGAAGCCATTATCCAAGCCGCCCATCGACCCAATCGCGCCCTGCAAGATTTGTCCTATGCCATTGAAGATTTGCCCATGCATTACTTGCGAAAAAATGAAATTCATCGCGCCGTCAGTATCTTTGAAGACAATTTGGGCAGTTCCGAACGCATCTTGACCAGTCCCGTCCCATTGTTTTATTCGCGGCATTTGGCCCGCTTCTTGGCCGTCTGGTTGTTGCTCCTACCCTTTGGATTGTACGAAGCCTTTGCTCCGTCGTGGAATCATGTGGCCATGATTCCCACCATGGTGGTCATTTCCACCATGTTGTTTGGCATTGAAGAAATTGGCACGCAACTGGAAGAACCCTTTACCGTCTTGCCCATGCAAGCCTTTTGTGACAAAATTTTCAATTGGTGTACGGAAATTCAATCCTGGCAACCGGGCGACAATGGACGTGCTGTAAAACCCGTCCTTCCCCAACATGCGCTCTTTTATTCGGAACGATCCGTCTTGGCCGACAGTAAAACGGCCGCCGCCTCGGCCACGTCGCTCTGGGACCGTGTGGTGCAGACCAACAGCAATGGTGCAACGACCAATGGTGCCGTCACGGCCAATGGCGGGGGATTGCCGCCTCCGTCACCATCACCCGCACCAGCAGCATCGTCGTCGTCGTGGGCGTCCATGGAAGAGTTTTTGAGAACTCAATCCCAAGACTAAGCGGAAGCATCCACGTCTATACAACAAGTCTACAGGCTCCAGCCATCGCCATGCCAAGCTACGCTTTCTTTGACACACACACACACACAACACAAACCGGTAGTGTATCCGTCGACGACATGCGCATGAACCAATACGACATATACATTTACCGCCAGCCCCAGCGTACCGGATGTAAAACTAAGTAGTAGTAACCTGTTTCGTCGGTTTTCTTGCTTTGGTGCCGTACAGAGGGTCCCGATAGTTCCCTTTGTAGAATCACAATCAGATTACCGGAGCGTCGTCTCCATGAATGGACCACACCACATTCATACCGTATAGATGGATACGCTTTCTTGTACATTATTTGTGGCAACGGCCAAGCAAAATACGACACACAAGAAAGGACAAGGAGGACGTAGCTTGCCTACAATCGTAGCTTTTGGCTCCGCCCGTTTTGTTCTGAAATGTGCATCTTGTTCTGGAATGTGGTACTTGGAGACAAACAAAACAAGCGGAAATTCCGCTCATACAACCAAACGAGCAACACGACAATGGCCCCGAATCTCTCCAAGAAACGATACAACAAGGCATGACGCATAGTCGGTGCGCGTTTTCGACTGGTCCTGATTCCTGATACTCTCTACAAGTCGTCAAACGGTCAAGAGGAAGAATCCCTTGAGGGAGTGAGGAAAGCCACTGGATCCACATGCGCGACGCACCCGACTAGGCATTCGTTGTATGAGTTGTGGAAATTATTGGATTCCAATTTCCACTCCTCTCGGGTTTTGCTGTTCCTTGTACGTTCCTCGCATTGCTTCACTTGTATGTCGTGTGTTAGGGTTGTTACATCCTCGTCTTACTGTTTGTGCTGTTACGGTTGTGACTCGTGTTCTTTTGTGTGTTCTCCTTGTCCTTCTTTTGCCTCTTGTTGTTGTTGTTCGCGTTGCTGAATTTCGTCCACAATGTCCTCCCAATCGGTTGTGACGAAAAAGACCAGACACATAATGCCGTTAATGAGAAGGTAGGGGGGCCAGAAACAGGACCAGGCGGCCACCAATCCTCCTTGGCGTTGCACCGCGAACCAATAGGCGGTGGGGACACCCACACACCACAAACACACCACCGTGACAATCCCCAAGGTCCATTGCAATCCCAATCCCACGGCAATGCCAATGACCATGGCATACATGCCCAAGACAAAAAACAAGAGTGCGACATGACCCCAAATTTGCCGACACAATTCCGCCACGGCCGCATCCTTGTTTTCATGGTGGGTAAAGAGCCGTACGACAATCCAATCCTGCGCCTGGTACAAGACCAAGGCTCCCACTCCAAACACGAGTACACTCACCAGCAACGCTGTGACGGCCAAGAGTTTGCTGTTTCGAATCGCATTCCTTGTGCTAGTACGAAACGAAAGCGATTGGTTCTTGTCCAGTTTGACAGAGGATGATGCCAGGACTTGTCCCAATCGAATCGAAAGGGCAATGCCCATTCCCCAGGGAATCATGTAGGCGACATCCAGTACTTGACTGGGAATGGCATGGGCCGATAGGGGTACCACACCAAAGGTACCAACCATGAGTGACAAGGCTTCCCAATAGACCCATTCCAAGTAGGTTAAGATACCTCCCAATCCCAAGGACAAGTACTGCGAGAGAGGTTGCCAGGCCAAGGCTTGTCGCCACACGGTCGCATCCCACAAAAAGCCTTTGGTCCATGTCGCAGGATGGTGTGGCTGCCAATACCAGACGAGCAATAGCACCAAAAGACATTGACTCATGTAATAAATGGATGTTGCGGCAGCCGGAGCCAGGAATCCTGCTTGTTGTTCGTCGGTACCCATATTCACGTTACCGATATCGTTGGTTGTGTTTGTCACTTCTCCAAAATGTCCAAGGAAGAAAAAGAGTCCGCCTCCACCAGATCCTTCTTCCAATAAAACAGTCAAGGCCACGGGAAAGACAAGGAGGGTGGAAACCAATGTCGATACGACCAAGGGCCACAAAATGCTTTGAGCCGACAAGAATTTCCAGACAATGCAATACAGGGCATACGCGGGTAAGCCCACGGAATACACACGATAAAAGTCGGCCGCGACTCGAGAGGCTTCCTCGTCTTGTCCCAATCCCTGGACCAAAATGTCGGGCATCCACACCCACAAGACGACCGTGAGAGGAAGAATGACCAGGACCAGGGATGCCACACTGCCTCGAATGGCCAACAAACCCAATTCGCGATACTGTTGAGCTCCAAAGGCTTGGGGAGAAAGAGTGTCACTGTATAATATACATGGTAGAGATGAACACGATGACAACAAAACGGAATCAGGAGGAGAATCGCAGTGAGTGAGATACTACAAAACACACACAACGACGACAACACTATTTAGGGACCAACCTGGCATTGAAGAGTCCTTGCAACAAGGTCCCTTGAAAGACATTGCCAGTCAAGGTGGCCAAGGCAAAGCCACTCAAGTGGACAGGATACAACGTTCGTCCAATATACGAGGCCGACCAAACATGAGGCACGACAAAACTTAAATTGATGACCATGGTGGGGATCGACAAGAATGCCCACGTTTGACATTCCGACCAAAACCACCCCAAGGACATCACTGCAGACGATGACCAAGCAGCAGTTGTTGTGCCCTGAACCGTGTCATCGTCCTCGTTGTCATTGATTGGTACCAATAAAGTACGTTCCGTGACAGGTTCTTCCTCATCTCTTGTTCTGTGAGGATCCGTCTTGGAATCAACGGCGCATGGCGTCGTCATACTACTGTTTCAGGCACAAGGACAGAGAGAACAGGATGGGGAGGGTGGATGGTTCCGACCTTTGTGTTTGGCGTTTGAAATGGAAGGAAGGATGTAAAGAATGGAACCGATGCGCTCACGATTTGTGTCCACAACACAATTCTCCAACTCTTTGGTTCAAGAACGAAGGGGAAGCTCTGAGGTTCTGCGTTGGTGGCGTCTTTCGAGGGGCCAGGAGCGCTCAAAAGACGGTACGCCATCGCCATGGTGACCAGCTTGGGGGTCGCGGATATGGTCGCTCGCACCCAATAAGAATCGAATAATTTTTCTTTACCTCAATAGCAGCATTTCCGGTTCATTTTAGCGCGCATGTCAACCCTCCCCCACCCAATACCGCTTCAGAAACATGTCACACCCACTGCGCTCTAATCAATGGAAAAACCCCGAATAGGACATTCATTAAATATAATCCGAGACTCTGCCGTGAATGAACATCCAAGACTGCCAGTACCAAAAAGCCAATGAATTGGCACAACAACGGAGACTTGGCTCTTATGTAACTATGCCAAACCTTTTCTGATACATAAGGCAAGGTTAGGCCATCGTTACATAAGAGCCATATCATCGTGGAAGTACCCCCTGTCACACGTCCTCTTCAGAACCCCATTTTCCCAAATTTCACTAAGTCCAAACGTATGAGAATGGATTTCGAGAACTCGCCCGACGATTTTTTGCATAAAATTTATATGTTCATGAATATTACATTACCCCTTAGTCGCATTTCATTCATCCGTTCTAAACTCAATCGCAGAACCCGAAGCCGATGAAAAGATGATGTTGACAAGGAACTCTGAATAAAGTTCCATCATGTCTCTCTTCCTGAATCAACATATCAATCAAACAGGCACCTCTCCTTTCGATTGAAGACCCAACGATGCCAACCACCCGTCAAGCCCAACGGCTTGCCATGGAGCAAGCCGAAGAAGAGCTGCAAGAAGCAGAGGCTGCCCCAGTTTCCCCGAATCAACAGACGAGAGCTCGTCGTAGAGAGGCGAAGCGTCCTCCCCACTCAAGTGCTTTAGAAAGGAAAAGGATTGCCCGCATCTGCCGTGACTTTGCCAACGAAGACACGAAGCCATGTTCTGTATTTGGTAGAAACCAATATCAGCGATGGGAAGGTTTTTTCTTTTGCGGCGATTGCTTTGACGCGGATGAACAAGAAGTCGCTTTCCCCAACATCCCCATTAACAGGAAAGCAGAGAATGGCCGATTCACTTGCACAGCTTCCCATGACAATATAGTCATGCCAACCGACCCAGTCAAGATTGAATCTATCAAGAACCGGCCCAAGAAACGCAAAGCAAAACGTCGCTTCCGCAAGAATCGCCGTTCTAAAAGGTCGAAAGGGATTCATGTAACCCATGTTAATCAATCTACTGTTGTTACAACCGAAGAAGACAAGAAACCTCCTCCGAAACAAGATGAATCTGATTCAGATCCTGATTCCGAAGATGATTCTGACGTCTCCAGTGGTTCGTCATCCTCCAATGGTATTTTTGCGGATTCTGAAGAATCAGAAGCTGAACAAGAACCTGTTGCCAAGGAAGTTATTGCCCCCCATGGCAATGAAGGGATGTCTGTTCTCACATGCAGTCTGGCCAATTCCTCCACATCCTATTCCGGAATGACAACCAGCCAGTTACTTGCACAAGTACAAAAAGCAAACGACGCTCTGTCCTCGAAGCAAAAGGACATAGAGCTATCTTTGAAAAACAAGGACCGTGAGATTCACTCTCTCAAACTCAATCTGAACAAGGTCCGTAGGAGCAGCAAGAAGAAATCTAAACAGATCACCAAGCTTGAAGCTCGTATCATCGAGATACAATCCGACAAAGCGGTGTCTCAGTCCGTTCCAACACGGGCCTCGGACAAGGAACGTGGGGACCAGATCATTGCTAACATTCGTGTCATCATTTCCAAGGCCATTCTTCGTCATGGAAAGAATAGTGACCGAGCAACGCGTTTCTTAAAAGCTTTGTGTGGTATGTTGTTGAATTCCAACATTCATCAGGGACGAATGAAGGATGTCTTGCTTGAAGTGGTCGGCAAGCACCTTCGTCAAACAGTTTTCACACCATTCCGTATCCTTTCTGAAATGGATCGACACGGAGGAGTGTTGAATTTTGAAGGAATCGAGCTACTCCGTCGTGTGGAGAGTAACGGACAAAAGCATGTGCGTACCATCATACCCAGCACATCCTCTCTGCAGAATTGTGCCGCTATGGTGGAACATTACGGCTCGATTGTTTGTCCCTTTAGAATGATCAGGAATGTGAGGGATTCGACTGAAGGGTTTTACTTTCGCGCAGCTGACGTGATGCGGGTAATCCTACATTCCGGTGGATTGATGGATGGTGAAGCTGCTTCTCGTCCAGTCAATCTCTCACAAAGCATTGATGGTGCCATGTTGACAAAGCATCTGTCGCATACTTTGGGCGGATTGAAATTCAATGACTCCTCCAATCCCTACAAGCAATCCAGGAACTCAGTATTCCCCATTGTCTGTGTCATTGGTCGCGAAAGCACGTCAATTGTTCGCGGACTGTTTGCTCGTATGATCCAAGAGATTGACGAGGCAGCTTCCATTGTTCTTCCCCAACGGTTTGCGATCGAGCCCCCCAAAGTCTCCACGAACTGCGATATGTCCTGTGACTGGAAGCTTTCAGGACGTGGAGGTGCAGCAAAGGTTTGTAAGTATCCATGTAGCAAATGCGCCATTGCTTCAAGTGACTTACATTTACAAACTCGTCTCGCATCAGAATGTCCTATCTGCATTCATTTGAAGCACACCGACGACGAGAATTGGATATGCCGTCACGTTGATATGTGCACGGGAGCCCATATTGGACTCATGAAGGAAGAAGTTGAAAAATTCAAGGCAGAAAGTCCCAAAGTGGCAGAAGAAATTGACGACATCAGGAAGAAATCAAAGATCAGGACAGACATCAATCCATCTCTCCCACCAGACGACATTGCTCTCAGCTCATCAGACAACATTCCTTTCGATTTCCAGAAGGCCGAAGTCCAAGATCGAATCGAATTCTCTCGGAATGTCAACAGCGATCTCCAGTTACGGGGGTTGTCGTTGCACGGACCCTTGTCAGAAAGGCAGAGTCGCTTGAAGGTCCAACATATCTCAGAATATACTTATAGCATGGCTTCACTCCGAGTTCGAGAGTTTGATCCAAAGGGAAACAAGGACGTAGCGGGCGCTCTCGTCATGATGATGGACGCGGTACCATGTCTGTTACACCTAGAGAATCGCATGGGGATAAAGATCCTATCCATGTGTCTCAAGAGTGGTCTAACCCATGCCAAGAACGACGAACACGACTGGATCAATGAAGACGACCGCACTTCTGTCGATCGGAAGTGCCAAGCTTTCATCGAGAAGGTCGAGGAAATTGTAAATACTCAAGTCCTTGGAACCCCTATGCAGTCACAACAATGGCAAATGCCATACGATCGGCGAAAAAACGTGGTGGGAACTATCACCATGGACAATGTTAAGGTAAGAAAGATTATTTCACAAATCAACGAGCTAATTGATCCTATGGTGGAGGATGAGGAACGTCGAGAGAAGTGGAAACAGTGTATTGGTCACTACCGATCCGCCATTGAAATCGTAAATCGAAAACATGACCTTTCCAACCAAGAGATTTGGGACTTCCAAAAGGAAGCTGACCTGTTCTTTGCACTGTGGGTAGAACTTTACGGGGCCGAGGGCGTAACAAACTACGCTCATGTAATCGGCAGCGGACATCTCCGCGAGTACTTACAGCACTGGCGAAACCTCTCCACCCACTCACAACAGGGGTGGGAGGCCTTCAATAGTGCTTTCAAGACGTATTACTTCTCCAGGACCCAGCGTGGTGGAGCAACTAACAAAGGAGAAGGCGATCAAAGTCGAATGAAGTCAATGGCAAGATGGATCCAACGTCGGATGGTGTTTTTACTCGGGATCTCTGAGGAGGAAATCGAGGAGTCTGTTGCGAACAATAAGGAAAAAGCAACTACTGGACCTAGTTGGGTACAGAAGTATGGAGGGACGATCGAGTTTGGGCAGCCAGTTGGACTTGCAGTGAGAGATGAGGATGATGTCGAGAATAATCCTGAATTCGAATTCGATTGGGAGGTGGCATTGGATACAAGGATCAAGCCAATGACTAGTGAGGGACTGCCGGAGGATTTTTCAGATTGGACTTCAGATGGTTCTATATGAAGCTAAGGTGACACATATTTGTAGACGTGACAGTGGTGTACTAAGATATATATTACTCAACGATAGTTACGAATAGCTTCATGTACTTCGTCTGTCAACTCGAGAATCTTTGTCTTCTGTTGACAGTGTGGCTTCCTGTCATCATATTCTTCGCCGGCACATGCTCCAATAGCGATGTGGTATGTTTCACTGGCTGGGATCGTCCCCAACATTCGGATTTCATCATCGGGAAAATCAAAACCGCCTGGTGGTTCGGGTTTTCGTGTTGTGTAAAGGTCGCCAGTATTTACCTCTAACAACACAGTCCGTGAAACATCTTTGGGTGAAAAGATGTCCAAAACCTCCCAAACAGTGTCTTCGAGATGAAACTGTTCTCCTTGGATAATAGAGAGGTCACTGGGGTCTATGGCAGAGGAGTGTTCGGGCACAACATCTTCTGTAGTGCGCTCAGGACTGTCCCTAAGGCTGGGTTGGGGAGAAGCCCGTGGACTGCCTGTCGGAGTAATTAGGCCAACTTGAATATATTCGGGAACGCGTCTCTTCGGTACGGGGGACGGCAGGTTTTCGTTGTCTTGTGGAGCATTGTCATTGACCTGGGGAGCATGATTGAGTAACGGGAGCTGACCTTTCAAGGTCAACTCCAAATGAGTCGTCGGGGGAGGGACTTTGATGACACCAGCTCTAGAGGTGTCATAAAGATATCGTTGGAAGGATACCGTAACACGGCAACTGAATTGAGAGAATGACAATTCTATACGTTGTTCCTTCGTGCGCTTCTTGAATGGAACGGGTTCTTCAGGGACTGGTCCTCCAGCAATAATCGTCAGAGAATGGCCGCGCTTGAGAGACAAACCTTTATCCCCGTGATACAAGGTCGGGCGTATTTCCGTAGATCCATACGTAGAACCAAATCCCATGATGGTCCTAAGCTTGTCAAGATCCGCTTTAGTCGCAAACCGAATGACGCCTGACTCGAACTGGATTCTGGATTTGCGACGTGTAAATCTATTCGTGATATCAAGATAAGTTTCGGAGGCCTTGAATGGCTTGTGGACACATCTTGAACGGTGAGCACGAGACAATAGGAGACTGATGTAGTTGTAAGTCTCCACAGGAATGTGCCCAATAGTCAGAGCGTTGGTTTCTTTCTCCTCTGCCTGACCGGAACGACGATTCAGCATCTTCGAGATTGCTTTGCGAATGAGAAATAGTCCTGTCCAAATATTGAGATGACAAGAACGGGGAGGACAAATAAGATGTGAACGTGTTGTGTCGTGAGAAACCATGAATCTTAAGCAATTCTCTGGGATAGGAACCAAACCTCGCTCAGAATGCTGCTTGTATCGGACCACAAATACATTTTCTACTCCGTAGGCCCATCGGTTGGCTGGTGAGTCAAGATCAGTGAGAGAAAAGACAAAAGCAGGATAAAAAATCTCCCGAAGGCGCAACGGCAATCCATCTTCTCGAGGATTGATCAATTCCATCACTTCGTTCGACATGTAGAGTTCGATATTGTTGCGTCCTTGAGCTGTTGGTAGTGGTATCTTGTTGTGTTTCGGGGGATTGGGATGGCATCGAAGTTTCTCCTTCGGGAACAGAGGGTAGAAAATTTGTACTTTGATTCCATGGGGAATCCATTTGAGTAGTCGAACAACCGTCGTGGTCTTGGGATCTTGGGATGGTTGGATCAAGTGTACGAATGAACCCATTTGGAAAGAGTCATGAAAAATGGAAGAGTAGAAGGGAGGAGCATCTACGTCGGGAATGAATTCCTGGATGAGAGAAGACATGTTCAAACAGAAGTTGCTCTTTCGACAGAATGGGAGTATGGTAATATGAAGTGGCAACAGGAGATGGCTACACGTACATCAATGGAAGATCTGGAGTCGTTTGTTGTATCATTGTAATCGGTGGAGGACCTCCGTTGCCATTGGATCAATCACTATTTGTGCAACCGAGATGGCAAAACCGGAGAAGAATTCGGAAGTAAAATGAGTGTCCGAGTGGGACTCTATTAAAACCAACTAGGGGGGAAGTGTTATGGATACTTAAGCGCGCGAGCTCATGTCTCTGTGCGTAAGCCTGGATTTTGGGGTCGGCAGGCTTTTTGGACCCCCTTCGATGAACCATAACTGCTGCTATTGTAGTATTGTAGACATAGCTCCTCCGCCCTTCCCTCTACTAGTTACTACTAGCTAGAGAGGAGTAGAAGGAGTAGGACATGAAAATTAGGAGTATAATTATGTTAGATGAATTATGACCAAACACCAAACACATTCCTCAGTCGTTGGTCGTTGCTTGGAAGTACGAGTACAATCCCTAAGGGTTTTGCTAGAAATCGACCTTTTTGTCGTGCGCACTAAGTTCATTCTGTAGAATCACATGCGCGACCACAAAAAGGTCAATTTTGAATCACTGTATTGTTGCGTGCGAAATTTTAGTGCGACCACAAAAAGGTCTATTTCGACCACAAGAAGGTCGATTTGCAAACCTACATTAACTCTCCATAGTAAACCATATTCCTTCTTGTCGCTCAAAGATTTTGTGGTGAATGATCTCTGGTGTTAGGACCTTTTCAGTTTTTGAGGTGAATGACCCTCTTTAGGGCCTCTTTTTTGGCTGCAAAGGGTCATACGTCCCAAACCTATTTTGACCATAGGAACGACAACAGCCACCATGGAGTTTGACGATTTCTTGGGGCTTGTGGACTTTGCCACACCCTGTGGCTTGGTCTGTAAGCTCTGTGGTGGTGGTTTCCGAGCAAACATGAAGTGTCTTGCCCGCCACGCCAAGACCTGCTCCAAAATTCATGGGGTGTCCTTTCGCTTTCCTGGGAGACATCTTGGTAACAAAATACACACTCTTGTGGAGAATGCCAACAACCAACCGTTTGATTGTTTCATTCATGAGTCAAATGATACAAGAATCAAGTATTTCTGTAGTGACTGTGACAAGATGTTTCATGTGAAGCTTTTGTGCGAGAAGCACGTTGCTGGTTGTTGCGCTAGTGCCAAAGTCATTGCCAAGACTTTCCTCAAGCTGAAGTGTGGATGCTTCATGCCAAGGCCCCAAAGAGAAACCATGCAGCAAGAAACCAACTGGACCCCAATAATTCAAGTTGAGAATTCAATATTCACCATGCCGCTGCCCTGCAGCAGGTTACCCAACGAGTTTGCAAGTTTGATTGAACCATTATTGCATCCAAGCGACATTTTGGGAAGGTGGCCCGATGTACTGAGTAATATGATTCCTGGCACGTTGGAGAATGCCCTTGGAGACATTGAACAAGGAATTATGTTTGAAGCCGAGTATCATAAGAGAGGAAATAACACTGCAATCAACCGACTCTATCAGGTTGGTTGTTACCTTCTGGACAGGATGGCTTCGATCGTAATGGGGATTCCAGCAGACATTTGGAGTCGGATTGCTAAGTTTGCTTTCCATGATGGTGATGTGGATCACTCATGGAATTTCAGCCATCGACATGATTATGACAAACGAGTGAAACCTCTACTCCTCTCTCTCTTGTGTTTCCTGCATCAGAGGCAGTGGAAGAGATGGGACTATTTTTGCCGCCAGGTTGAAGGTGATGGATTCTCTGTGGACACTGCATTCCAAAATTGTGTTCTTGGGTCACTCCTGACAGAGTCGGGACTCAACAGTGAGATTTCTTGTTGGTCCGACTCAGGGGTAGTGTTACTGTTCTCTCGGCAGAGGTTGTTCACTAAGACGAAGAATGGCTTGAGGTTGAAATCATGTGGAGTTGCCGCTCAAGAACTCGGTGAGTCTGTTAGAATTCTCACCGTCTATGGTGGTTAGATTCTACATCTCATCGATTCCCCATGTCACATAGCCTCGTGCTATCGCATCATGCCATCTAGCTTCGAGCTATGTTCCCTAGCTTCGCGCTATATCGACCTATATCATCTAAGGAGGGAAATGGGCCCTGGCGCTTGATTTCCACCCCCAAAAGCAAATTTCTAGAAAAAATTCGCCGAATTAAAATTTTTTATGCGCAGTTTATTTTTATATGCGCAGTTTTTGACTATAATCCTGCTTTCCCAACTAAATCTGCAAATCTAGGTCTAACAATGCACATTTCTCTAGCTAGTTCTAGAGATCGAGCTAACTATCACGCGCATGCAACAATTTTAATGCGCACAAGCCCGCGATCAAACCACGAATAACGCGCGCCACACTCCGATAATGCGCACTACAACTATCTGGCGCGCTCGACCCCCCCGAGACGCGCATGACGCAACCCTCATGCGCAAGCGTCTGTCCCCTCACCTTTGAATCACGAATTTCCACTCCCACCACATCACACAGCAGCTGCCAGAAAGACTGACGCACATGGATGTCCCAAAGAATGTCTCAGATGGATCCTCCTTCCCAATCACCCAAACCGCGGGGATTACCAACTCGACACTGTGATCCATCGAACAAAACCGAACAACCTAGCATACTAGTCATTCAACAATCAACGACCACCAGAATCGATGCTCATTCATCTCCCTCCACCTCCACCCAACACACCATAACAAACAACAACAACAGCAGCAGCAACAACAGCAATCGATCACCCTAAGGATATTTGCCTTTTTTGGGTGTCTTTAGTACTAGACACCGTAGGATTTGAACGTGTGCATATGAGCACAAGGGGCTATAGTATCTGTGCATATGAGCACTGATATATATGCCTTTTGTTGCAAAAGAGCACTGCCCCTTGTGCAGATGAGCACAGAATGTCTATGCCCCGCTCAAGTCTAATTTCTAAGCACTCATATTCAATATGAGTCCTAAATTTCATTGATTACTAACCATTACCGCACTCTTAGTTGTTCCCCCATTCTTTGGCGCGAAAAGCTCGCCTGCGTGCCCCTTCGCGCCAAACATCTTCACCTGAAAACCGAAAACCTCAATTGGCCCAACAAAAGGTCATTGTTGTTTCATGAATTATGACTCTTGCAAAGAGGCCCATCCTTGCTTTTGCTTGAGAGTCGGCTGGTTATGTCTCTTCCTCTGTTCCATGCACACGAGGAAACCAGCAATGGCTACCAACAATGGGCCTGGAACGCCATCTCCATCCCGGAGACGGCCTGTGAAGAAGATCCGTTCCGATCAGGGCATTGGCTTGTCATGTTTAGATGCTACAATTGTGACACCCTTTGGTATGGGATGTGGCATATGCAAGAAATCATTCGGAGAAAGTCTTTGGTCCATGCAGCGGCATCTAAATCAACATGGAGTCTGTGTCTCAGCAACTGACAACCGACTCCTTGTTGCAAGAAAACAGTCCCTTGAGCAAATTTTGCAAGAAGACCCTCATACCGCAAAAAACTTCTTCACGGGGAGGTCTGTTCTTGGATATTCCTGCAGGTGTCTTGTTGGTTGGACAAGACTCAGCAATGTTATGCGTCATCTCTCCTCGCCTAACTCCTGTGGAGCCATTGGGCCTGAGAGGGAACAATTACAGGTCACTTCTTGTGGGAGGCTGGTATCTATGACTGCTGTCAGTATGAAATATTCCCAAGAGGATCCAATCTTGAAAACAAAGAGAGCGGTCACCCAAACTTTCCATATGGTATCTGAGGAGATGGTTGATTGTTTTGTTCCTTTGTTTCATCCATTGGCTCAGGAGGAACACTACTCTTCCAAGCCAGATGGAGCAACCTTTCAAGAACAGATGGAAAATTTGCTTTCTCTGACAACCACTACCGGCAAAGATGAAGTCAACGAACCCTAAGGGTTTTGCTAGAAATCGACCTTTTTGTCGTGCGCACTAAGTTCATTCTGTAGAATCACATGCGCGACCACAAAAAGGTCAATTTTGAATCACTGTATTGTTGCGTGCGAAATTTTAGTGCGACCACAAAAAGGTCGATTTCGACCACAAGAAGGTCGATTTGCAAACCTACATTAACTCTCCATAGTAAACCATATTCCTTCTTGTCGCTCAAAGATTTTGAGGTGAATGATCTCTGGTGTTAGGGCCTTTTCAGTTTTTGAGGTGAATGACCCTCTTTAGGGCCTCTTTTTTGGCTGCAAAGGGTCATACGTCCCAAACCTATTTTGACCATAGGAACGACAACAGCCACAATGGAGTTTGACGATTACTTGGGGCTTGTGGACTTTGCCACACCCTGTGGCTTGGTGTGTAAGCTCTGTGGTGGTGGTTTCCGAGCAAACATGAAGTGTCTTGCCCGCCACGCCAAGACCTGCTCCAAAATTCATGGGGTGTCCTTTCGCTTTCCTGGGAGACATCTTGGTAACAAAATACACACTCTTGTGGAGAATGCCAACAACCAACAGTTTGATTGTTTCATTCATGAGTCAAATGATACAAGAATCAAGTATTTCTGTAGTGACTGTGACAAGATGTTTCATGTGAAGCTTTTGTGCGAGAAGCACGTTGCTGGTTGTTGCGCTAGTGCCAAAGTCATTGCCAAGACTTTCCTCAAGCTGAAGTGTGGATGCTTCATGCCAAGGCCCCAAAGAGAAACCATGCAGCAAGAAACCAACTGGACCCCAATAATTCAAGTTGAGAATTCAATATTCACCATGTCGTTGCCCTGCAGCAGGTTACCCAACAAGTTTGCAAGTTCGATTGAACCATTATTGCATCCAAGCGACATTTTGGGAAGGTGGCCCGATGTACTGAGTAATATGATTCCTGGCACGTTGGAGAATGCCCTTGGAGACATTGAACAAGGAATTATGTTTGAAGCCGAGTATCATAAGAGAGGAAATAACACTGCAATCAACCGACTCTATCAGGTTGGTTGTTACCTTCTGGACAGGATGGCTTCGATCGTAATGGGGATTCCAGCAGACATTTGGAGTCGGATTGCTAAGTTTGCTTTCCATGATGGTGATGTGGATCACTCATGGAATTTCAGCCATCGACATGATTATGACAAACGAGTGAAACCTCTACTCCTCTCTCTCTTGTGTTTCCTGCATCAGAGGAAGTGGAAGAGATGGGACTATTTTTGCCACCTGGTTGAAGGTGATGGATTCTCTGTGGACACTGCATTCCAAAATTGTGTTCTTGGGTCACTCCTGACAGAGTTGGTACTCGACAGTGAGATTTCTTGTTGGTCCGACTCAGGGGTAGTGTTACTGTTCTCTCGGCAGAGGTTGTTCACTAAGACGAAGAATGGCTTGAGGTTGAAATCATGTGGAGTTGCCGCTCAAGAACTCGGTGAGTCCCCCTTTCCCCCTGTCAATGAATATACTTGGTTGCTCAAATCTCATGTCTTCTTTCATCTCTTTCTAGCTGACCTTTTACATCTGCTTTGCTGTGGGGTTGCGGCTGGCTTAAAATACTACGATGGGCAGGGCAAGTTGGTCGAGCAGGTCATGGAACGGTACAGACATTGTCCTACAATACACTTTCTCTGTCCTAAGATTTATTCTTTGAGGAAGCAATATCAAGAGAAGCCTCCTAAAAGGGAGGTTGTGGTCGATGAGTTCTTCAATATCATTGTTGATGGACATGCATTCCAAAAAGCACATTGGTCTAAGGTCGTTCCTACGGTTGTGGAAAAGGCCCATGGTATTTTTGATGCATGCTTTGTCGGAAAGGCATACGAGAAATTCCTCTGCTTAGATGGTGACTTGACTATTGTGGAGTGGTCCAAGGGTTTGGGATCGCTGCCAGATGGTACCAACACACAAGATTTGGAATGCAAGGAACTGGTGAAAAGTCAGTTCGAACGACTAACTGCCTTGATGGAATTTGCCATCCATGGTTTTGGCTGTGGTGCAGATCGGTTCTCAGAGTTCCATTGTCTCGATGTGACTCAGCTTCGGTGGAAAAATACAAACTACCAAGATTTATATGTTTCTGCACCGAGTCGTAAACAACCCAAACTGCAAGCTTATGATCGACCCCCCGTTGAACACAAGATGCCTCGGATCATAGCAAGGTGTCTATTTCTCTACAGAGTTGTGGTGCTGAAAGTTTGGAATGGGCCCAATGCAAGGAGATTTTTTCCACAATATGGTAATGACCGGAGGTTTTTCTTTGAGGATGTTGCCCAAGAGATTTTCAGCTTGGATAGTCGTCCTGGTTCGGTGGTTGTTCGACAGTTCTGGACTTCTCTTGTGAACTTGCTCTTTCCAGACAGCAACAGTCAGGCATTGGTCTCTTCAACAGCATTGAGTGAGTTGAGTAAGCACTCCCAACAGACTGCAATGTCCAACTACCAGACACGCGTGAGCAACAGTCATGAGATCTACTATGCCTGATTTCATCGTTACATCGGTACCAAATGTATGATCGTGGACTCGGTATGCCATCAGCTGACAATAACAAGCCGTCAGCATCGGTTAGAAGCATTACGATTGTTGTTGGGTAATGAAGAGGCAACATTCCGAGGCAATCAAGAAAGAGCAATTGATATGTGCACCAATTCACCGGGAAGACATAAAGTTATGCTTCAACCTTGTGGATCGGGCAAAACCATGAACATCTTGGTGCGTTGTTTGGTGGAATCCATTCGAGGACTGAAGACTTCGACCAACATGTTTCTTGTGCCCTACAACTTCTTGGCTAGCTATCAAATGGTCAAAGTCAAAGCCCTAAGGATATTTCACTTTTTTGGGAGCTTTTAGTACTAGAGACCGTAGAATTTGAACGTGTGCATATGAGCACAAAATCCTATAGTGCCTGTTGCATATGAGCAAGGATTTGTTGCGGATGAGCTGCAATTTGTTATGCTTTTGTTGCGATTGAGCAGTGGCCTTGTCTATGCCCCTTTGACCACTCCCGAAAAGCCGTCATATTCAATATGCTCTATACTGGCCAAATACTTTTCAGAGCTCTGCCAGTTAGGTTTTTGTCTTGCCCTACTCTACATAGAAGAATCAACGTAAGATTGAATTTCCTTTGGTTTGCTGTACAAAATTTCCTTGTTACAACAAACCAGCTAATATGTGTGTACGAGTGACATATATTTGTACACAAATGACCAACTAACTTTTTTGTACAATCTTTTTTCCCGCCAAATGACGCTGGCATTTCACAGAAAAATCTCATTCCACCCATCACTAGTTCTCATCAAAATCCCATTTTGACCATTCCTAGTTTATGCCTCTAGGTCTTTGTACCTACCCATCATTCGTCCAGTAAATTGGGCCCAATGCAATTCTGCAAAGGGTCATCACTCCCTTTCTTTGATGAACGATGAAAGATGTCTCTTGAACACTCTCAGCAAAACCTCTATCGACAATGGCTTCCCCCTCTAATAATGGGCCAGGGACTCCTTCTCCATCAAGGAGGAGACCAACGAAGAAAAAAAAGGAAGAGAACAAACTACAGGCTGTCGATGTCACGCTAGTGACCCCCTTTGGTATGGGGTGTCGCCTATGTGGGAAACCGTTCGGAACCAGTCTATGGTCCATGCAAAGGCACCTTAATGGCCATGGTGTGTCTGTCTCACGTTCTGAAAGCCAGTCACTGATAGAACATCAAATGACCCTCCTTCAAAGTGTTATGCAAGACATTTCAAGTGTCTCTGAATATATGACGGGGGAAAAGGTCAAGGGCTATTCATGTCATTGTCTTGTTGGGAGCTTGAAACTTCAAAATGTGTACAGACATTTGTCCTCGGGTCGTACCTGCGGTGCTCCCTCCCCTACAGAAGAGGAGCTACAAATCAGTACCTGTGGCCGTATGATTTCCCTCAAGGCATTACAGATCAAGTATTCCTGTCAAGAAGCCCCTTCACTCAAAACAAGCACACAACTACAAGCAACTCTTCATGTACTCCCCGATATGATGGGGTGTTTCGTACCCCTTTTCCATCCCTTGGCCCAAGACGAACCTTACCCATCCAGGCCCAAGGGAAGGTCATTCAAGGAACGAGTGCATTTCTTATATGACTCCATCAACTTGAAACACATCATCGACAATCAACCACTCTTTGATTTGTTGTACCATCAAGGAGAAAACTGGCTCACAGCACAGGCTGCCCTCCATGTCCAGATGGTTCCAGCAAATTACCGATCAAGGCTGTTGGTCTTTGATGGAGCAAGAAGTCCCAATGCGATTTCTACTTTCACCTTCACTGCGTACCCCAAAAGACTTCTCCCCGAGTTCAAGAAATTGCTCTCGTTCCTGTGTCAAAGCAACCACAAACTTCTGCCACTCACTAGAGATATTCCCTCTTTACTGGCAAAGCTGTGTTTAGAAACAGTGGATTCTGTTCAGCATCATACCACAGTCATGACCTACTGCGCGGGGAGAGTTGTCCGGGGGCAAGAAGGTTCAGAGACACTTTCTGTTTGGAGTCCCTCCTACATTGCGACAATGCTGTCAGCCATTTTGGCCATGCTTCGGGCCAGTATTTGCTCAATGATATACTTCATGGGACGGGGCTACCATGAGAAAGCTTCTCGGCTGGTGGAAAATGTTCAAAACTCCATCACAGTCAATTTTTTGGCAAGTACGATTCGGCGTATGCGGGAGAGAGAGTCGCTCACACCGTCTTCACGGAAAGTGTCCATTCAAGACAAATACAATATACTTGTTGATGGTTTTATGTTCAAGTTTCAAAAATGGTCGAACGTCATTCCGATCATCTTTGACAAGTTGGTTGCTTCACTTTGCAAGGTGATCAAGGGTAATCGTTGGGTGAATCTACTGAATCGACGATATCCACTGTTCGTGTGTTGGAGTTCTAGGGGCAAGACAACAATGACTTTGGCATCGGGTCACAAAAATTACTCCCAAGAGGATATTGTTCTTCAGGACGACTATGATCTCTGCGACATTGATGTCTTTGCCTCCTATTTGGAATTGGCATTTCATGGAACAGGTTTGGGGTCCATGCGATACACTGAAATTTCTCGTAGCCTGTTTTCTGACGTGCGGTGGCATGGAGGCTGTGTGTATTACTACTCACACAGTGAAAAAGCGTTCAGTGTTCACCACAAAGGTAAAAATTTGATTGAGCACAAACTTTGCACGACCTTGAGTCGAGCATACATGGTCTTTCGAGTGCTATGTGAACTTCGCCATGAATCTCTTGGTTGCCTTGTTCCTGTGAGAAATAATCGGGCATTCTACATGGGTGATGCTGTGGCAACCATCTTTGGGTTTGAGGATCGTCCGGACTGTACACAAATCAGGCATTTGTGGACATCTGTGTCCAATGTACTTTTTCCCCAGGTGGATGAGACAGCAATACATAACCAGCATACTACTCAGATGGTCGCAGAGCAGTCGGGTCATAGTTATTGGACCCATAGAGATCATTATGGATCTCTATCCGGAAACACGAAAGAGGAGTTGTTCATGATATACCACAAGGCTTTGGGAGAAAAATTGGTTCAGAAAGAGACAGTCATTGCGAAGGGACTCAGTGACGAACAGATACTACTCACATTACGTAAACTATTTGGGCCTGCTGCAAATTACACTTGCGACCAGCAGCGGGACATGTTGCACTACACTTGCTCGGAATATGAGAGACATGGTCACTTTGGCTTGCCGTGTGGAGGGGGTAAATCAATGTCATGGATTTTGCCAACAACCGGGGTGAGGTTGTATGGAACCAAACAACAGACAACACTAGTCATTGTTCCCTATAAATTCCTGGCGGGATATCATGACGAGAGTATGATATCTACAGCGAAACAGACTAAAGTTGATGTCAGATCAGTGACTTTGACAGCATCTGATTTCTCATTGGGTGAATTACCAGATGTCATTTCTGACATGAAGAACCTTCCCGATGTCGTCTTCATGAGCTTGGATGCAATTTGGGTGTTGGAACGAAATCACTCGTTCATTCTAAAAGAGTGGGTGACGGCGGGAAAGCTGGGAAGGATCATTGTGGATGAGATTCACACTATTTACTCAGAAATTGGGTTTCGTACACGATTGGAATGTTTGCCTCGGTTGGCAAAATATGAAGTGCCCATTATGACCTTGAGTGGTTCTTTGCCACGGAGATTTCTTCCCCCATTAATGAAATATTTGGCCTTATCTAAGGGGACCTTGGATGACATGACAATCTCGCACTCCGACAGGGTTTTGGGTTCCTTCCCATCTGGTTTTCGGTTCTCGGTAGTGGTTGATGTCGCTATTCGTTACAAATTCAAAGATTTTATTCAATCCACCATGAACTCTTTTACTCGATTGGGACATGGGATTCATGTCATTGTTGCTTCCAAGCAGCTTGGGATGGATGTTGTTGCAAGTTTGGAAGAAATGTCCCTTGGTCCCGTGGAGTTCGTAACATCGGAGACAACAACGAGCAAGCAACGTGATATTGCCAAGAGATGGTCGGCTTCAGCCATATCAATTCTAGTTTCTTCAACAGTGGCATTGGTGGGCAACGAGAATCCAAAGTGCCATTGTGTGGTCGTGGTTGGCCATTTGTTTTCCTTGATGTCTGTGGTTCAAGCACTGGGAAGACTTCGTCCCAAACAACGTACTGGGACTTCATCCTTTGTGATATTTGCAAACAAATTATCATCAACACAACAAGCGGCAATGGAGAAGGAGGATATGATGAACTTCCATCGGTTGAGAGAGCTTGGTGTTATTGATACCAGTAACGAACAAGATTACATGCAAATTGGAACCATAAAAGGTCTTGTGGACTGGGAGACTGAGAGAGGGAAGTGTCGGGTTGTATCTTTGGCTGGCAAATTTGGCTCGACGTACGAACAGTGCAACGTATGTGACGTATGTATTGGAAGGCAAAAAATGATCCCTGTACAAGTAGTTGGAAGCCAAGCCAAACAAAAGGAAGAGATTCGTACTACGCAAGTAAATGATGCTATGCTTGTCTTAATAACTTTGAAGGAACGATGTCTTGTGTGTGGTCGGAGAGAATGCCAAGGTGATGCCTGTTTGACGAAGGGTTGTTTCAATTGTGGGGGAGACCATTTTCGAAGGGACTGTCGGTTCAGTGATTTCTTGACTAACCATTACAAAGGCAGGATTTGCTACAAGTGTCTCGATTATCATGAGAGACCAGGGTACCAGTCTCATTCGTTGTCAAATTGTCCCTAAGGATATTTGCCTTTTTTGGGTGTCTTTAGTACTAGACACCGTAGGATTTGAACGTGTGCATATGAGCACAAGGGGCTATAGTATCTGTGCATATGAGCACTGATATATATGCCTTTTGTTGCAAAAGAGCACTGCCCCTTGTGCAGATGAGCACAGAATGTCTATGCCCCGCTCAAGTCTAATTTCTAAGCACTCATATTCAATATGAGTCCTTCATTTCATTCATTACCAACCATTACCGCACTCTTAGTTGTTCCCCCATTCTTTGGCGCGAAAAGCTCGCCTGCGTGCCCGTTCGCGCCAAACATCTTCACCTGAAAACCTCAATAGGCCCAACATCTTCACCTGAAAACCTCAATTGGCCCAACAAAAGGTCATTGTTGTTTCATGAATTATGACTCTTGCAAAGAGGCCCATCCTTGCTTTTGCTTGAGAGTCGGCTGGTTATGTCTCTTCCTCTGTTCCATGCACACGAAGAAACCAGCAATGGCTACCAACAATGGGCCTGGAACGCCATCTCCATCCCGGAGACGGCCGGTGAAGAAGATCCGTTCCGATCAGGGCATTGGCTTGTCATGTTTAGATGCTACAATTGTGACACCCTTTGGTATGGGATGCGGCATATGCAAGAAATCATTCGGAGAAAGTCTTTGGTCGATGCAGCGACATCTAAATCAACATGGAGTCTGTGTCTCAGCAACTGACAACCGACTCCTTGTTGCAAGAAAACAGTCCCTTGAGCAAATTTTGCAAGAAGACCCTCATACCGCAAAAAACTTCTTCACGGGGAGGTCTGTTCTTGGATATTCCTGCAGGTGTCTTGTTGGTTGGACAAGACTCAGCAATGTTATGCGTCATCTCTCCTCGCCTAACTCCTGTGGAGCCATTGGGCCTGAGAGGGAACAATTACAAGTCACTTCTTGTGGGAGGCTGGTATCTATGACTGCTGTCAGTATGAAATATTCCCAAGAAGATCCAATCTTGAAAACAAAGAGAGCGGTCACCCAAACTTTCCATATGGTATCTGAGGAGATGGTTGATTGTTTTGTTCCTTTGTTTCATCCATTGGCTCAGGAGGAACACTACTCTTCCAAGCCAGATGGAGCAACCTTTCAAGAACGGATGGAAAATTTGCTTTCTCTGACAACCACTACCGGCAAAGATGAAGTCAACGAACCCATACTCAAGTTTTTCTATGATTTTGGAGAGAAGTGGTTGTTGCATGGCGCTCCAATTCATGTGAAAATGGTCCCAGCAAATTTTCGGTCGAAGCTTTTGGTATTTGATGGTACAAGGGAAAGTGGGTCACATGCTGGAGCAAATACGACCTATACATTCACCAAGTTTCCAAACCGACTTGTTCCAGAGCTCAAGAAATTGTTGTGCTTCATCCACAAGCAGCAGCCATCCATGATGAAGAGAGAATGTGACTTACAGTCATTACTTGTTGATCTGTGTCTCGAGACACCTGACTCTGTCAGGCACCATACTATGCTCATGACTTATGCGGTTGGCCGGACTTTGCGGCATAAGGACACCGCAGGGTCATTGTCCGTACTGGGCCCATCACGTATCGCAACAATGTATTCCGCTCTGCTCACCATTCTAAGGGCGAGTATATGTTCCTTGATCTACAAAATGGACAAAGATTATTCTCAACAGGCCTTGACTCTAGTAAAACGGGCACAGGAATCCATAACAATCAATTTCTTGGCAAGTTGCATTCGACGCATGCGCGAAAAAGAAGCACTTATGCCATCTTCCCGGAAAGTGTCCATTCGAACCACAAACGATATATTGGTTGACAACTTCCTTTTTAAATTTGATATTTGGACGAATGTTGTACCATGTATTGAAGAAAAGTGTTTTTCATCTTTCAGAACTCTTCTGGTTGGTGACCAATGGACTGATTTCCTCAACCTAAATTTGCACTTGTACGTCAATTTGGTTCCATCTTCTGGATTGGTGTCTCTTCAGGTCAAGAAAGAATCTTCTATCATAACATCTGAAGTGATTCAAGTGCACCATGCCTTCAATGCAACATCTGTTGATATTCTGGCATCATTCTTGGAACTTGCATTCCACGGAACAGGGTTGGGCTCCATGCGATATGCAGAAATTGAAAGGTGTCTGTTTAGTAGCATTCGTTGGCATGGCCAACAATGCTACTATTACAGTCACACCGAGAAAGGATACACTGCACTCAACAACAAACCTGGAAAGCTTGTTGAACACAAGCTACCCAAGTCACTTGGACGCATATTTTTGGTCTTCAGAGTTGTATGTCAACACCTTCAGTCACAGCTGAAGCATGACTTGCGGAGACTTGTACCAGTGAGAAATAACAGGGTACACGAGATGACCGATGCTGTGGCAACAATCTTTGGCTTCGAAAACCGACCGGATTGCACCCAAGTAAGGCACTTGTGGACATCAATCTCTAATATTCTTTTCCCAGAGTTTGATGAAATGTCGATCCAGAATCAGTACACAACCAAGACTGTGGCTGAACAGTCAGGTCACAGCCTCATAACACATCGTGACCATTATGGGTCAAGCAATGTAGCTGCAAAAGAAGACTTGTTCGAGACATATCATAAAGCACTGGGTGAAAAGTCTGTTGGGAAAGAATCAGTGACCATGAAACGAGACTTGACGGATGGGGAGATATTGAGGACATTGCACAAACTCTTTGGGCCTAGTGCCACATACACGTGTTCTGAACAACACGCCATGTTGGCTTTTGCATCGAGAGAAAGCACATGTCATGGACACTTTGGTTTACCATGTGGAGGTGGCAAGTCACTATCATGGTTAGTCCCGGTGGTAGGAGCCAAGCTACATCACTTGGCTCCCAAGACCTATATGGTAGTCGTGCCCTACAAATTTTTATCCGGTTACCATGAAGAACAAGTATCACGCAACTTGCCATCAGGTGTGGAAGTGTCTTCCATGACAGTTTCGGGCAATCAAGTTACAGCAGACCGACTGCCTGATGGTCTCCATGACTTCAAAATGTTGCCAGACATTGTTTTCTTCAGTCTCGAGGCCATATGGATGTTGGAGAAATATCATTCCTCTACTATAGAAGAGTGGGTGGAGAAGTCAGCTTTGGCCAAAATCATAATTGATGAGGTTCACACAATTTACTCGGAGCTTTCCTTTCGGTCCAAATTTGATTGCCTTCCACGTCTTGTTCGCTACGGAGTGCCCGTCATGACCTTGAGTGGGTCCCTCCCACGGTTTTTATTGCCAAGTCTTATGCGATACATGTCAATGACTCAAAGACAAGATCTCAAAGATATGACAATCGGATATGCAGAGAATGTTTTGGGAACTTTCCCAAAGAGTTTCAGGTTCTCTATTGTCATTCGTCCCAAAATTTTACAGAGCTTGCTTCTTTTTGTGACTTCGACCATGAATAAATATACTCCCATGAGGTATGCAATGCATATTATTGTCTCAACAAAGTGGATTGGACAAGAAGTAACAGAGGCCATTCAGAAATTGAATTTTGGTACCGTGGAGTTTGTGACCTCCGAATCACCTACGGCTGAGCAACATCGAATTGCAAAGGAGTGGGCAGCAGCTCGGTTTCCTATCTTGGTATCGACTACTGTGGCCCTGGTTGGCAACGAGAATGGGAGATGTCACTCTGTCATTGTGGTTGGCCATTTGTTCTCTTTGATATCCATCATGCAAGCTGTTGGACGTCTTCGGCCGAAACAAAGAATGAGTTTGTCCAGTTTCACAATCTTTGCTAATCCCGAGGGAGTGTCTCAGGAGCGTTCCATTCATGAGGAAGACATGATCATATACAGAAAGCTCAAGGAAATGAAACTTGTTCATGATTCTTTCAAACAATCCTACACATCCATTGCAACTATGCGAGGACTCTTGGAGTGGGAGACTCAAAAAGACACATGTCAGATTGTTTCTCTAGCGGCGGCATTTGGATCCAAACGTGAATCATGCCGGGTCTGTGACTACTGCTTGGATGAGACAAATAGTCATTCCGTATCCCAGATGTGTGAGCACATGCAGAACCAAGTTGACAATGAGAACAAAGTGGTCAATGAAGCACTCTTGGTGTTGGGTATAATGAAAGAGAAGTGTTTGGTGTGTGGAAAGACCTCATGCAATGGTCAGCAGTGTATGACTGAGCGATGTTTCAACTGTGGAGGTCCCCACTTTCGACGACAATGTAAATTTGGTACTTTTTTGAAGAGACACTTTGCCTCTAAAATATGCTTCAAGTGTATGGACATGCACGATCGTCCAGGATATACTGTCCATGACATGGTGGATTGTCCAGTCCAATCACGATTGAAACGACTTCTGATCTTCCATGTGAGTCAGAAAAAATTTCATTCCATGGAGGATTGCATTTCACGTGTGTATGCTTCAACAATCACATTCATGGAGTTCATTGCCGAAAACAAGGCTAGAGCTAACCTATAAGCTTCGAAAACTACTTAGTGAAAAAGACAAAATAGTATGCTTGTATTTTGTGTGGGAAAAGGAGTGAGATGTGAATGTGCGACATGATACGGAATGGATGTGTCTTATGGATATTTGAATGGAGTATAAGATGGTATTTTGCGATTTGTGTTTGAATGCTTAGGGTTAGGTTTAGGGTTAGGGTTAGGGTTAGGGTTGGGTTTAGGGTTAGGGTTAGGGTTAGGGTTAGGGTTAGGGTTAGGGTTAGGGTTAGGGTTAGGGTTAGGGTTAGGGTTAGGGTTAGGGTTAGGGTTAGGGTTAGGGTTAGGGTTAGGGTTAGGGTTAGGGTTAGGGTTAGGGTTAGGGTTAGGGTTAGGGTTAGGGTTAGGGTTAGGGTTAGGGTTAGGGTTAGGGTTAGGGTTAGGGTTAGGGTTAGGGTTAGGGTTAGGGTTAGGGTTAGGGTTAGGGTTAGGGTTAGGGTTAGGGTTAGGGTTAGGGTTAGGGTTAGGGTTAGGGTTAGGGTTAGGGTTAGGGTTAGGGTTAGGGTTAGGGTTAGGGTTAGGGTTAGGGTTAGGGTTAGGGTTAGGGTTAGGGTTAGGGTTAGGGTTAGGGTTAGGGTTAGGGTTAGGGTTAGGGTTAGGGTTAGGGTTAGGGTTAGGGTTAGGGTTAGGGTTAGGGTTAGGGTTAGGGTTAGGGTTAGGGTTAGGGTTAGGGTTAGG